>JARFIW010001049.1:1735000-2315000 GCA_036346225.1 Platerodrilus igneus | reverse complement strand
ACTTTTGACAGTACATGTACCAGCCCTAACCCTCCCTGCCTAACTGGTAAACATAAATGCTTCTGTGTGGTCCAGTGTTTTCCTTCCACATAAAGTTAACCAACTGTTTTGTAATGCTCTAAGGTGGTGATCTGTAGCGGTAGTATTTGTAGCCAATGCCAAAGTTTTGGGGCTACATATTGGTTAACAATTACTTTTTTACCTTTTAGTGAAGCGGTTGGTATTCTTTGAGACCATTTTTGAAGCGACTGAGTAAGTTTTTGCGATAGTTGTTCAAAAGCGTAAGCTGCATCATTGTCCATATCGTTGGAGAACCTTATCCCAAGTATTGTGATGTGACTTGATGACCAGTAGAAATCTAATGGATTATCTTGACGATGTTTCCACCCGCCTGTCCAAAAGCCTTTGGATTTTGTTTTGTTTAGTTCGGACCCGGATTCTTGTGCATACTCATTGTAGATATCCTGTACCTTTGGAAAATCTTGATTTCCGGCTATGAAAACAGATACGTCGTCGGCATAGGCAGTTACTTTAAGTTTTATTGTATTTTTTTGTGTTAAAGGAAATCCAATTAATGAGGTTCTGCATTTAGAGAGAAATGGCTCTATTATTATTGAAAACAAGGCTCCGGAAAGAGGACAACCTTGTCGTAACCCTCTAGATAGTTGCATTGGTCGTGACAATAAGGAGCCGATTCGTAAATAACTTTTTGCGTCAGAGTAGAGTAATTTAATGTTCCGAATAAATTGTTCTCCAAAATTCATTATGTTCAAGAGATGGAATATGTATTTGTGATGAATTTTGTCGAATGCCATTTTCTGATCAAGGTTTAAAATGGCAAGTGGTGAGTTATTTATATTAGCTTGACAAATAGCGTCTCTGTATAAGTGTAAACTGTCATAAATGGTTCTGTTTGGGACAGAATAACTTTGATCAGATTCAACTACTGAAGAAACTACTGCGGACAATTTAATTGATAGTGCTTTAGCAAATATTTTATAATCTGTTGTTAGGAGAGATATAGGTCGCCAATTTTGTACACATAAAAGATCTCCTTGTTTTGGCAAGAGGCATATTATACATTTCCTGGTTGATTGTGGTAGTTCGTTTTGATCAATTGCCTCGGTAAATACCTTAAAATATATACTTCCCAACAGTGACCAAAAACATTTGTAAAATTCTAAAGTTAGGCCGTCTATTCCAGGTGATTTATTTTTGTTCAAAAGGTTTAATGCAGTCGTATATTCTTGTAGCGTGATCGGTTGGTTCAAATTTTTATTTTCAAGATAGGAAAGTTTGTTTAAGTTCTTGTATATTGCTGCATTGTGATTTATATTTGCCCCTAAATCCCTAACATATATCGGCTCAAAGTATCTCAAGGCAATGGAACATAATTGTGTTGAATTTGATGCAATGGCGCCATTTTCGTCTTTTAATTTTGAGATTTCGGATACCTGATGTGTTTATTTTAGTAATAGTTGGTCTGTCACTCTTAATTAGCTTTTCATATCCTAACTTCAGCAGCTGTTTTTCAGTGGTACGTCTATAAATATTTGATATATCTCGAGTGAGTTGTGAGTATTGTTCTATATCTTGATTTGTTGTAATCGAGATTTTGATAGCCCTTCTAAAGCATCTTGTAGATTTTTCAAATGAATTAGGTTTAGTTGTCGTTTTGTCTAGTGTAGAGTATGGTCATTGCTCTTATATTTATTTTAGATTTTCCCACCACGAAATAAGATTGCAATCTCTAGGAATGTTTTCAATTTCTGAGGTTAAAAAAGTGTGAATCATTTCGCGATAATCTTTCTGCTCCAAAAGCAAATTGTCCAATTTCCAATAAGGTGCTAATAATTTCGTTGTTCCGGTGAATTTCATAAGGATAGACACTGCCAAGTGATCCGAAAAGGACCCCTCCACTTTAATAGATACTAATTTTTGTCGTAGATTTTGTGTGCAATATATCCGGTCAATTCTTGATGCCGATTGTGGTTTGTTTTGCGAAATGTAGGTATATCCACCTTTTTGGCTGTTAAAGTGCCGCCAGCAATCTTTCATGTTAGGAATATTTATTGCTAATTTCAGTGCCTCTGCGAGTTGTGGACATCGTTCTACTGAACACAGTCTATCCAATTGATGATTTAAGGTACAGTTAAAGTCCCCTACAATAATTATTCCATCGTGGTTGTACTGATAATTTTCCAGGGTGTGTCTAAGCGCAACTACTACATCTAGAGCTATCTGTAGATCTTGAGGTATGTAGATAGTTAAAACAAGAAATTTTTCATGGCTTATTTGAATAGTTACTATTTGTAAGTAAGAATTGTATATTACTTCATGTCGTAAAATTTTTAAATTTGCGCTGTGTTTTATTGCTATTAATGTTCCAGAATATAATGTAACAGATGGGTTAATGAGGAAGGTATACTGTTTGCATGT
Source organism: Platerodrilus igneus (assembly GCA_036346225.1). Classification (NCBI taxonomy): domain Eukaryota; kingdom Metazoa; phylum Arthropoda; class Insecta; order Coleoptera; family Lycidae; genus Platerodrilus; species Platerodrilus igneus. The sequence goes on along the minus strand of JARFIW010001049.1, from coordinate 2,312,561 downwards.
GGATATAATAGCGGGAGGTACTTCCTGTATATTAGTTTCCTGTAATAATAAGATATCTGGAGCATTATTTTCTAGAAATGTTTGTAGTTGAAGCCATTTGAACTCTCCTTTGATACTTTTTCCATTAAGGGTGGTTATTTTGAGTGGTTTTAGGTGCGGCATAATGGTACTTGTTTTATTTTAACAACTTTGAGCGCTGTCGGTGCTTAAGGTCGAAATCGTTCTTTTTAAGGGTTCTGGCGCAGATTTTTTAAGACCAGACGAAGAATTTGCAAAATCATCTGTTATATGTTCGCCTGCTGCATGGTTTAACTTAACTGATAATCTCTTTAGTCGCTCTTTTAAGGCCCTTTGTGATGTTAGTGGAATAACTGCTTTTACTAATTGTAGGAGTCCGGGAAGATCATTACAGTATTTTTGCGCTACACCTATAGGCTCATCGCTTCCTTTAGCTTCCCTCAAAAATTGTCGAAAGTCTATAAATGTTATAATTTGCTCAGGATTTTCAACCCAAAGATTTTCAATCCCGTCATAACCGTCTTGCGAATGTAATAGATCTTCTTCCGTTTTTCTACGTTTACCATCTTTTTTCTTTGCAGATGATCTTTTTGGTGCTGGACTTCAAATTCCATTGAGTTAGACAAAGGCTCTGAAGTTTCTTTAATCGCTGTCATTGAATCGTTTTCTGGTTCGGTGGTGCCATCTGATATGGTTGATGTGTGGAGTCTTTTGTTTGTAATTGGTTGTGTATTTAAGTCTTGTGCATGTGTAAGTGTTGTTTCTGTCCCATTCGGGCATTTAGATGCAATATGGCCATACTCCTTGCATTTGAAACACCGTGGTTTTTCGTCCGATAGAAAAAATCCGATATTCTTCCTCTTCATAGGACAAAACAATTGATGACGGAAGTATTTCGTTTTCATCACTAGCGATAAAAACTTGTCGCCGGAAACTACAAACGTGTTTATATTCTTCCAGGCCTATTCCAGCTCCGACATAGGAGATTGGGGAAACAATTTTCAAATTATTGGACTTCAAAGCGTTCTCTACTATGTGGTGAGGAATACAAGGTGAAACGTTGGATAATAGTATTCTTTTAGCTGGCAGAATAAGCTTTCGGGCTGAAACATACACATCATTTATTTCGATTCCTCCGTGGCATTCTATAAAATTATTTACTAGCTCTTTACTTCTTAGGTAAATGCATATTCTACTATTAGACATTCGGGATGCGAAAAGTATGTTTTTTGGTTCAACTATCTTACCAGTTCCTATTACATATTCCTTTACTTGTAAACCGTCAATTGAAGAAAAAATTATTGCCTGATCTTTTTTAGGACATGCCGCTACCTTCACAACATTTGAAAAAGAAAGTGGTCGGTGCGCATTCACGTTTTCGTTTAGGTTGGCATTTAGCATCGGAGCTTCGTTACTTACAGTTGAGATTTCATTTGTAGTGTTATCCCTGTAGTCAGAAATAACACTAGTTGAAGCAGGAGTCCTGCATTTTAAATTTTCTTGCTACAAGGTATTGTAGGCATAATATCAAACGTTGTAAGCCAAGCCGTCACTGCTGGCCTTGCACGTACTTTAAACTTGATGATTACCCAGCTGGTTGGTAATCACTTTGATAACAACGATGAACTCGTTTATTAATGCAAAGGTTCAAATTTATATACAAAATTATCGTCCGTTTACTTAATAAAGCTAGAATTAATGTTTAAATATTCACTTACACATTGATTTATTAATCATTGCATTTCAGCAGATCTGTACTACACTAAATGCACTGTGAAAAAAGTTCTACCACTTAAGCGCTACTAAAACTATATAAATTCAATAATTTCCACGAGTAACCGTAAACACGTCCGCTCAGTACGAATACTTGTGTGTGTGTGTGTGTGTTTTGTCGTGTGTGTGTGTTTGTTTGTGTCAATGTGCATGTGCGTGTGTATGTATGCACATGCATGTGCGTGTGTTTGTTTGTGTCAATGTGCATGTGCGTGTGTATGTATGCGCATGCATGCTCGTGTATGTATGTATGTATGCATGTGTGTACATGTGCATGTGTATGAATGTGTGTATATGTGTGTATGTATGTGGATGTGCACGTGTGTATGTATGCGCATGATTTCATGTGTGTGTATGTCTGTATGCATATGTGTGTGTATATGTATGAATGTGTATATGTGTGTGTGTGTGTGTGCATATGTGTGTGTGTGTGTGTGTGTGCGTATGTGTGTGTCTGTGTATGAATGTGTATGTGTGTGTGCGTGTGTGTGCATGTGTGTGTTATGTGGCGTGTGTGCACATGTGTGCATGCATGTGTACATGCATGCATGTATGTATGAGTGTGTAAGTGTGTGTGTGTTATGTGGTGCGTGTGCAAGTGCACGGAATAAATTCTTGTTAGACTTTGCTAATGTAAAAACTACATTATTCTATTTTGAGAGATGCTGATTATTACCAAGTACATATGTATATATCTTTCATTATCATAATTTAGTCAAATTTTTAAAGATCATGTTTTGTAGATAATTTTAAACTTAAAGGAATAGATATTCATTTTGTTCAAGACTATGATTATTAGTTGGAACGAATGAGGTTTGATTATTATTAATTATGAATTTTTTGAAATGAATGCACAAACTGTGCTATCCTTGTTTTAATCTGTTTACAGGTGTAGCAGTGCATCTTTAAAGGTCAATATTGAGCCATAATGTAAGAAAACCTTAGGGATGTGTGCGTGTGCGTGGCAGCGTGTGTGCGCTGGCGGTGCTCGCGCGTGTCGTGTCGGGTGTGCGGGTGCGTGTGCGACGCGCGTGCGCTCGCACCCGCGTCCGTGTGTGTTTGAATGCAATCACATAACAGGTCAAGGTCAATTTTTAATACGACATAAGTAAAGTGCCGACATCTGTTAGGTTTGCACATGTTGAAACCATGGTGAGTAGAAAGCTATTTTTGGATAATGCATACGGTTTGCACTTTTTATCAAAATTGTTAAAAAACTGAAGTAATAAATTCGAAAATGATTTCATTAATTATTCAATAAACATCTGTTAGTTTGTAACTTAAATCACACATGATGTGCACGTAACCTGTTTAAGAACAGCTTTGATGGTAATTAGATTTTATATATTGCACATTTAATTAGTAGTGTGAATCTTCACAAAAATCTTTGGTAAGATAGGGCTGTTGATAGCAAATACATCAACGGTAGACTATTAAAAAGTATTAAGTAAGTTGCATTAAAGAATTGGAAATCATTTTATTCAACTCTGTAAATTTTATGTTATCAGCTAAGATAAAGGAGGTAGTAACGATAATCACAGAGAACATTTAAGTACAATAATAAGTTATTATATAAAATACGAAAAGGAAATCATTAAAGTAAGGGAGGAATTACTGTAAATAAATTAATGCAAATCACGAGTAATTGTAAATATTCTTGATGTTAATAGAGAACCTCAAGTTTGCATATTTATTTCTCAAAACACTTATGTTGATATTAAGGATCAAAGTCTACTGATTTGCTTGTGAAAAATATCCTTGATCAGAGTTGGATGTCTTTATTTGAGAGCACAAAAGGTGTTCTAATTGTTTGTTTTATAAATAATTATAATCATGCATTTATTACAGGTCCAGTTATAACACCAGTAGTGTAACAAAGGTTGAAGTCTAAAGTTGTGTGTTAAAGGAAATATTTAAGGGTTTTCTGCGTTCTCCATTAAATTACCTAAATTTGCTGAAATCAGACGCAGTGACGCCTTTTTTAGTTTTGAATCAGTTAGGTCAGCGGTATTTTTGCTTTGTATAATTTAGACCCCGCCCTGCATGTTTCATGCCTCTGCAGGAATAGACCACGAGTTAGTCCGGAAGAAACCTCTTTTTAGTGACCTTCTCAGTCACAAGAAGAGGCCAGTGTTTTACTTAACCCAGGGTAACCGCCCCATAGGGAAGAAAATAGTTGACTGGTGCCCAACGTGGGGCTAGATTCACCAAACTGATGCCCAACGTTCGGCTTCAAATTGCTGAAATCACTCAAATTTGTTGAAATCAATAATGCTTGATTTCGTTTAGTGCTTATTAAAGGCTTCCAATTGTTTTTGATATGTATGTGTAGGGCTTTTACAAATTTGATTAATGTTTAATATTTTATAGTGTTCAAGTGGAACTTTCATCAATAGCGACCAGTTTATAAAAATTTAAATTTGATGGGTAATTTGATATTGGTTGATGGTGCATTTTAGGGTAAAACTAAATTTTGATTAGTGCTTGATATTAGCTAGTATTTTTTGGTGCGGTATTTAATTTTAGTTAGTGCTCGATTTGGTTGAGAACTAGTTGTTCGAAATACAATAATAAAAATTATTTTTAAATTATAATCAAGATGGCAGAAAGATTTTCAATAGTTTGTTTACATCAATTTGAATTAGAGTAAGAACTGAATATTAGGGGATCATATAGCAGTAAAACGGTAGTGGATAAAAGGAATTTTTTAACTAGGTTAATGTCGAAAGAGGTAGAAAAACCAGGTTGTCTAATTGATATGTCAGGGTATAATGTAGAATTTACTAAAGAATGTGAAGAGATACAGGAAACATTAGAAACTGTCAAAAGTATTTTACCAGAATTTAATGAGATCCATCAGATTCTATTTTTAAAAGAGTTCGATCAAAATTAATACATTTAGCAGGCAGAGTAAAAAGAATAAACATTTTGGATGAAAAGGATAAAAAGAGATTACATTATATAAAGATGAGACGTTAACCACAATAATTCTTTTAGAAGCAGAGTTGTATGAATATGTGTGGATAGAAGGACAGCTTCAAATAGCACGAAAGAAAACGTTCGCGAGCATGTTCGTTCTGAGAGTGTCTCAGCTCCGACAGTTACATTTATTACACCACCCCCACCCATTAGTTCGTGGTCAATTAAATTAGCAGGTGATCCATAGAGAGAATAAACGAGTTAGCAGATTCCCGTAGAGTAGTTAAGAATGATCTCTTTCAGAGTGCAGTAGAATTGTTTCAAAATGATGCTTTAGTTTGGTTCAGGAGTAATAAGGATTCACTACAGGATTGGGATGTGTTGGAAAAGCGTTTGAAAGAGGATTTTTTACCACATTTTTCAGATGATGAAATTTGGGATAGTATTAAAGAACGTAAACAAAAAAAAGATGAGTCTATTGTTTTATTCGTAGCGCATATAGAGAATATGATTAAAAGATTGTCTTGACCATTGGCTGAAGTGACTAAAGTTAAAGTTATAAGAGCTAATTTGTTACCAGAGTATATTTCACAACTTGCACTCCATGATATAGATGATATAACAACTTTAATAAAGTTAGGAAAAAAATTAGAAGATGCAGTTATGTTGAGTTGAAAGTCCAGTTCGAATTTGTTAAATTATGCTACGGTAGGAAATAGTACAAAGTCTACGGTAGAGAATAAAAATAAAGTTGCATTTGAAAATAATTTTAAGTCAAAGGATACTTTTTGGAAGGAAAAGCCTAATATTCGTCAAGTCCAAGTTATTAGTAAGGATGAGCGGAAACCAACCATTTTTGGATCCTCAACAGCGAATCAATCGAATAATTTTATATGTTGAAATTGTCTTCGCCCGGGTCATATTTTTAGATTTTGTAGAAATCAGAAAAGAATTTTTTGTTATGGCTGTGGACAAAGAGATGTCATTTCGTCGACATGCCCAAAGTGGTCAAAAAACTAATAACGAAGCAGAGGTTTAGTAGTCGCCTAGCTGTTTCACGTTATCAGGCTACCCTAATGTTAAGTCAGAATATAGAAAAGTTTTGTAAAAAGAAATAGCGGAAATAGGTCATTACATATGTGGAGTATATTGTTGTTTATTTCTTGAAGCCCAAAATCACAAAAGCATTGTAAAATAGTAAAATATATAGATATACACTATTTTGTATTTGCCTATCATTGTAGAGTCCTTTCAAAGCCATTTAATTTTGCATCCGTCGTATATCTTCCTTTCATTTTACATTAAATCTAATATCACATTTGTTTCCTGCAACGTTGTCAATAACTCTTTAAAGTAACAGAGATGAAACATACAATTAATACCTTAAGAGAGACTAAGATATGAGTAATTGGACACTCTACATTTAATCAGTTGTTTTTCTGTTGCCTGGCGACTTCAAACGTTCCAGTAGTATTATTATCAGATGGTGAGTGAATAAACTTACAACATCAATACTCGACCGCTTTCTGATGATAATAATACTATAGTCTCTCAAAGTGCTGCGTATGCATTATAATACTCTACTTTGTATCCGATGAGCTGTTAAATTAAAACATGTGTATGCATTCCCAATGTTTTATTTATTTATATATGGGATAAATCCCCTTTTTACAAAAAATTTAAATAATTTTGTGCAATTAATTTAAAAAAAAAATTAAAAAAAAAAGTATATAACAATAATAATAATTTACATGCAGGTTTGTTTATCAATAAACACTACTCATAACCTTTAAAACCTTCCATATACTTGCATATTGAATTTCCTCTTCCTTTGCCTTTTTTACTGCATATTAACATTCTTCAATTGATTTTGAAAAAATGCTATAGTTACACAAAAAATCAATTTGTGAAGAAAATTCATTTTCCAAGACACACAGCCGAGTTATTGTGGAATTCATACCATAATTTGTTCTATGCAGAGGAATATGAAAAAAAGTCTGGTTACGTGTAGCCCTAGCAGGCACATGAAGGTTTATTAGCTGAAGGATCTCTAGTGAGTCAATATGTGAGTTTATCAATTTGAAGAGCAATAACAGATCATTAATGAGTCTTCTGGTTTGTAAAGTTTTAATGTTCAACAACTTAATGGCATCATCATAAGTAAATGTACCAACTGGCAAGTATAGTTTAAAAAGCATAAAATTAATAAACTTTCTTTGAACCCTTTCAATTTGAGAGATTTGGTTTTGGTAAAATGGATTCCAGACTGGCGAATTGTATTCAACTAATGTGAGAACAAGGCTAGTATAAAGTGTCATGATAGCAGCTGGATTGTTAAGAGTGCCACAATGTCTTTTTATAAACCCTAACATCTTGTAAGATTTGTTAATTATAGCATTAGTGTGCTCATGAAAACTAAGAGACGAGTCAAAAATTATGCCCAAATCCCTTATTTTATTAACACGACAGAGACTAATTTTATTAATTTGGTAACCAAACGATAATGAATGATGTGATTTGATAAAGGTAATACTATAACATTTTTTTATGTTGAAATTCATACCGTTATCAATGCACCACTGGAAGACGGCATCAATCTCTTCTTGCAGTTTTATGCAGTCGTCAACAGTTCTTATGCGACAAAACAGCTTTAAATCATCTGCATATAATAAATGTTTGGAATGGATTATATATTGGCTAAGATCATTTATAAAAATAACAAATAGCAAGGGATCCTAGGTGGGAACCTTGCGGAACACCAGATGGAACAAGAGTTTCATTAGAAGTATAACCTACAATTCGAACACTTTGCCTTCTGTCAAGGAGATAGCTTCGCAACCATTTCAATAAACAACCATCGATTCCAAGTGCTTCAAGTTTTGCTATCAAAATAGTATGACTTACACTATCAAAGGCTTTCGAAAAATCGGTATAGATAGTATCTACCTGAAACCCCTCCTCCAAAGATGTGGAAATAAAATCCTTGTACAGAATTAGATTACTCAATGTTTTATAAATTATATCAGGATGTAAGAAGTAAGAGTAATTATGTCATTATTATCATAGCTTTCCATGATCGAGAAGTGGTTTAGATTTCAAATTTGATGACACTTTTTTAATACAAAACTTTAATTCTATTAATTCTAGAAAGGTTGGTAGTTTTTATATCTTATCAATACGCTTGTGTAAAACAAGACGTTAAAACGGTTTATTTAAAACTTGATTTAGTTGGTGCTGGCGTCGGAAAATAAATGTTCGCTAAATTTATTTTATAGCTCAAATTTAATCCCTTGGAATAGTTTTATTCTGAAAATTTTGCTTTTGCATATGCTAATTGATTTTATTGGTGTGATGATTATACAATTATTTAACTGGAGCTGAACATCGCGGTGGGTATTATTCAATAACTAGCAATGATTCAACTGCACTACTTAAAATGTTTTACCGTCGGTATCTGGAGAATGACCTTCTATGCTACTTGCATGATATCAAAGCTCGAAACGTAAGCAGAAACGATCTTCCATTTCGTGAAATTACTAAAAGGATAGTTCCGATTTGTAAAAAACATTAGTTGCCTACGTCGGGGTTGAGTCACTAGCTGGTCCACGGCAACGAGTAGGTGGGCCTTCACCCAGAAAGAACGCACTTGGCCTATCACCGTTTTTCTATGAAACCACTTAAATTATTTTTTTAATTCTTTACCAATGTTTGATTGAATTTAAAACACAAATACAAATTATTAAAAAAGCTGCATTCTTTCGTGATGTTAATTGACTAATAAAGCGTGCGTTTAAATGTGCGGACACTGCCGTTTCCGACTATTTTAAGCCAAAAATGAAAATAAAAGGAATTCTTTGGAACGCGTAAGTGCACCGCCAAATGTTTTAAAGAAGGTCTCTTGCACACTTTAACTAAAAGATGCTGAAGAGATTATGGGTTAGGAAAATCTTTGACTAGAAATACAATTTTTTTTTTGGATATTGTAAAAGAATCTCAGTACAATATTGGTCATTCCTATTTTCGTTTAGATGCATAAAGCTTTCTCGAATAGTTTATTAACATATTTGCATTAAAATGTCTACAAAATGGTTTAAGGTGGGGGTATGTGAACCTAATTATGGTTTATAGTAAGTATGTTTATTGTAAGATCTGGGAAAGCTGCTATAATGGAACAGTAATTAATGACAGCCTACCTTACACTAAAATTTCAAAACTTAATCACTTCACAATATACCTTCGTTGGTGCGAAAATGTGCAAAAGGCTTTGTGTGCATCACCTGAACTTATTTAAATACAATACTCGAACGTAGTTCTGAGAAACAGATTTTTTTTTGTTTTTCCCAGGGCAATATCCAGTTTTTCGTAAGCCCATTCTTTACTTCTGCCTGAACTCTAGGATGGCGCTAGCCATTCTGAAAAAAAATATTTTATTTGTCTTACCCACATTTCACAGCTTCAGAAATCGTGTACAAAACTTCAATTATCAATAATCTAGAAAAACAGGCTTTATTCAAACTTTGTTAACAAAAGGTTATTTTAGAATTATTTTACTATTATGATATAATTCGATTTATTTGAAAGAATACTGAAGATATTGTTCCAGAACCAGCAATAAGAGAAGGGATTGAGAAACATAAATCCCAGACCGTTTACAAAATTGTTAAGCGTACCACCAAAATAAGATGTTTGTGATGCAGGTATCTTCCTTTTTGTTGTGTGTTAGACAACGGTTTAGGAATCAAGTAAAAGACTTTGGAAGCTACCCAGAAGCAGATATAGACACTGACCACAACATAGTAATTATGAAGGCCGCACTTAAATTTAAAAAATTTGAAAAAAAGAAACGGAAAAAGGCACTTTGACTTAGAGAAACTAAAAGATAAAGATATTCAAGAAAGATTCAAAAAAAGGTCAAATGAATGGCTGAAAGATATCGGGAAAATATCTGATACGAAGGAAGTAGAAACAGAATCGAATAACATTAAATCCAGCCTAGACATGGCAGCCAGAGATATTCTGGGGTACACACAAAAAGAAAATAAGGAACCATGGATAACAAAGGATATCCTGAATTTAATAGAAGAAAGACAAAGGTACAAAAATAAATAAATGAAACAGGAAAACAGAGATACGAAGCCATAAAATGGGAAATTATTGGCAAATGCAAGAAAGCTAAAGAACAATAAATTGATGAAAAGTGCAAAGAGATACAAACTAAGATGGAAATAGGAAAGACAAACAAAGCATACAAACTAATTAGAATCAATTTTACAGATATAAAACCATATAGCAAAAATATAAGGGACGCAGGAGGAAACGACATTATAGAAAATGTAGAGAAAGTGGGTAGATGGCAAGAATATATAGGGAATTTATATGAAGGAGAGGAACTATCTGCATTAGAACAGGAATCAGTCATTGAAAATGATGACTTGGGATATCCTATACTTAGAGATGAGTTTGAATTAGCATTAAAGAGTTTGAAAAATGGTAAGGCTTTGGGTACAGATAAGGTGCAAGCAGAAACTCTAAATGCCGTTGGACAAGCAGTAACTGAATGTCTCTTCCAGCTTGTAAGCTATATGTACGAGACAGGCGAGATAACAAAAGATTTCAAACGTAACATCATAGTAACCATATCAAAAAAGAAAGGCACGGAAAGATGTAAAAATTTTCGAACAATATTTTTGACAGCACACATATCAAAAATATTAACTAGAATTGTACAAAGACGAATGGAAAGACCAGCTGAAGAAATACTAGGAGAAGACTAATTTGAGTTTAGGCTAGCTCAAAATAGAAATCAATGGAGGTGCGCATCCAACCAGTCCCAAAATAGATAAATTAATGACAAAAAAAGTAAATGTACTTAAACATGATGATTATTATAACCAACTACAAGTATTGGTTGGGCAATATTCTGGAATAATGTTAATTGTGTGAAGGATTTACTGGAGAGCTATTAATTCGGCAAATGTCTAAGTGTTGGGGGATTTTGGCAGCCACAGGCTGCTTAATCCCCTTCACTGTATCTCGGTGAAATAGGACAAAATTAAAAAACAATAGAAGGGGAACCGAGCTGTATACAGGCTGTGTGAGATTTTTAGGGAACTGTGTAGGCTAGCTCGGAATATAAATAAGTGCAGGTACGTGTCCAACCAGTTTTGAGACGGAAAACTTAATGACAAAAAAATAAGCACAGATAAATCTGATGATTATTATAAATAACTACAGGTATTGGTTGTGAAATATCTGCAACTAATGTTGACTGTGCGAAAAGATATATTGGAAAAAATATTAAATCGGTAAATTTTCTAGTGCTACGGGAACTTGGCAGCCGCAGGCTACTTATCACACTTCACAACCACTGAATGTCGGAGGAATAAGATAATAATTGTAAAACAATTGAAGGGGACCGAACTGCATCTAACAAGAAAGAACAGTGCCTATGATGAAAGACCACAAACATAGAAACAAGGAGAAAATTGTTGAAAACATATGTGTGTGTAGCATAGCACAGTATGCCTATGAAATACGGACAGTAGGAAAAGCAGACAGAAAAACGGTAGAAGCCTTTTGGAATGTTGTGCTTCAGATGTATGATGATAATAGCATGGACAGACAAAGTTAATAACAATTAGGTTATAGAAATAGTAGGAGAACAAGGATATCTGTAGAAAAAATAAGAGAAATAGAAGAGCAAAATGCGTTCCAAGGCATTTTTGCGGAATAGTATAGGATATATTACAAGCAAAGATAGGAAAAAGGATGTAGATTTAGACCTAGATCAGGTAGTGATAGATGTAAACTGTGCAAGTTTTAGGGAAATGTGTAGGTTAGTTCAGAATAGGAAACAATGTGGTATGTGTCTAACAAGTTCCAGGACTGAAGACCTAATGATGATGAAGGGTTGCTATTATCTCCAAAACTAACTTAGGCATACCATTGCTGGTGGATGTTTTGATTGTAGGCTATTAAGTATTGCATTAGAAAATTTGTTTAAAGTTTTCTGTTGAAACGTTTATGAGCTATAATATTTTCCTGTATAAGGGTTGCTGCCACCTCCCAAAACTGAATTTCGTGTGCTGTTGGTGGTGTTTAGTTTTAGAGCAGATTATTAGAGGAATGCATGTGAAAATTTTGTTCCAGTCTTATAGGAGGTACAATTTATTTAGTTTAAGGGTTGCTGCTACCCCTCAAGACTGGTTTTGGTGCACCGTTGTTGGTGGATGTTTCTGTTATATATTATTAAGCATTTTATGTGCAAATTTTGAAAATTTTCTATCAAGTCGTTTACGAACTATAATGTTTTTTAGGATAGGGGTTGCTGCAATCCCCAAGATTGGCTTTCCCCCAACCGTTGACGGTGTTTATCTTTGTAAAAGACTATTAAAAGATTGCATGTGGAAATTTTTTACCCAATCCTGTATGAGGTCAATTTATTTAGTTTAAGGGTTGTTGCCATCCCCAAGACTGAGCTTCGTGTGCTTCTAGTGGTGATTATGTTTGTAGTAGACTATTAGGACTATTAGAGAATTGCACGTGAAACTTATTTTCCACTCTTTACGAGGTACAGTTTATTTAGTTTAAGGGTTGTTGCTACCCTGAAGACTGGCTTTAGCACAGCATTGCCTGACAGTAGTTTTGAAGGAAACTATTGGAAGATTGCATATCAAAATTTTAAAAACTGTGTATCGTGCTGTTTATGAACTATAATGTTTTTCAGTATAGGGGTTGCTGCCGTCCCCAAAACTGGCTTTAATGCACCATTGCTAGTAAATATTTTTATATTAAATTATAGGATTGTATGTGATAATTTAAAATTTTTTACATGGCACTGTTTACGAACTACAATTTCTTTTAATGTAAAGGTTACTTTCACCCCCAAAGCTGGCTTTCACACCCCGTTACGTGTTTTTATTTTTGAAATAGTGTGTTGGATGATTTCATGTTAAAACTATAAAAAATTTTAGTCAGATACAATTTATTTAGTTTAGGGATTGTTGCCACCCCAAGAATAACTTTGGCATACTATTGCTGGTAGATGTTTTTATTGTAGGCTTTAAGCATTGCATCTGAAAATTTTTAAACTTTTCTGTTGAACCGTCCACGAGCTATAATCTATTCCTGTACAAGGGTTGCTGCCACCTCCCAAAACTGAATTTCGTGTGCTGTTGGTGGTGTTTAGTTTTAGAGCAGATTATTAGAGGAATGCATGTGAAAATTTTGTTCCAGTCTTATAGGAGGTACAATTTATTTAGTTTAAGGGTTGCTGCTACCCTCAAGACTGGTTTTGGTGCACCGTTGTTAGTGGATGTTTCTGTTATACATTATTAAGCATTGTATGTGCAAATTTTGAAAATTTTCTATCAAGTCGTTTACGAACTATGTTTTTTAGGATAGGGGTTGCTGCAATCCCCAAGATTGGCTTTCCCCCAACCGTTGACGGTGTTTATCTTTGTAAAAGACTATTAAAGGACTGCATGTGGAATTTTTTTACCCAATCCTGTACGAGGTGCAATTTATTTAGTTTAAGGGTTGTTGCCACCCCCCAAGACTGACCTTCGTGTGCTTCTAGTGGTGTTTGTGTTTGTAGTAGACTATTAGAACTATTAGAGAATTGCACATGAAACTTGTTTTCCACCCCTTTACGATGTACAGTTTATTTTGTTTAAGAGGTGCCGCTACCCTCAAGACTGGCTTTGGCACAGTATTGCCTGCGAGTAGTTTTGAATGAAACTATTAAAAGATTGCATGTGAAAATTTTAAAAATTGTGTATCGTGCCGTTTATGAACTATAATGTTTTTCAGTATAGGGGTTGCTGCCGTCCCCAAGACTGGCTTTAATGCACTGTTGCTAGTAAATATTTTTATACCAAGTTATAGGATTGCATGTGATAATTTAAAAATTTGTGTATGGCACTGTTTACAAATTACAATTTCTTTTAATGTAGGGGTTACATTCACCCCTAAAGCTGGCTTTCACGTCCCGTTACGTGTGTTTATTTTTGTAATAGTGTGTTGGATGATATCATGTTAAATATAGAAAAAAAATTTAGTCAGATACAATTTATTTAGTTTAGGGGTTGTTGTCACCCCAAGACTGGCTTTGGCTCACCATTGCTAGTGGATGATTATCTAATAGACTCTTAAACAGTGCATGCGAAAATTTTTAAATTCTTCTAACGAGTCGTTTAGGAGCTTAACATTTTTTTAGCATAGGGGTTGCTGCCGCCCTCTAGACTGACTTTGGTGCAACGTTGCTGACTGATGATTTGTAATGTACTATTAGAGGATTGTATAAAAATCTTAAAAATTTTCTATTCCGTTATTTACGAGCTACAATTTTTGTAGCATAGGGGTTGCTGCCACCCCCAAGACTGGCTTCTGTGGACCTTTGCTGATGGATATTTCTATTATAAATAATTGCAGGATTGGATGCAAACGTTTTGAATATTTTCAATTGCGTTATTTATGAGTTATAATTTATTCAGTGTTAGGGTGAAACTACTCCTTAAGTATGGTAAGGGAGAATTATGTGCAGAATTATAAGTACCGATGTGGTCAGATACAATTTGCAAAATTCGAAATCTATATGTAAATATTTGCAATAAAATATTTAAATTATATTTTCTAAGCTTCACAAAATTGTTACTAGAAAACAGTAAATAATATCATACAAATGTAGAAATATGATAGGACATCATTTATACGATTTTGCAACCCAAGAAATGAGCAAAAAATTAATAAATCCTCTCAATGTACAAGATATATATTAGTAGATAAAAGTTTGCATTCTCTGAAATATACGGATGCAGCTTCTACATAAATATTCGTTGCCCTATCATCTAAGCAGGCTAACTGGCACCACGCTATGTTGCCGTTTAGCGGATGTAAAGATGATATCATAATAAAATATTACGTAAATTAAAATATATTCTGTGGCGCCCTTAATGAAAAATCGCTAGACTAAAACTATACGATTTGTGTACATTTTGCTATCAATTTTAAAGCCACTTTGCGTTTCTTAAATATTTAAAATAGAAATTTGTACAAAAACTCATTTACTTTGATGTATTCCAAATCCTACCAATTTAGGTCATCAAATATCTTAGCCACAGAAATTCCATGTCAATAATGCCAAAAAGTTAAAAGGTTTATCTTGCGTCCGATATACGGTAGTAAGTTTACAAGGGACGCAAGTTTAAATGTAAATTTCAGTCTATCGGGTGCAGAAATGATAGTAGGATGTGTATATGCATATCCACACATGCACACACATACATACACACACGTGTGCACACATACTGTTACACTTACGTCTACACTCAAGGTATACTTTTTAAAGTCCCGGCGGCAATGTATGAGAGCCACTACGACCGTTGGTAACAATGATAAATAATTGCAAAATATTGCACAATAAACGGTTACATCATACCTCTTCGATCAAATTATTATCACATACAAAAAATGTTTATTTTAATTTTAAGGGAAAAGACCTAGATCACAATATTAAACGCAGGTAGTGAAAGACGTAGACTGACGGAATTTTGGGGAATGTGTAGGTTAGCACAAAATAGGAAACAATGGAGGTATACGTTTAACCAGTGCCAGGATTTAAGACTTAATGATGATGAATGTGTTTTACCCTTTCTATTTCAAGCGACAGTGTACTTAAACAACCAAAAAGATTTTCCATTCTAGCAATATAGTGAATTTTTTGGCAGATTTTTGCTTATAGGATTTAATTTTATTCGAAATATCGTGATCGATATCAGAAGACAAAAAGTTTTTTTTAATAACTCTACTACAGAATTTCAACTACAAATTGAATTTTATGACGCTTCTAAACCATTCTCATTTAAAGGCATCCCCAGAAAATAGTTGAGCAGTAGAATTAAAGAGTTTTTCGTCAGATACTTCGCCTAGATTTTGCAAATTCAGAAATATGTTCTAAGAAAGAATAGAGTGTCTAATAGTTTGATGTTCGTCCGTCAGAAGTTCTGGAGACGGTAGTTCAGAACCCAACCTAAATGTGAAAAATTTTGTGGTTAATTCTACTCGAGTTGCAAGCTAGTTGCCATAAATTTTATTCCTCCATGAACGTTGTTCCAACGTAAAAGTGAGACCTTTTGGAAATTGTTTTATACGGGCGGTTAAATGATTTAATCTAAATTGCAATCGATATGATAAACTTTCATAGTTTCAATATTGGCATCAGCTAAGAATGTTGAAATAGAGAACAATAGGACCATCAATAACTTTTTGTTCAAGTGTAATATCATACTTGAACAAAGACATCAATAAGACTCTAGATTCATCCCTTCATATTCAACACTACACATGTTCAAACGACAACTAAACCAATGTACCAGGAGTACAAAACTTAGCCAGTAAGAACTTTTGATATCGTAATGTGGAAAATAATACTTATACCACGATTAGAATGTGAAAATTTTCGAACAACAAGTTAGCACACGAATCAAAAATATTAAGTAGAATTGTACAAAGATGACTGAACAAACGAGCTGAAGAAATACTAGAATATCAATTTGAGTTTATGCGAAACAAAGAAACACAAGAGACTATTTTAGCTCTGAGAGTGATAATGGAGAAGACAATAGAAAAAAAGAAAGGGCGTGTGTATATAGAATTTGTAGATCTGGAAAAAGCCTTCGAAAATGTAAAATGAAAAAAATGTTTGAAATACTCAAAAAGATTGGAATGAGTTTTAGGAATAGACGGATGATACATAGTTTATACAAAGAGCAAACAGCTGTAATAGAATTAGAGCAGGAACGTAGAGAAGTAAATATTAGGAAAGGGGTAAGGCAGCAAAGTGGCATATCCCCTTTAATTGTTAACTTGTACATTGAAGAGGCAATGAATACTGTCAAATGCAGGAAGACATTTGGAATTATTATGCAGTGACAAAAAATTGATATGCTTAGATTTGCAGATGATAGCGGTGTTAGCAACTAGCAAAGAAGAGTTAGAAGCTGCTCTTAATGAAATGGAAACAGTTCTAACAGAGAGAGATATGGTTTGAAAATTAACAGAAATAAAGTACTAGTATGCAAAGGAAAGGAAGAACTCAAAAACTAAAATACAAATAAGAAACAAGAACTTACCTGAGGTTGAGGATACCTGCTACCTAAGAAGTCAAATAACCCAAGAAAGGAAGAACGCAAAAAAGATATAAAACAAAGATTAGCACTAGGTCATGCTAAATTTAACAAGAAAAAGCAACTACTGTGTTCAATAGACAACAAACATAAAAACAAGGAAAAGATTGCTTAAAACGTATGTGTGGAGCACAGCGCTGTACAAGTGTGTAACCTATACAGTAGTAGAAGCGGACAGGCAAAAAGGTAGAAGCCTTTGATATGTGGTGCTACAGACAAATGATGAAGATATAATGGACCGACAAAGTTAAGAACAAAGACGTACTAGAAATGGTAGGGGAAGAAAGAAATATGTGGAAAACTGTAAAAAATGGCAGAGATAAGATGATAGGTCACTACTAAGGCATGAGAAAATAGTGTGGAATATATTAGAAGCAAAGATAGGAAAAAGGAGAAGTAGAGGTAGACCTATGCTAAACTATTGCACACAGATAGTGAAAGATGCAGGTGGGAGGAATTTCAGGGAAATGTATAAGCCAGGCTCAGAATAGAAATCGATGAGGTATGTGTCCAACCAGTCCTAAGATGGAAAACTAATCACAAAAAAAAACCTCTACTTAAACATGATGGTTGTGCAATATTCTCGAATAATGTTAATTGTGTGAAACGATTTACAGGAAAACTATTATTTCGACAAACGTTTAAGTTTTGAAGGATCTTAGCAGCCACAGGCTGCTTAACCCTCATCACATACCTTACATGTGATTTTCCAATGCTCCACCCGAAGGAAGCGAGTTGTTTTTTTTTACCTGAAAAATTTTGAATTTCTCGAACCCTTGATGTTCCAAGGAAGGTAGGGATCTATAGCGCGCGTGACAATATACACACACGGGATCTCCATTTTACCTCTCATCCGAACGAGGGTGTATTTTTGTGAAATAAGCTCGCCTAACATTTATCGAGCGGACCGTGACGCGATTCGAACCCGGGACCTTGGGCGTAGTAGTCACATGCATATCAACTATGCCATGGAGCCACCTTACCACCGAATCTCGGTGAAATAGGGCATACAATTAGAAAACAATAGAAGGGAAACCGAGCTGTACATAGGCTGTTATGGGAATTTCAGAGAATTGCATAGGCTAGCTCAGAATATAAATAAGTGGAGGTACACGTCCAACCAGTTTCAAGGTGGAAAACGTAATGATAAAACATAAGTACACTTAAATCTGATTATAATAAACAACTACAAGCGTTGGTTGTGAAATATTTTCAAGTAGTGTTGATTGTGCGAAAGGAAAAACTATTAATTCGGAAAAAGTTAAAGTGCAGAGGGAACTTGGTAGCCAGGGCTACTTACTCGCCTTCACATACCCTCCGTGTGATTCTCCAATGCTCCACCCGAAAGTACTACATTGGACAGGAAGCAAGTTTTTTTTTACCTGAAAAATTTTGAACTTTGCCGAACCCAAGCAAGGTAGGGATCTTTAATATGCGTGATAACATTCACACATGGGACCTCCATTTTACCTCTCATTCGAACGAGGACGAATTTTTGTGAAAAATGCTCGCCTAACATTTTTCAAGCAGACCGTCTCGGAATTCGAACCCAGGACCTTGGGCATAGTAGTCACATGCATACCAACTATGCCACAAAACCACCTCCCCTTCACATACCACTGAGTATCGAAAAAATAGGGTATATAATTGTAAAACAATAGAAGGAGACCGAACTGCATCTAACAAAAAAGAATAGTAGCTACGTTCAAAGCCAACAAACAGAAATAAGAAGAAAATTGTTGAAAGCATATGTGTGAAGCAGCCAGAAAAATAGTGAAAACCTTTTCGAATATTGTGCTTCAGATGTATGAGGGTGATAGCATGGACAGAGAAAGTTAATAACAAAGAGATTATAGAAATAGTCAAGGAATAAAGATATGTGAGAAACAAAAAAAAAATAGAAATAAAAGGGTAGTATACGTTCTAAGACATTTTTGGGGAATAGTGCGGGCTATGATACAAGCAGATACAGGAAAAAGATAGGTAGATGTAGACCTAGATCTGAATATTAAACGCAAGTGAAAGGTGCAGATTGTGCAAATTTCAGGGAAACGAGGAGTTGATTTTGCAATATTTTCAACTAATCTTGATTGTGGGGAAAAGATTTATTGTAAAATTATTAATTCGGTAAATGCTCAAGTGTTGGGGGATCTTGGATGCCCCAGGTTTCTTAACCCTGCTTCACATACCACTGAATATCGATGAAATATGGTATATATTTACAAAACAATAAAAAGGGGAACTGAACTGTATCGAACAAGAAAGAGCAGTTGCTATGTTCGAAGATAACTAACAGGAACATGGACAAAAGTGTTGGAAGCATATGTGTGGAACACAGCACTATACACCTATGAACTAGGGTAGGAGAAGCCGACAGGAAAAGGCTAGATGCATTTTGGAATGTTATGCTTCATATGTATGATGATAGCATGGACAGATAATGTTAATGACAAAGAGGTTATAAAAATAGTAAAGGAATACAAATATGTGGAAAAAAAAATTAAAAGAAATAGAAGGGCAGTATATGTTCTAAGACATTTTTGGGGAATAGTGCAGGCTATATTACAAGCAGATATAGGAAAAAGAGCGGTAGATGTAGACCTAGATCAAAATATTAAACGCAGATATTGAAAGAATTAGATTGTGGGAATTCCAGGGAAATGTGTAGATTAGCTCAAAATAGGAAACAATAGAGGTACACGTTTAACCAGTTCCAGGACTGAAGACAATGATTATACATAAGCGATTACATCTGTAGTAAGTACAACCGAAGCGGTGTGAAATATAATTGCGTAATAACACCTTCCTGATGTTGAATTATTCATTCAGGTTCACCAAAACAACATAATGTGCTTCAAGTCCTAGAGCAAACGTCAAGTTGATCAACAAGGAATTTTTTCCATCCAAACTTTTTAATACTTGACGCTCTCTTAGAAGCCGCAAAAAGAATCTCGTCCCTCGACATCCCAGGTTTCTTTAAGGCGCTTTATTTCTACGTATAACAATCAAAAAAGAAAATATTTTAGGTTAGGGACTTTAGGGAATTTAGTTATTTCTTGGAGGTGTTTATTACACCTTACCGATATACACGATTTTTAACCATTGTAGTTAATACTCCAAACCTCATCGGAAACAGGTGTAATGTAGTTAAACATTCGTACTTACAACTGGTGTAAAATGATGTATACACGACCATTTACATCCGTTTTATTTAAAACAGTAGTGATAACAACGGTTGTTAGTGTTGTGTATAAACAGTAAATGTGTTTTATGCTTTCTATTTCAAGCGACAGTGAACTTAAATGACCAAAAAGATTTTGCATCCTAGCAATAGATAGTGACTTCTTCGACGTATTTTTGATTATAGGATTTAATTGTATTCCAAATATCGTCATCGATATCTGGAGACAAAAAAGTTTTTTTAATAACCCTATTACAGAATTTAAACTACAAATTGAATTTTACGATGCTTCTAAACCAGTCCCATTCCACGACATCCTCAGAAAATAGTTCTACAGTGGAATTAAAAAGTTCTTCCTAAGACAATTCCTAGATTATGCTAATTCATAAGTATGTTTTAAGAAAGAATAGAGTTTTTCAGGTCACCGCTAAATTTTATATTCCAGCTCGACAATATTTTGTCTTTGGAACGAGCGACTATGAAAGATTGTTGATTGTCTAATTGTTTAGATGTTCATCCGTCGGAAGTTCTTCTGGAAGCAATAGTTCAGTACTTAACCTTAATGTAAATTTTTTAAATTAATTCTACGTCGGAATTGCAAGCTAGTTGCCATAAGCTTTATTCCTCCATGAAAGTTGTTCCAACGTAAAAGTGAGACCTTTTGGAAATTGTTTTATACTCTAGATTGCAATCGATATGATAAACTTACTTTAGTTTCAATATCGGCATTAGTTAATAATGTTGAAACAGGGGACGTGACATAAATGGCTTTTTGTACAAGGGTGATAATAATAATAATTTTTTATTTAAATGTATGATAATACATGTTACAATTACTTTATAGTATTAAATATATTACATAGAGAATACAACCACATAAATAGTTGATACGATAGTTTCACATCCTTGTCGTCATTGATGTCCTCAATTGACGTTTAAATAATCGCAAAGATGATGATTGTTTAATATTGGCAGCGAGCGCATTATATTCTCGGATGCCGTCAATAAATAAGGATCTTTTAGTACATGTTTTCTTAAAAGGATAAATATAAAAATTAGACGAATTGCGAGTGGTGTAGTTATGGATTCCGTGCACCATAACTAACTTACATTGTAGGTAAGTAGGCAACAAGTTTCTGGTAATCTTATATATAAAGCACATAACTAAGAAATACAAATGTTGTTGCACTGACAAAATTTTAAACAATCCAACATAAAATGTACCTTTGTATAAATATTGCATTTTAATATTATACGGAGAGCACGATTTTGAAGGACCTGTAGTTTATTTATCACTGTTTGACTCTGAAAGTATAAAATAGACGAGCAGTATATAAAATGTGGCGCAATTAGCGCTTGGTAAACTTTTAATCGAGTTAGCATATTAAGGTTATGACTGATACGATAAAAATAATTAATTTTACCAGTAAGTTGTATTATCAATTTATCCGAATGTGCTTTAAATGAAAGTGATGAATCTATAGTTACACCCAAGTACTTAATTTCATCAACATACTTGAACTGTGACATTAATAATACTCCCTAGATCCGCATCCTTCAAGTTCTAAAAGTTGGCTTAAACTTTTTCATTTTGGTTTTGATCATATATGCCCCATGAGTTTTTAATTCATAAGCTGTATTTTCAGCAAAAAAAAACTACGACAAGACAATTTTGCTAGACATGTTAGTTAAAAGTGTTTTAATCTAACTACTCACGTTTTAACAACAACTAAACCAATGTACCAGGGCAACAAAACAGATACAGTGCTCACAACAAAATTTCTTTGTAAAATAGTGACCATTTCACTCAGAAGGGTGGTTGTTAATGATTGATATAATAACGATTGCCGAGCTGAAGTAAATAAGCAAATAAAGTAAAAAATCACTTCTTGTTTAAAAAAATTACATAAAACTACAAAGTTAAAAAAAAGTGTATTACAGTACTGCAATAGCAACAAATACTTATATTGTAAACTTTTGAACCATCATTGAATCACTTTTTAAGTTTTTTTGTTACATAGTTGTCCATTGTATTAACTCTCCTTGACGTTTTATGTTAGTTTGTAGGTTAATAATTGTTCCTCTTGACATGTAATTTTGGTTGCACTATCTAATAATATTTGTGCAACAGACACTTCAGCAAAATCCTTTTGCTTTATTGCATATTTTAATTTGTCTGTTGGATCTCGGACTAACTGTGTCGTAAGTTTGCGAGTTTCTTTCTTTTGAGCACTCATGATCACGTAACTCTTTAGTCATATTAGCAATCATAGTTTTATTTTCTTGCACCTTCGCTTGTCGTTCCTTAAGTAATTTAGTTTCTTGTTCAGATTTGGCCCGGTTTTCTTCTTTTTCTCTTTTCTCTACTTTTTTTTATTCCAAATAGCTGTTGTACACTATGTATACTACCCTACTCATGTTCATCAATTCTTTTGTAATCAATATCAGTTGAGGTTTATCATCATAGAATAATCTCAAATTGTCTTTGATATGCATAAGGGATGTCGGAATTGAAACATCCCATTGCAGTTTTGTCTTCTGTCGGAATTTTTTGTGACAGAGAAAAACTTCTTTCAACCTCTGTATTTCCATGTGCTAATGTTAGAAAAGCTTTTACTACTTTCTACAGTTACTCGTATGTTTTTGTTCCATTTGAATCAATATGTTCTTTATTTATGTCTGCTTTTAAATCTTTGTATTGCAAAATAACTATCATAATCTACATCAAAAGGCAAAATTTTCAGGCATTTAGAAAAATATTTTTCTTTTCCAGACAAACTTTTTTGGACAAAGAGTCTTTAATATTCAAGAAAGATAAATACTTAAAAGTTGTTTTAAGATGTGGAATTTTTTCATAGATATGTTTAATTGAAGCAATATAAAAATTCTTTACTTTATTTAAAACTTCTAATTTTTCGCGTTCGGATACTTCTTTACTATTCAGTAAGCTTAAACAGGATTTATCTTGTCCAAAATCAAAATGTTTTTATTTTCAAACATTTCCTTGAGATTCATATTTTTATAATTAGCAAGCATATCATCTATACATACCCCAGACAATAAATCAAAGACAAGGGATTGAAGTTTTTCATACAGAACATGAACAAAGGTTCATTTTTTGAAAAAAGAATGTAAACTTTGTAAATATTTTGGCCACGCTATTCACGAATAATAGCTGTGCTTTTGATGTGGGGGGTAGCTATAAAGCTTTTTACTATTTTATAATGTTTATTGTTGTTCAAGTCTTTTGAATCATACTTTTTGGTATGTGTACTAGACAGTAATGATAATGAAAATGATAATTTATTTTTTGTGAAATAAA
Organism: Platerodrilus igneus; assembly: GCA_036346225.1. Taxonomy (NCBI): domain Eukaryota; kingdom Metazoa; phylum Arthropoda; class Insecta; order Coleoptera; family Lycidae; genus Platerodrilus; species Platerodrilus igneus. The sequence goes on along the minus strand of JARFIW010001049.1, from coordinate 2,289,163 downwards.
AAATTACATTTTATCTCTGGGTAGAGTGGAAAAAACAGTTGAAAAAGCGGCTTTAGGGAGCAAAATTTATAATTAGCAAGTTTTAGCGAGTTACAATGTTTTAGTATACTAGTTGCTAAAAAAAGCGACTATCTGTGAGACCTGTAGCCAGTAATCCTAGAAAATTTTAATACAAAAATACAATCTGGAAAGTATTTGTCAATCTAAAAATATCCAATAGTTAATGTCAAAATTAAAATTTAAGAATTTGTACCGAAGAAATTTACAAATTTCACATAAGCTACACACCATTAACATATTAAACAAATGTTTAATGCAAGAACTTGCAAAAATAGAACACATAAATCGAGGTCAAGTTTCTACGAATGTTAAACGATAATTTCATACAATGTGCATCAAACTTGTTCTAACCAAACACCACATATGCTAATCAATTTTGATAGCTTTTAAACCACAAGATTGATATCGCTATGTGGAAAATAATATTTATACCATATGAACAACATTTTCACGAAGTCAAAGGTGTACAAACCTGCTTCAATTACTACAGAAGTAAAATATAAACCTGGGGCCTTGCATACAAGAAATTCCAACAATAATACTTATTTCCCACTCTATTGCTGCAAACAGAGAAGGTACTTGCAAAAATGATTTGCTCTTTCTTTATCTGTTGATCATAACCAACGCAGGGAGAGCAGATGGCCACCGGGGGTTAAGGACAAGTGTATTATTTTGCCAAATCTTTAGCGGAATTTATTTCACAACCACCTTCTCCACATAAGACCAAATTACCAGCGTAAAAATCCTCGCCCTTTCAGTTCATAAGATCTGTTAGTAGAATGTTGTAATCTCTCTTAATATTACTAATTTTTTATAACTATATATATATATATATATATATATATAAAATACAGTAAAATTTTTAAATTTTGCTATATTTGAAACTCTCACATATGAGAAGCCATAGACGAGATTTTGCTTTTACTAGTAAGAAAATAAGAATTACATTAAAACATTAGAATGTTTTTTTATTAAATTTGTATTGACTGTCAGGTCAGATAATCATTATAAACATAATCACGAAGTAACAAAACTCGGTTCAAATTTTTTAAACTAAAAAAATATGTGATATAATTTATTTATCGAAAATCGTTATTTGATTCAAATTATTTGTTATGGAATATGAATTTTTTATATGTAGAGATCGGATCAATTATCGAAGCATAGAAGTACAAAAATTTAGAATAATCAACTATGGGAGGGTTTTCTGTATCTACCTTAATAGTTTTTTTTTTTGTTAATACCTGCGAGATACAGCGGTACCCAACTTTAAATTGTATTGTTTTCTGTTTAACTAAGGAAAATGCCAATACGTTACTGATAAGTTTTAGCAAAAACATCTCAAATCTTTTATAAACTGTTGAATTAGTACATTCAACAAAAATGCTTTATGAAGTCAATAAATATGTAATCAGTAAGGAATGTTCGTTTTAAAGACCACATTTTATGGTACACTTAAAATATAAATTTACATTTAAATTTTTGTATTTTATCTTCGGATAAAATGTGTTTTCACTATCAAAACTTTGCACTACAATTATTAAATTACAGGGTCGCAATTATTTCAATAGAAACCTTGCTGCATTAGGTAATTTTTTCAAAACTACAAGAGCAAACATATACAGAACAAATAAATGTAAACACAATATGGGCATTTCATGTGGTTTCTGATTATTGTTCTATAAAAGTGGGATACACAACAAAATAATTAATAAATAATAAATGATTAAATAGTGTCCATTTAAGTACAAAATTAAAATAATTCTTTTGTAAAAACAAGTAGAGATAGAACTTATGAACTAATAAATAAAAAATATAAGTATAGAAATTTCAAATAACCGTATGCATTATTAAATTCTTATTTAAATAAGCATAAGATTAGAAGATAAAGCATACCAAGTTTGGAGTAAATATCACAAAACAAGCCTTCTAACGCCACATTCAACACAAAATTTTGCTGTATTTATAGGATACTGATTGCCACACTCGTGACAAAATTTGGACATTCTTTGACCCTCGATGGAAGGTTTCATGAAGGTTGGTGATATAGAAGCTTCAGAACCACTAGATGTAGGACTTGGTGTAGGGCTTCGCCGACGTGGTACACAGGTTGAATGCGTAAGTTTTGTTGTACGTGCCCGAAGTTTTGGTGTTTTCCTATTAAGACTGTAAAACAATGGTTATTAGACGACTGGTTCTGTTTATAAAAAGAAATATACATTTGAAACTATAAACATTAATTAAAAATATAAAATGAAAAACGTACAGATTTAAAACATGTTTTAATGGCTTAAAACACAAATCTTCTTTGGGAATTAAACCACTCATAGTGGTTTAATTCCCAAAGAAGATTAAGAAAAATCCAAAACAAACCACAACAAACATACAGGGAGTATTTACAAATATAATAAGTGCTATTTGTAGAAGTGCATTTAGAAGTTTAATTTATAAAACTAACAAAAAAAATAAAAAAATGATAATGTATTAATTAGGCATACATTTGTAAATGGAAAAGCATTTATTAATGTATGTTAGCCTGAAGGGCTTTTAGTGTGAAAATATCCTTAAAATTTTATAGAAGCTGGGTAGCTTGCAGTTTATAAAGAGGCTATTCAATAACACTAATAAATTAAAATACCAAAATACAAAAGACATTCAGTACATTCTTTTACAACCAGCAATAAAAAGAATTTCACATGTTGAATACCAAATTATAAAAACAACAAGATATTTTTCCAAGACTAATCATCCTACGAACGTGTATTTGAAAACATTCACATACATTGCAGACACCGAAGTCATTGTAGATTACTTAAATAAACAGAGACCATGTAACGTTATAAAATTTAATGCGCATGGACTAACCAATGGTACAGATATGGCATGAAGTGTGAAAATACCAATACATACATTCTTCTGAACCGAAAACCCTTGATCTCAACTACAAGTACAGTTTATCATACAAACCATGTAAATAGGGGAAATAGGGAATCCCTTAAAATAAGAAAATGTATAAACACTGACATTGCATAATGGAAAGGGCATTCATTCAAATTCGTTCACATTTTTTAATACAAGCTTTTAGCTTGAGCAAGCGACAAGCACAATTGTCGGGCAGATGCGATATTTGACTTGTTTAGGTAGCAGAAATCCTTAATCTCTAACAAGTTCTTGTTTCTGGTTCGTATTCTTGTTTATGCCTTGTTTTCCCCTCCTTTATTTACATACCAGTACTTTAGTTTTATTTTTGGCAATTTTCATACTGTATCTCTGCTAGTACAGTTTCCACTTCATTAAGATATGCTAACTCTTCCTTGCTGGATACTAATACCACTATATCATCTGCTAATCTGAGCATATTAATCGTTTGTCGATGCATAATAGTTCTAAATTTCTGCATTTGACAGTATTCATTACTTCTTCAATATACAAGTTAAAAAGTAATGGGGAATAGCACACATCTCCATCTTAGACCTTATCCTAATATTTACTTGCCTATATTCCTGCTCTAATTCTGTTATTGTTGTTCGCTCTATTTATAAGCCATGTATTATCCCTATAACATTACTAACCTTTTTAGTATTTCCAACATTTTTTCTCATTTTAAATTGTCGAATGCCTTTTTAGATCTACAAACATATACATGCTTTCTTCTTTTTCTATGGTTTACTTGATTATCACCCTTAAAGCTAATCTGATCTGTATTCCTCTGTTTTGTCTAAACCCAAATTGTTCTAGTATTTCTTCAGCCCGTTTTTCCGTCCATCTTTGTACAATTCTAGTTAATATTCTTGACGACATCTGTGCTGTTAAACTTATTGTTCGAAAAATTTTTAACTGCACATCTCGTTTTTGATATACTATGGTGTTACATTTGTAATCTTTGGGCATCTCGCGTGTCTCAGTAATGAAATGTGTGTAATTAAAAACAATTAGATTCCAGCACGAAAGACTACCTTTAAATAAAATACTGCCTCAGATAAATTTAACTCTGCCGTTGCAACTTAAACAGGCTGTTATTTAGGTTCATGTTCACAAAATTGTATACCACTATTTAGCAACTAAATACATATTAAACATTAATAAATAATCTGAATTTTATAGTAAACATCGGGGACTTCAATTATGATACTGATAGTCGTTTAAGTGTGGTAGATGGTGATGATAGTGCCGATGCCATTGACCTCTCCGAAAGCAAATCAACTAAAATCAATTAGCAATTCAAATGTTTGACATATAATGTGATATGTGTAACATTATAGTTGCACCGTCACAAATTCAGTAGCATAGTCAACTCTATATGCATTATATTTAAATAATATGTTACTTAGGTAACCTCCACTATACTTTCTTGATATGTTAGACAAAAAACATGTTTTCCCTGACATATTTTCAAACGAGTTGCAGCACGGACTTGGTGCCATTTTTATTGTGCTCAACTCTACTTTCGTCCTGTCTAAGCATCTCTGGCGATGGGTTGAGCAGCATTTTCTTGGTGGCGACGCCATTGGTAGATTATAGAAAATTTCATAGTAATTTATATTGTGTGTAAACCAGATAAGGACATGTGGAATTTGTACTACTAATTAATGTTTCTTAACCGCATTTCCTATTGCAGAGCGTACAGTTATATTCTCTAACCTTGAAAATTATTAAATCAATATATCATCATGACAAACTGCTTTATTTGGTCGCCAGTTGTTTAAGACTAGCATGTGGAAGGCCATTTAATGAAAATGGATTCTGATATTTGCCTGTAGCTGCAGTCTAAAGGAAGATTTTACAAAAAGAAAAGAGATGCTGCCACTTAAGTAGTTTATTGCCGAAGCGAGTTTTTTTGTAGTAACCAATAGGTGTCATCTTTAATACTTAATTATTCTGCAGTATATTATTTCTGTTCATTTTTGTTTTTTCCACAAGTCAATTATTATTACTTTTGGCTCTTATTTAGAAGAACGTATCCAGTATGTTACTTATAATGGTTGTAATCTAAATCTTTTCTTGCAAGTTCGGGTGTTCCAAGGTTCCAACCTGAAACTGTTTTTACAGATTCGCTCGGTAGAGGATTGTCATAAATTACAAGTACAGTTGCAGCAGTTAACTGTTTGGTGCAACAGTAATATGTTAAATCCTAACCCTAATAAATACCATGTTGTTACGTATACCAGAAAATGAAAATCTACTGTTTTCACATACTGCATTGAATTACATATTCTACAGAGGAATTATAAGACGTGATCTTGGAGTTTTATTTGACTCGCCACTTACATTTACCCCTCTTATCAACAAAACTGTTAGTGAATCTTTCAAGGTATTAGGGTTTATTATAAGAAATTGCAAAGATTTTTCAAGTATTGAGGTTTTGAAAATCTTATATCTACCACTAGTCCGGTCTAAACTAGAATATTGCTGCACTATTTGGTCTCCACTTTATGAGTGCCACAAAGCACTGATTGAGTCTGTCCAAAGGAAATTTCTAAGTTTCGTTATTGGAAAGCTGAAGGCATATATCCTGCACAAGGTTATAGTCAAGATTTGCTTTTGAATAAGTTTCAGATCTCCTTGGATACTCGTAGAAAAGTTATAGGACTGACTTTTCTTTATAATTTACTCCATGATAAAATTGATTCAGCTGAACTTGTCTCCTTTATCAAATATCATGCATCCCGAACAGTATCTAGACATTCTCGCACGTTTTACATACCTACTGCCAGAACAAATTTACTTTGTAAATCGACTATTTGTGATGTGTTCTAATTATAATAGTATTTGTCATAGATGTGATATAAATTTTAATTCATTAAATTATATCTTAGAAGTGTTTAATTTGTTAAAGTAGGATTGCATGTATAATCTTTTTTTGTATTGTTTCCTGTAATTGGGTTCTTACCTGTTGGAAATGTTTAAATAAATTTAAATTAAATATTGTATATCGTTTAAATTCATTTTTAATTCAGGTTACATTAAATTTACTTACAATTGTGATCAAGGTAAGTATACTTCAATTTGCTATTAAATGTTTGTTATCATTTGTTTGTTTAAGTCATATTTACAGTTGCGAGTATTAGCGAACAACTATGCCATTAATTTATGGCAAAAGCTATAGAAACTCGCATAAAGCAGCAAGAGAGTATGCCGAATGGTACCTGGATAGATATCATTCAACTCAATTTTTTGTGCGAATTGAGATGATTTTGAAGAAAATATTCAATGGAAGAGCTAGTGATAACCGCCATAATCAAAGACAAGTAAGTACGTGAAAACAATAATGATGAAAAATTGTAGGTATTAGCATACATTAATTTCTTCGTTCTTCCATACAATATATGGCTAGAGAACGTAATTTTTATGTGGGAAAAATGCATTCAATTAAAAAAAATATAAGCTACATCTATATCGGCCAAATTTAGTTCAACATTTAGTACCTAGTGATTCAGAGAAAAAACTAAGGTTTACCACATGGTTAATTGCACAAGTTCAAAAGGAACCAAGATTTGTGAAATACATTTGTTGGACCGACTAATCCAAATATACTAATAACGGTGTTATTAACAAACACAACAATCAGTATTGATCTGATAATAATCCGTTCTGGGCAAATGATAAAAGCTTTCAACAAATATGGGGAACAAACGTTTGGAGTAGACTTATAAGTGGCAAATTACTAGTCATTTTTATGATAATGACGTCTGAAATTCCCTGACTACTTATCAAATTAGTTGACAATTTGTAACGGTAAACTAGAGTCACTTACAACATGGATGCCGCACTAGCAATAGTCCCAGATTAGGGTCGGGGAGAAATAGCACCATAAAAAAAACGATCAGCACTGCAATTCACTGGAAGAAAAATGATATAGTAAACATAACATGAACACAAATAGTTAAGTCTATTGTTTACTTTAAACAAAAGGTTCATGGTGTGTGTCTGTGTGATAAGTTATCAGAAGTTATAAATAAAATCAAGGCATGTTCATAACAAAGACCAAATGATATAGTAAACATAACATGAACACAAATAGTTAAGTCTATTGTTTACTTTAAACAAAAGGTTCATGGTGTGTGTCTGTGTGATAAGTAATCAGAAGTTATAAATAACAACAAGGCACCTTCATAACAAAGACCACCAGTGTAGGGTACATATTTACATAACTTTAACATTGCTAACTAAAGATAACATTAAGGAGCTCATGAATCCGCTGTACAGTTATTTTATTGTATATATACAGTATGGGTTGAATAGGAAAAACAATTATTGATAAATTGTTTTATTTCTATGTATCATATGCTACAGTGCAAGGAGACATGAAAACAATTAAAGTAAGAGTTTGGTATCACAAAAGTATCTATTACAACGGTGGTGACCTCACTAGGAGCACCCAGTTATCTAGGGAGTAGCTATTCCATTTAAGAAATCTATATTTCTTACATTTATGCGTATAATAGGTGTAAATACACATGGTCATGGAGGTTGATACGTTAGACAAATACGGATTTGTTTACACGAGGCTCGTCCAATCTTTATTCGACTCTACTTGTTAGACAATTATGCAAAATAAACAGAAAATAAGCAAAACTTATCTGGGTAATAGGTTAATCCTCCAGTACGGGTACAGGAATAGAACGGTCAGCAGAGTGTAGATCAGGAACCAACAACAACAGTACCTACATCAGCAGAATGAGAAGTTCACGTCTCATAAGTAACGGAATCCATCTACAATCCAGGATTACTCGTACAAATCTTCAGTATTGTTACAAAGGATGGTATTTGCTTTTAATAGTTAAATACAAACGAAAATAAACAGTAAAATTCGAAAAAATTGACACCAAAAATAAAAATTATAACAACCTATTTACAAACTAAACAACTAATGACAACCAGTTGCTTCGATGCAAGTAATCATAAGTTTTTGGTATACATTGAGTAATACGATTTACTTAGTTGCCACTTATTACGAATTTAGAAGATGTGTAAACAGTGTTGACGTACTAGTGTACTATAATTGAGCAGATTTTGTAAGGGACCGGAGTTGAATATAACATATTTTTTTGGATGATGTTCCACTAGACGAGTGTAAATTTATTTTTCCAGCAACATGGCGCACCCTGCACATAACGCAATAATTGTACAGCTATCTAGATCAAACTTGATAGTAGCTGGTACATAATTTAATTGATAATTTATTTTTGTTTTAAAATGAATTAAAATGCTAGAATATGTGTAAATGTGTTTAGATTTGTTTAGTTCATTCACCAAAATTATACCATGAACAAGAGATTTGAGTTAATAATTCTGTTAAAATAATGAAAATATTTTGTACTTTTAGCAATACACTTAATTTTTTAAAAAAACCAAAAGATGTGATATGACACATCGTAGAACCATACATGTACTGTTGAAAAATACGATAAATGCAAACGTTTACAACAGTACTTATATAACTATACAGTGTGTACAGTATAAAATGCAGTACATGGGGATCTTGGAAACTGTAGGAGATACGATCTTGGTTAAATGGGACAAAAGTTGCATAATCATGAGGGTATCTCAGATCGGTTTTCAAATTTCAAAAATTTTACATAGGTTACTAGATAGAGGCAAAAAACACAAAATTGACGATTTCTTTATTTGCTCGTAGTTAGTCTACTAATTGAAATAGAATGTTCAAATTTGGTACATCATGGTAATTCTCCATTGCGCTTCACATTTTTAACTTAGATTTTGTCTAGGGCATCTAGATTTTGCGTGACGATGTTCAACTTTTTATTTTTAAATAGCTGCCCTATTGGATTTTTACATTTTTGAAATGCTGACAAAAAACCCTTTCCAAAGAGGTATAACATGGCTATGTTTGATTGAATGAAAACACTAAAAATCACATAATTATGTTTTGGTCGTAGTAGGCTTTAATTTCCCTAGGACAAAGAGAAACAATTGCTCAACATCTGAGAAATGTCAAAGTTTGTCCTTTATTTTATGTTTCAAGTAGTGCAGTTTAAAAAAACAGAATTAATTTACATAGAAATTTAAGCAAAGCATTTGCGCTTGAAATGGATTGCTTTACTAACCGTGATAAATATCAAATGTTAGAATGTTTTATTCTTTCTGGAAGGAATGATAAAGCCGCTGAATTGTATTTAAATAAATACCCAGAAAAACATCAACCAAACAGATGTATGTTTCGGAGATTACAAAATAATTTAATAAATTATGGTAGTTTTGGCTTGTCTAAGAGAAATAGGCAAATTAAAAAAGATAATAAAAACAGCGTTTTACAAACAGTTGTCGAAAATCCTCGTACTTCTCTTAGACAAATTCAGAATATAACAGGTGTTGCTCATTCTACGGCAAGAGCTATTTTAAAACGTTTCAAGTACCATCCATATCATGAACGACCATATCAAGGATTGCATACTGAAGATCAAATTCGAAGAATGGAATTTTGTGCTTGGTACATCAGAAAGTGCAACGAAAATTCAAATTTTGCATATACAATTTTGTGGTCTGACGAAAGTCGATTTACAATTGTGGTATGTTCAACCGCATAAAAATACAATTTTTGGTCAGATGAAAATCCACATTTGAACCGCAAAGTTAGACATCAAGTTAAATGGGGATTCAACGTCTGGATTGGTATTATTGGAAGCTACATTATAGGTCCATTTTTTTATGATGCAAATTTAAACTCTGCGAGATACTTAGATTTATTGCAGGGAAATGTGACAGATAGACTGATGGAGCTTCCACTCGCTACTTTGCAAAATATGATTTTTCAAAATGATGGAGCTCCACCCCACAATGCTCTGATTATTAGAAATTTTTTTAATTCTGAGTATAATGAAAACTGGATTGGAAATCGGGGACCAATTAAGTGGCCGGCGAGATCATCGGATTTAACTCCTCTAGATTTCTTTATATGGGGCCATTTAAAAAGTCATGTGTACTCAAAAACTTATGATAATGTAGGCCAATTACAACAAGCAGTCCAAGAGGCCGCAAATAAAATAACTCCAACTATGATAAGACGATCTTGTAAAGATGTTTATAAAAGGTGTCGGTTGTGTGTTCAACAAAATGGGGGTTATTTGAACATTTAAAATAAATAATGAATTCATGTGGCTGACTATTGTTATATTTTTTCCCTTGATTGTTAATTTGCAATTATCTGAACATGAATGACAACTAAAACAGCTTAAATAATATTTTGTATTGAATAGATGCTGTTTGTATTTATTCTTTGTTAATGCATAGTTATGTAAGTTCTGATTAATACAGATTTATTTTCAATTTTCTACGTTTTTTACTGTTTTTATTACCACTGAAAATTGAGTTTAAAATTTTTAGAGCAATTGTTTCTCTTTGTCATAATGGAAATTAAAGCCTACTCGACCAAAACATAATTATGTGATTTTTAGTGTTTTGATTCAATCAAACATAGCCATGTTATACGTCTTTGGAAAGGGTTTTTTGTCAGCATTTCAAAAATGTAAAAATCCAATATGGCGGCTATTTAAAAATAAAAAGTTGAACATCGTCACGCAAAATCTAGATGCCCTAGACAAAATCTAAGTTGAAAAATGTGAAGCGCAATGAGGAATTACCATGATGTACCAAATTTGAACATTCTATTTCAATTAGTAGACTAACTACGAGCAAATAAAGAAATCGTCAATTTTGTGTTTTTTGCCTCTATCTAGTAACCTATGTAAAATTTTTGAAATTTGAAAACCGATCTGAAATACCTTCATGATTATGCAACTTTTGTCCCATTTAACCAAGATCGTATCTCCTACAGTTTCCAAGATCCCCATGTACTGTATTTTATACTGTACACACTGTATACACGAACTCATTTATTCCAAATTTTGAATTGATTCTGTGCAATGCACAGAAAAAATTCTCTGTAGCACAAATGTTAAAATTTTTAACATTTCTCAATATTTATTATAGATAGCTACTTACAGTCGGGACCATGAAAAAAGACCATCACAATCATTTGTATTCTTTTAAACTGTTATGAATTTCGGAAGTTATATGACCATCCACTTACATTTATTGAGAAGTGTTATAAGAAAAAACAACATTACCAATTCTATTTTATTCCAAACATTTCGATTGTAGAATTTAGTGCTCATAACTAATACTTTTATTGAATTAGTCACTCATAAAAATTATAATAATCACAAGATATAACATGTCTATAACTCTAGTTTTATTCTAAACGAAATACATGGGTATATTAATAAATATTTGAAAAGAGAAATTGTAAATCCTTAAATAAACAAATATTGTATTGGGTTTTGAACTCTGCCAAATTTAACTTGGCAATGGTGCAGGTTCAATATATTCTAGAATAACAAGTGTCAAAATGAAAATGCACAATCTACATATTTTATATCAACAAATGTTAATAAACATATACTGAATAAATTAAATTCTTTCACATTACATACTTTAATAAGGAAAAAGTCGCTTATTTTGTAAGGTAGGTTAATGTATTATAATTCTTCAGGTTTATTTTTATTTTATAGGCATCATCTATTTAAAATGTATATAAGTAATTAACAGTACTAATTATGAGTTCCTAAATAGTTTTCACACACAATAGAATTGGCTCGAAATAATACGAAGTATAATAGGGATTTTAAAACAATTGAGTCGACAAATAAAATAATAATGTTCCAAGATATATTTTTACTTAAAGAATTTCTTTAGATTACAATACAATAGTCTTGAATACATAGTAGGAATCAAAAAATGTATAGTAATGTTGTGTTGATATTAAAATAATTATAGTTTTGCAATTGCTGGCACTTCCTGTTGACGTATCATTGACACAATCTATTTCTAGTAACTCATCAAGAATAAGATCCTAGCGCTTTCTCACGTAGGTACCGTTTATTTAGACGCATTTCAGTATGTTGAATATATTTTTGCCATAAAGCTTTGGGACACTGCTATAAAGCTTCGCTCCACATATCGAAATGTTATTTTGTGATAACGCCATCTCTTTCAATATGCTTATTATAATAACCTTTTTGTATGTGCCCAAATCATCTCTAATGCATTAAATGGACAAAGTGTTACGTGCAGTTTCTGCATTTGAATTAATATTAACGATTTCATCTGTTTTTCAATTTAAATGATTGCTTATTCATCACTCTGTAGGATTTTATTAGGATATGCAGTTATAATTTGTATAGTTAAAATGTGCGGGTCGGCAGAAACAGAGAGGACAGTTAAGTATTGACCCGCACGAATCGCGATTACGTATACAAAGATAAGGAAATTCAGAAATGCCTGGCTAAATACAAATGCAGAGAGTGGGATGGTTCGCATAGACAAAGAACGAACATCACCATCGAGTAGTTATTTACAGTAAAAATAAAAACTTTTTCAAACAAAAAAAAAGTAAATAAAAAGTTATTTTAATAATTGAAATACGAAATGCGCATTCGAAGTGTAACATGTAAAAAACTAATCAGTCATGAACAACAAAAATAAAGTTTAGACTTTTGTTTAGACAAACATTGTATGATAAATATAGTATAAGGATACTCTCTATTCAGTAAGTTAAAATAATAATGAACACTAGCGAAGCTAGTTCTTCAAATGGGTTCAGTAAACGTGTTTTGCTCATTGGCACAATGCAACAGGTTTATCCATTGGTATGAAAAAAGAAAACAAAGTAACATACCTGCACGTGCCGGAATACTAAACTTGCATCGATATCCGTGGAAACGAAACAGCTAAACATATCGACAACGCTCATTGATGAAGCACCACAACAGTAGCCAGGATCATCAGTGTTACGATCATAACTGCAACATCGACCTACTTCAAAGAGCATTTGGGTCTACATAAAAACAATTGGCCTACGTAGAAGAGTGATGCACCCAGGATATCAACTTCTCGTGAAAGACGTGCGTGTATCACTCGGAGTAATAGCATCGACCATGCAGAGAACACATGTTAGGACAAAGTGAAAGTCAGTTTAGGAAATGCTACGATAATCTATTCAAATATTAGAGTAACGCTTGTCAAAAGAACGCTTCTGAAGTCGTGATGCAAAAATAGATAACGAAAAAAAGGCAAATTTGAATGCACTTGCCTTTGTTAATCACACTTCTAGAAAATTTATCCTATTCAAACTTTATTACTACTTATAAATAAAGCAAACATATTCCTTTCAGAAAACAAGGATTGTAGGTAACCGAGTACATTTGATAGATAGATAGATAGATAGATAGATAGATAGATTTATTCGTGCTCAATAAAATGTTACATTTTTTAACGCACACGTCCTATAAAATACATAGATTAAAAACATATACTATAGTTCTAGAGTATATGGCTCTTAATTAATAAAATAGTGTATTTTCAACACACATGTCCTGTTAGTATATATATTAAAACTTAAATTACTATAGTATATGGCCCCTGGCTAAGAGAAATTGAGGTCACTATTATAATACTCTTCAAGTGAGTAGAATGCTTGCTTTGTTAAAAATGCTTTTATTTTTGTTTTAAATTGTAAATGCTGTAATGATTTAATATTTTGTGGTAGACAGTTATATAATTTTATTGCATGGTAATTTACTGAGTATCTAGTTCCACTTAGCCTAGTGTATGGGATTCTAAGTGTATTGTTGTTTCGTATGTAATGTTTGTGTATTTGTAATTCTCGATTATTTGTGAAATTATCCAGGTTCTTATGTACATAAATCAGGCAATTCAATATATATAGTGAGGGCAAAGTAAGTATCTTTAGTTTCAAAAATATTCTTTACAATTTTCTCTGAAACTTAAATTGGATATTATTCTCACAGTTTTCCTCTGTAATGAAAATAATCGCTTTGCACATGGTGAATGTCCCCAGGCCAATATTGCATAAGATATGTGACTGTGGAATAGTGCGAAATATGCAACAAGAATTACATCATCAGTAACATAATTTTTAAGGAACGAATGCAGTAAATTGATGTATTTAGTTTTAATGCTGTTGCATTGATATGCTCATTCCATTTTAGTTTAGGGTCTATATAAACCCTAAGAATTTTATAGCAGTTTGATTTACAAAACTATGTTTGTTAAGGAGAATAGCATGTGTTGAGACTTATCAGAGTTTAAGTTTAATTTATGCGATAGAAACCATTGATTTGCAGAATGATGTGTTACTACACTTTTGTTTATTAGGTCTATACAGGATGATGACTTGTTTATAAGAGTTGTATCGTCTGCAAAAAGATTGAATTTGCCAGTTGTAGGTGAGACGATAGGTCATTTATATAGATTAAAAATAGGGTCGGACCTAAAATAGAACCTTGCGGTATGCCATGTTTTATTACGCTTATATCCGATTTAATACCCTTATAAATAACTTGTTGACTTCTGTTGTTTAAGTACGATTCGATTAACGAACAACTGTTTTACTGAACTTATAAGAATTCAGCTTATTTAACAGAATTTCATGAGATACACAGTCAAAAGCTTTACTAAGATCGATAAAGGAAGTCATGCAAAATTCTCCATGTTCAAAAGAAGTAGTAATTTCACTAATTAGTTGTAATATTGCTCCGATAGTTGACTTGTTAGCTCTGAAACCATACTGATTAGGGAGAAGATATAGTTTGTTTCAAAATACTTTACAATTTGATTATTAAGGGCCTTTTCAAAGATTTTTGATATGATTGGTAACAGGGATATGGGGCGGTAGTTCGTTGGACTATTAGGATCACCTCTTTTGTATATCGGGATAACTTTAGCTACCTTTAGTGCATTTGGATAAATATTGCAACTAATGCATGCATTGATAATTTTGTGATTGGAGCGATCAATAAGTTTTTACAACATTTAATTATATTTGTATTTAATCCATAATAATCAGTGTAAGTCTTACATTTTAATGAATTGATTATGTCTCTGACTTCATTGAATGTTACCAATTTAAAAGAGAAACAATAATTGTATTTATCTTGATCATTTATATTGGCATTGACGTTATTCACAGTATTACTCCTTTTTTCAATTAATGCAATTATGGTTTGGGCTACAGTAGTGAAATAACTGTTGAAGTCATTTGCTGTTAATGTAGAGTTTATATTTTCTTTTGTGTTTAATCTTTTGGAGTTTATCACCTCCCACATAGATTTAATACAGTTACTTGATTTTTTAATAATATTAGAATTATGCTTGATTTTAATGCTTTTTATTGAACAGCGATATTTTGATCTGTAATTGTTACGTCTACATCTATTTTCAGCCGTTGGGAATTTTAAGTATAATTCATTCAATAGTTGTAAAATATTGCGCATATTTCTTAGGTTTTCATTAAACCACGACACATGTGCATTCTTTGCAGTACCTGATATTTTTCGTAAGGGAAATGATTCTTCAAATGTAGCAATCAGAGTTGAGTGGAAGGTTTCAAAATTCTGTTCTGCATCATCTTTAATGGAAAAATTCCAATTTATCTCCTCAAGGCGTTTGTAAATGTGTATTTGTTCTTTGCAGACCAATGACGAACTTTCATGTCTAACCCAATATCTTTTGAAATTTTTACATGTGCTTTAAACTTTATACCAAAATGATCTGATATTATATTATTCTGTTTTTCTGTGTTAAAGAGTGTTATGTTAGTAAAAATATTATCTATGCAGTTATTAAGTCTTGTGTTAAAGAGTACAGTTTTTCTAATTTAAATGATTGACATAAGTCAGTTAGCTCTATCGCATCTTTCTCCTTTGTATTAAATTTAACATTAAAGTCACCACACAATATAACCTCTTCGATAGATCTATTTGATCTAGAGCTTTATTTAAGGTGTCGATAAATATATTGAAATCTCCTAAAGGGGATCTATATATATTTATAATAACTGTATTCAGTTGATTTAAAAGGATTGCTGAGATTTCACAATGTACTTCAACAGACAACTTATTCACCTTAATTAACGTTTGATATCTATTTTAAATTTATTATGTAGTAGAATCATACTTCCACCATGTAACTTATCTGTCCTTGCAAAATAGGATGATGTAAAGTAAGCATTTAGACTAAACATTGATGCCTCGATTTCATTTAGCCAGTGCTCTACAATGCAGATTATATCATAGTTTTGTCTTCCAAATAAGCTTCTAGTTCATTAGTTTTATTTGTAACTGATTGAATATTTTGATAGTAAACATATAGCTTAAAATTAAGAGACTCTACGGGTTGCTTACTATGCTCTCTATCAGATTGTTTTTCTTGTAAAATTAGTTATAGTGATTAAGTTGTATACAAAAGGATTTCCTTCACAGTCATTTTTACCAAAATTTTTATTTCTATTGTTAACTATTACATGAATTACATTACACTTCAAATTACTTAATTTGATAATATTAATTAAGTATCTTATCAATACCCGTTTCCCTATCGCGTTTAAATGCAACCCGTTATTTGAATAGTGCATTTGATTTAAGTAAACATTCACATTGTACAACTTAAAATTAAAATTTTCTTGCTCAGTGTAATTAAGGAGTCATTTATTTTATTAATTGTTGTATTATAGTACAAGTCACACCAAACATGTACGGTATTGTCAATAATATTAAATTAGTATTTTTGCATAAATTTATTATATACTTAAATGATTCCATAATTTCACCTCTCGTGCGATTCTGCATTATGTCATTTGACCCACCAATAAAGATTATAAAGTCCTTATATGAAAAGCTTTCTATTGATTTACTTTACCCTTCAGTAATCTGACGTATTGTGGCATTAGGCTTGAAGTGGGATTGTATATTGTTTTCTAAGTGCTGATCAACCAATTTATTTAAATTTCTTACATGACTATCACCTAATATTAAGATTTTGATAGAGAATTGTTCTTTAGAAAAGAATTTTGTTACACCTAGATCTATTTATAGCTACAGTTGATTTATTGTTTGCATCGATTGTAGGGCTTGTGATAGGATCTCAAAATATATATCAGACAATGTAGATGAATGCTTTAGCTGCTTTTGAGTTACAAGCTGGCTTATCTCTTGGGTCAGGTGTTTATCACTTCTTATTACATTATGCCCTTTCTGCTTGTTGACTTCTTGGGTGGTCATTTCTGTGGCTGAAAATTCAAGATTCTTTTCTATAAATTGAAATTTTGAATCTGTCTGATGTTGGGATTTTTAGTGAGTATCTGAATTTCATGGTTTTTCTCATCTATGGATTTTGTAATGATATAATTTCCAGTTGCAGTTCTTTAATTTTTGTTTCCAGTATATTAATCTTCTTTTCATTGATGATATTACTCTTCACTTGAGGTAATACAGAGGTACAGCATTTTATTTGATTACCTTGAATAATGATATTCTTGTTGTGGTTCCTTTCAAAACAGCTTTTATGATATATGCCATGGCAATTTATACAGATATAGTTATTGGCAGGTTTATCTTTGCAACATTTAAAATAATTCATTTTAAAGTTGATAAGTTGTATACACACCTGTTTGTATTGTTCAATATGTTAGAAGTTCTGTAGTATATCTTATCAGAAGTTTCTTTTAAACTTAAATTGATTTATAACTAGCGAGATTTGCGAGATTTATCAAATAATCAAGATAACTTGAGGTACTTTGACAAACTAAATACACTAATAACATTCTACACAGTATTGAACAAATCGATTTATTAAATTATAAAGTGTTATCAGGGCAGTCTCCTATAACAGGTAGTTACACAAAATATCGAAGCAAAAACATGGGCATATTTAAAAAAGAATCTTAAAACGAACAAAAATATTTAGCAGGGTACAATTGAACGTAACGAATTTTAAATGTTTCAATCTATTTAGTTTGATATAGCGTTTAAATGTGCCATTCGATTATTGTAATATTTGTTTTCAGAAATATTACAAGAGGCATGTACATGTAGTTCATACGTTCTTGAATTTGAAGTATATTCCTTGTAGAGTGCTTTAGACATGTTGTTTTAAAATGCTGCGACTGGTTCTATTGACAGACGTTAACTGGGTTTCCATTTATATCGATCGTAGTTCGCTTGTTGAAACAATATACAAGACTATCTAAAGATTTTCCAACACAAATGCAATGCAGTTAGTTTTCTGGTTATCTTATAAACAGATGGATTGTTATGAGCAAAATACAAGTCAAGTGAATGATTATCCACAACAAAGAAATATTTTAGTTGACTGGATGACTATTATTGTATCTGCTCTCCTTGCTTAAACGAAAAAGAGTTGCTTTTTGTTCTAAAAATTAGCAGCGTTACATATACACTTTAAATGAGCTTCATATCGGTTTGTATACATACAAATACCAATACATTTTGTGCATTTCTATGTCGTGTTTGATTTTAACTGTTAGACCATAAAAGTTTTAAAAAATTACAGTATTGAACTTCTACAATTTTTTTTTACACGCGATCATTTTTGGCATAATCTAATACCGGTTTAACTATAGTTAACGTGATTATGAGTGAATGTGAATTTTGATACATGCAGATTATTCAACAATAGCATATTCATAACCTTAAACCAAAGCAATTTTAAAATTTACCAGCTGTTTCTACACCAACTTATTTATCTCAGTGTGACTTATAAACAATCACATAAACACACTCCGTATATTCCAAAACTACATATAATAATTAATAGAAACCTGAAGTTGTAAACTTTATCATGCAATGATCAAATGTCAAAAAAACAACCTATAGTAACTTTATAATTAGAACTTGATTATGCAAAATTTCTCACTCAATGAAACCATATGTGAATACTCATCATATTTTTTCATGATTGCATGGTTAAAATCAATTTTTATAAATAAAAAAAACTTACATAATTTCGTACTGTCAATGTAAAATAAGACATAAATAAATTCAACCATGCAAGTTGACTTAAGGAGAAATAAAACATCGATGTGCATAAGAAAAAGCCAATATATATATATATATATATATATATATATATATATATATATACTGTTGGGATTGATGAAAGACGCTCCACCGGGCACACTTTCTGGGGATTGAACAATCTACGACACTTGACCCATCTCCAAAAGACGTTCAGTAACACAAAAGATGCCGCGTCCTACCACATAGTCACTCAGATTCAGTCATATGTTTCGATCATGAACGACGAGGCGCACGAAGACATTTAAAATTTGTAACTATAGAAAAAACAATCCTTGTGGTCTCTAATCCATTAATAAAAATTAAACAGTACATGATGATTATATTATTGGATAATCTGCATATAGAGAAATTCAAGTACACTTACAATTGCGTTAACTATAGTTAACCAGTATTAGAATATGTCAAAATGATCGCTTGTAAAAAATTGTAGTTCAATACTGTAATTATTTAAAACTTTCGTGATCTAACAGTTAAAATCAAATACGATGCGAAATGTAAAATGCTGTATTTATATGTATACAAACCGATATGAAGCACATTTAAAATATATATGCAAAGTACATTAAAAATATTTTGTAATTCTTACCGTGACAAGTCATAGGAACAAAGCGTTTTTATGTTTGAAATAGCATGAACTGCATTACGTGTATCACAGACAACAATAACCCGGATCATAACTTCAGAATACTTAGAATGAACTACCACACTTTATCAAGTACCAGGGCTCATTTTTATAACAGAAAGCAATTCCTTTTCATTTAAGCAAGGAAAACAGGCACAATAATAATATTCTAGTCAACTCGTACTAGCATCAAAAACATATTTGTAGATAACCAATCACATGGATCGTGTTTTCCTCAAAACCGGACCCGGTTTATTAGATAACCAGAAAACTAACTGCATTGCATGTGTGTTAGAAAATCCTTATGTAACCTTGTATACTAAAACCTATCATATTGTCTCAACAAGCAAAGCACGATAGATAAAAATGGGAAATGCAATTAACGTTTATCAATAGAACCAGTCGCAGCGCTTCAAAACAACACGTGTCTAAAGTACGCCACAAGGAATAAACTTTAAATTCAAGGATTTATGAACAAAGTGTAGAGAGAGTAGCCTAACGTTCAGCATAAAATTATAGAAAATGTAGCATAAACCAATGCATAATTTATCTTCAATATGGTGTAAAGATAACGAGGCGGAAATGTTTAATGGACCCAAATCTGTATTTGCAGCCAACCTAGTGGGGAAAACAAGTACATACATTATGTAAAATTTCTGAAATCAAATGTTCTGATAATCGAATACCACCACATTTAACCACTATATGAAACTAAAATAGATTGAAGTTTTTAAAATTATAATTGTATATCCATATAAAATCCTACAGTGTGATAAATAAGCAATTGTTTAAATTAAAAAAGAAGTCAAAATCGTTAATAAAATTCATTTGCAGAAAGGGCGCATAACAACTGCGATGGATGTGGGTGCAGAACTTCATGGCGCAACTTCTTAGAAGCACGTCTACTTTGTAACACAACGTTGTGTGTAATAAGCCACTGAATTATATCAGTCTTAGTCGAAGATGGTGTTGATAATTTGATGTATAGTGTAGAATGATAAGGTGCATTATCCAACATATCAGTTTATTCATAAAGCAGTTTGGTTTCGCTATTCGTATTAATTTCTTATCACCTATACTACAATTTAGTATCCAAATTATTGCCTTTATCAACGTCTGTTAATTTCTTGTTTTAAAGGTATTACTTTATGATGTTACCAGAGTGGAGATTCTACATTGTTCTGTTGGGAATTAATTCATTTTTACTTTGTACTTTATTACACGTTGAACAGATTCTCTTGAAGAGTTCTTAAATGGTTGATAAATTACTGATTTCCATGTTTACTTTCTAGCTTGTATCGCATGGTCATATCGTTGACTTAAAAATTGTTCGTACCCAAGGTTTAAAACTTTCCCGTACATGTAGAATTTTATCATATGGATTTGATTGAATGTTCAGGTTTGATGTTGGACCACGTGGATTGCTAACTAATCACAACCCTTTTTGGTCTACCAGAATCCTCCAGCTACCAGATATTGTGACTGTAAAAGAAAAGACATTGTTCCGGATCTTGACCGGTTATTGGTATGTTAAACATTTCTTTGTCTCGTTATAAGTACATAGACAAAAGTAGACTATTTTTTTAAATTCTATTTTACTAGTAGCCCATACAATAAATTATATCCCACATATATGCTAATAATAGCATCACACTTTCCTCCCCAGCAGTGCTTTACTATAGCTCTGATAGTTACAAATTTTACTGTAATGTTTAATAAGTTTGAATCATCTACAATCCTACTATAGTAGTTACTTTTGAGATGCTCTCACATTCTTTATGTATCATTAATATTCCATTATGAACATAGTTAACATCAGTGTTTTGGGTGGACCCCTTTGTATAAAAATAAGTATTCCACGAGCTCGTTAGGGTTATTAATTATAAATTATTTTTTTTATCCTGATTGCGTCAGAGGCGTACTTGTAATATTTTATCATAACGCAAGTGTTACAGATGCACAAACGTACTTATTGATTAGTGAACGTTCCTTAAAAGTATTTTGTTCTTTTACTAATAATCATATATATTTATTACTGAAATGATTATTGATTACAAGTCTTATGATAAGCAAATAAAGTATATTTTTAACTTGAATTTTTTAACGAAGTTATTTTTTTATTACCTATATGTTTTAGTTGGACGGACTGGGGTCCTGTCATTAATTATTGCTTTTCTTTTACAAGTACAAACCTCATTTTATTTCAATGATTAATTTTCTCCTTGCTGAGTTACTTCAGTTTTAGCACCCCCATCTTCAGCTGCAGCCTAGTCGGCACATCCTTTTAGTTATGGTACATATCGTGACAAACAGTTAAATGTTTTTCTTCAAATAATGAGCATTATACGGTTTGCTGTGAAGTTAAGCATACATGGTATACAAAGTATCTCTGATGTTCATTTGAACACTGTCTGGAATATCCAGTTTTAGTTTTTTCGAAGGT
Organism: Platerodrilus igneus; assembly: GCA_036346225.1. Classification (NCBI taxonomy): domain Eukaryota; kingdom Metazoa; phylum Arthropoda; class Insecta; order Coleoptera; family Lycidae; genus Platerodrilus; species Platerodrilus igneus. Next base: position 2,267,121 of record JARFIW010001049.1, on the reverse strand, counting down.
CTACATTTTTCAGGATTGTGCACAATTAGATTAACCATCTGCCATGATTTAATGCAAGTAACTGTGCTGGCACTAATTTGCAAAGTTTAACCAATCTCTAATATGTATAGAGTTTATTGAATTACAATTTAATATGTAAAAACGTTTATCTCTTGTACTGTACCAAAACTAAGGACAACCATAAACTTTTCTTGTTCGAAATATTCCAATAAGTTCGACTTCAATTGTTGAGCTTGTTCCTCCAAAGTTGCACCTTTGGCCTAGCATTTTACAATAAAAGTTTTAATAAGAACTGTTTTAACTATTTTTCATTAAATTGAGGATGAATACAATGAAATAAGTAAAAATGAGGAATAGTGTTAAAGACGTCAAAAGCAGAGTTATAATATGATAGATGTGAGACTATATTATTATTACTGGTAAATTCCGAAGGCGACTCTAGCCGGTTAAAAATCTGCATATATAAAACAAGTTCTGACAAATAATACAGAGTTTGCTTTATTTCTATGCAGTACAAAGTGATTACATATGAGTAATATTGAAGTAAAACGAATCATTTACTTACTATCTCTATTATACTCATCAGGAAATTGGTACATTTTTGAATGAATGTACATGTATTCTAGATTAGAGCAACAGTCACACAATGATCTTCTTTTATGGACACAACTATAGGTCTTAGCGTTTTATCACCAACTAGAATTGTTTCTGATTAAAGTTAATTTCTCAAGGAAGAAAACTTGCATTTTTTGCAGATCGATAACAATAAAAATATATATATATATAAATGCAGCTGTACAGAAAAATGTATTGTTAAATTCCATATTATGCCTACTCAATAAAGCTGCGCCACTAATTAGGTAATTGACATGTATATATTAATCTACTTAGTTATACTTAAGAATGATACCACACATATATGCACGGTATTGCGTTTTTACTTAACACTGTGTTACAAATTTCTAAACAATAAGCCACAAATTAAGAAAACAAAAACTAGGCAACAGTGAGTTGATCAGGCTCAAAAATTTGACAAATTTAAAAATGTTTTCATTTTTCCAGTATTAATATAATATTGTCAATAACATATAATGTTAGTTTTCATGTGATTTGATTTTAAGTAGAAAGTTTTCTATTTTTTCTTATAATATGGTTTGTAAACAAATCAGCTGATGACAATACAAAAATGATACACAATTTTTTAAAACAATTGTCTTACCTGCTGTATGCAGAATCCGCACTGATTTTAACACTAGCCATGTTAATTTCACTTGCAGCATCATTAGGTGTAAGGGTCCCAGAAGATGCAAATTCGTCCATTTCTCGTTGCTTGTCACGTAAATAAGATTCTTCATATTTCTTGTATTCTTCATATAAATCATCATCAGCATCAAAAAGCTCCTCTGCAGTTGCAATATTTGAATAATCTCCCTTACAATTTTTGGTTATCTGAAATAATATTTATAATTTAATAGTTTACTCAAAATGTATAAAAAAAAACCTCTTCATCGAGGCCAGCTGTTCTTTCTTCAATTATATTTTTCCTTTGTTGTTGGTGTAAGCAATGCTCATCATTTTGTTTATTCTTTAAATTTTTTGGTTTTATAGAATCGACTAATGAAGCAGATCTTTTCAAAATCGATGTGTTTTTCTTGCTTCGAATTTCATTGTTTCTATGTGCACCAAAGCTGGAAATCAAAGAGACATTTGATTTGGTTGTCTGGCGAACTGAATTTTTGCCAGGCTTATTAGAAGTACTTCGTTGAAAAGCACTACTTGTAGTAGAACCTACTGATACACATAAAGGTTGGTTTGACTTATCTTTAACTACTTCAATAGAATTTTCCATACTAGAATTTAAAAAATGATCAGTTTTTAAATTATCTGGAATAAGAAGATTGTCAACTTCGTTAATTAATTTCGGATCTATAGGCAATATATCATCACTATATTTCCGATCATGAAACATTATTTTATCATTGTTCATATTTGCATCTAAAAAAAGATTTTTGCAAATGTTATCTAATTTTGTCTCAGACTCTAATTCGCTAGCTTCATAACCACCAATTACATTTTGATTTATTAAGCTTTCTATCAATTCAAAATCATCATTTAAAACCTTAAGATTATCTTCAACTTTTAGAGTTGCATCTGTAATAGATGATCGTTTAATATTATTTAAATTTGGTTCACTCTCTGCAGATGTCACAGTTTTATTATTTTTAATGCTAATTTTAGGTTTTGTGCTTTCTGTGGTGTGAGGTCGTTGTGATACAGCATTACCTGAGAAAGGTGTAAAGTCATTGCACTTTAATAACTCCATTAACTGACGTTCTGCTGTTAAAATTGGATTGTAGTTGGAGGTGTCACTGCAATATCAAATATATAGTATAAATATCCCCATTTAAAATGTTAAACTTAAAATATTAAAAATAACAATCAAACTGTTAGAAGATTACTGTCTGACCATGTCCTGTTCAATGTACTTTTAAACTATAACTTTAAAACACAAAATTAATTTAAAATTCACATATTTCAGATGAAATTTTACTGTTATTTAAATGTAAAATCCAGTATAGTGGGTACATAGAAGTACACATGTACAGGTTGATTTTCACACTCCTACACCACCTTCAAAACTAACATGTGCACAAACGAAACAAAATTAACAGTTTGAATTTTGCACTCCTATTAAGTTACGTAGTTTTGAATATCGATCAACATTAAGCGGTTGTCATTAAATTTGAAAGTTGACCTTCAGCGGTAACATATTCAACCCTAATACCACCAGCTTAATATTGTCCGCGAACATATTATCAAATTTCAATGTGCTTTGAGTGTTTGTGAAACTGTGGGCTTCTTGTTAATTTTATAGTTCTTGCGCTATTATCACAAAATAAAATAGGCATATTGAATTTTCACTCGCTAAGTTCCCCAAACGATGGTAACCACATTAGTTCTTTCGCACCTTCACTCGTTGCAACAAATTCAGTCTGTGGTAGATAACGATACAGCATTTTGCAACTTTGACATCCACAAAAGTGCACCGCCTCTACAAAGAGACACGTAACCATTTGTTGAATGTCGAATTTTGCTATCTCCTACAAAATCTACATTGATGTAGTTACTCAAACCACTTTAATTACCAGAATAAAATAGATCAAACTCCATTGCTCCACCTAAGTAACAAAGAATGTGCTTAACTGCAATCCTGTCAGACTTTAGTAGCGGAATCCATTGATCGAGCAGATTTTGCAACAGAAAATGCAATATTAGGACATAGCGCACACCACATATAACAAAGATCTGACTACTTGCTGATACGAAACATTACTCTTATTGGACGAATCTTTATTTCCGACATTAGCTTCAGTTAAAGTTTTTACAGACCTTGCTTCAAGCATCCCATAAGTATGCAAAAGTTTATTGATATATGCCTGCTCGTTTACAAATACCCCATTCTTGTCTGCTTTAATTTGCATTCCCAAGTACATATTTGGCACACCAACAACTGTAATTTGAAATTCACTTTGCAGTTCTTTAAAAAAAATTATCAAGAGCATCTTGTGATGATCCAGCTACATCATCTACATACAGTGCAACCAACAACTTACCATCAGAACGTCTACATAACACAGATCTGTTTGACTTGGAAGAAAACCCAATATCTTTCATGACCGTACAAAAGCTGTTATTCCAGCATCGTGGGGATTGCTTTAAACCATATAGTGACTTTTACAAGCTACAAACACGGCCGCTACCATCATCAAAACCCATCAGCCGTGTCATAAATATTTCAGCAGCAACAGCACCATTTAAGAAAGCCGATTTGACGTCAAATTGTGCAAGTGCCAATCCCTCTGATGCAGCAATCGCAAGTACAATAATTTGCATCGAAACATGCAACTGGACTAAACTCTTCATCGTATTCTAAACTTGTCGCTAGAAATTACCATGCGTCTTTTCAAGCGACAAACACGACCGCTACCATCATCAAAACCTATTGGCTGTCATAAATATTTCAACATCAACAGCACCATTTAAGAAAGCCGATTTGACGTCAAAATGTCCAAGGGCCAATCCCTCTGATGCAGCAATTGCAAGTACCATTGAATTGCATGGAAACGTGCAACTGGACTAAACTATTCATCGTATTCTAAACTTGTCGCTAAAAATTACCATGTGTGTCTTGCTCGATAACGATCAATTTCACCATTAGCTTTGTATTTAATACTAACACCCATCTGTTATCAACTGTATGTTTATCATCTGGAAGCTGAATTAAATCCCATAGTCTAGTTTAATAAAGTGCTTTCATTTCATCCTCCATAGCAGTTAAGCATTTATTGTTATCAACAGAAGCCATTGCCTGATCAAAAGTTTGCGGGCATGTATGCTCCAATTGATCCATGTCTGACATGCATGCCACTATAATATTTGACGATGGACAACTTGGAAGATTACTGACCTGAAACTCATTTTTGAATCTTTCTCGCATACATGCGCGATGACTCAATTGAGTCTGCATGACCCGATTGCAAAGACTCTATTTCCACACCGCTATTGATATGCTTGCTTAAATCAGGAGAATCACCACTAAATGGTTCAGCGAAAGGAATTGCTTCCAAAGTAGTGCATAGTCTCTAGTTTAAATACAGCAGTACTTAATTCATTTATAATTTTTAAAAAATTGAAAAGGGGAAAACAACATATAACACAATTCCGAAAGCAACTAATGTCAGCAATGTTGACTAATAACGAAATCTCGATAATAACTGAAATCAAACATAAATTAATTGAAACGCTGGAAGTAATCAACCAAAAGCGAAAAAAAGAAACCACATCGCTGTAACAGTTGCTACATCAAATTAAAAAGTGAAAAGGAAGAGCACAACCACAAAAAACTACGGAAAAGGTACCTACAAAAGGTAGTGAATATAATATACGCTTATGCCAAGCTTGTTTTACCGAAAACCATTAGGTTTAGTTTCAGTTTTTGATGCATTTGTAAAATTTTGGGATCACAGATAACGCTCATGACTATATGTGAATAATCTGTTACTGAGGAGCCATGAGCATCTTCTGTGGTCTCATTTTTTTTAAAAAATGAAACCATTTAAGTTTGTGTACTCTTTATATACCACAATAAATCATTTAAAAGTAAATCCAAGTATTTTATAACTATTGGGTAATCACTTTTACCGCCTTATGGTGGCAGTCAATGTGTTAAAGAACATTATTAAGAAATTCTGGATAATCTACTCCTGATTCCAGTACAACTATCTTTATCAAACTTAACTAATCTCAGAGTTCGAAATGAAATCACGACCCAATGGGCAAGAATAATGCATTGCATCCTTTTTAACTACATAAACATTCACAACAGATTTCCCATTAATATCAACTTTATCACTATACAATCCTAAAATTTGTAATTTCGAATATTATTGATGGCTGTTATAAATTGCTTGATCGCTACATGGTTCAAGCAACACTACTGGAACAAATTAATGAAATAGGACTACCTGTATCCGCTATACAATAAAGTGAATTATTAATTTAATGGAAAAATACTTTTAATAGCCAGGTAGTTCAAAAACAGGAAACGGTAAAATTAGCATTGTTGTATTTACGGTAGCCATAAATGTAAATGAATCTCAAGGTGTAACTGCTTACCTTGTATTGGATTTGTATTTACAAAACCTTCACTGCCTTGTAAATTGATGTTAACATTATCTATTTGTTGGTGAAATGAATCAAATTCCTCTTTTCTTTCCATGTTACAAAGCTATACACTAACTAATGTTTCTTTTCTACCGAATTCGAACTTACAAATTTAATATTATAAGAGCATAAATTGGAAAGAAAACTTGGCAAATTAACTTAATCCGCCATCTTTTCTTTCGCTAACCAGCAAGTTGGTAAACTGTAATTGACATAATATATGGATTATCCGGATTGGTTAGCTAGTTTTGGCGGTAAGGTTTAGTAATTTTGAATTTTTAAACCTTATGAATTAGATATACTTATATTTTATAAACATCATTATCACTATTATCAGAAATTGTAGCATATGACTGTTTCGTTGCAAAACTGCATTTACAGTTCCCATAAATTCAAATGAACCTCAAGATGTAACTGCTTACCTTGTATTGGATTTGTATTTATAAAACCTCTTTCACGTCCTTGTAAATCGATGTTAACATTATCTATTTGTTGTTGAAATGAATCAAATTCGTCTTCTCTTGCCATTTTACAACGCTATACACTAACTAACGTTTCTTTTCCACAGGAACTTTTCAACTACAGGCATAATGATACAAAATTACTTTAAATCCACGTTTTATCACCCTTAATCCCACACCTGAAAAGTTTTATGTGGGTTTGGGAGTACTTTTAATAGTAAGGTGGATTTTAAATAATAATAATATTCGTAATAATTTACTGGTTTAATCAGAAACAAATTTAATATTTCGAGAGCAAGAATTGGAACGAAAAGGTGGCAAATTAACTTAATCCGCCATCTTTTCTTTCAATAACCAACCACGAAAGTTCGTAAACTATAATTGACCTACATAGGAATTATCCGGATTGGTTGGCTAGTTTTGGCGGTGCAGTTTAATAATTTCGAATTTCTATACCTTATGAATTAGATATACTTGTATTTTATAACACATTATTATCACTATTATCAGTAATTGCAGCATATGATTGTTTTGTTGCAATACTGCATTTACAGTTGCCATAAATTTAAATGAATCTCAAGGTGTAACTTTCAGGCTTACTAATAAATTGATTACCTTGTATTGGATTTGTATTTATATAACCGCTTTCACGCCCTTGTAAATAGATGTTAACATTATCTATTTGTTGTTGAAATGAATCAAATTCCTCTTCTGCTGGCATTTTACAAAGCGATACACTAACTAATGTTTCTTTTCCACTGAATTCGAACTTTTAATCATTAATTTCAGGTATAATGATATCAAAATTACTTTCAACTAACACGTTTTACCACCCTTAAAACCTTACACCTGAAAAGGTGGATTTTAAATAAAATATTCATAATAATTTACTGGTTTAATCATTAACAAATTTAATATTTCGACAGCATAAATTGGAACGAAAGCCTGCAAATTAACTTAATCCGCCATCTTTTCTTTTACTGACCAACCAAGCATGTTCGTAAAATATACTTGACATAACATATGGATTATCCTATCCAGATTGGTTAGCTAGTTTTGGCGGTACAGTTTAGTAATTTTGAATTTCTAAAATCAATTAGATATACTTGTATTTTATAACACATCACTATAATATTTAAAGACTAGAAAACAACAATATTTTTGAATTGTCCAGAGAATCAAGATATATTTTTCAAGTATACAAAAAATTTAATTCTAAGGGTAATGTTATTAATTTTTTTATAAAAGCATACAACTTAATAAATCAAAATTCATTTATCTTCACCAAAACAATAAAATAAGCACATTTTATTTAAACACTAGCTATAAGAATTAATTCTACCAGAATGTGGAAATATTTCCAACACTATCTAAGTCCAATATATCATTTTACTACATTCAAGGAACCAAGCCTATCATAAACGTTAAAATTATATATCTTGTCCACCAAATTTTTGTTTGAACATAATTTGGAACTATTTATAAGTTTGATGCATTGTTACTTTATTGGAAACTAGTGTTTTGATTGTTTGGGATTAGCAGTTTTTTAGAGGTTCCCAAGGTTTTTTTGCATCACAAGGGATTCCACTCTCTACTGTTTTATTTTTATTTCTTACAAGGTTGAAAACTATTTGTACAATAGAGCCCTGGAAGTGGAAATGGAAGATAAAAACCTTCCTGTTGGTTATACATATAAATTTGATTCAGAAAGTAATCATTCTGATAATTTTACATTTCGAATTAAAGAAGTGGATTCTGAAGCATTGGCTGAGGTATCAATTATTCAGTAGGTTTTATTTAATGTTAACGTATATGATCCATTCTGAACGGACCTGCATCTTGACGAAGTTCTAAAATACTAGAACAGGTAGATTGGCTTGCTTTTCAATGAGCTAAAGAGCCGAACTATAGGTTTAACCAAATTAGTGGGGTATTTAGTGAGGAACCAGACTAAGACAGGTCCCCGAAAGAAGGCAGGAGCTTTTTCGGTACTTAGATTGACAGAGACCATAGGGGTCGGTAAGACATTCTAAGACACACTACTGCAATGTGGAAGGCAACGTGAAACCACCACATTATCTCCCAAGCACACGGCGTACTCAAATTGTTACTAATGATGATGGCATTCTCTGGGGTAAAAAATTCCGGAGGTAAATTAGTCCCCCATTTGAATCTCCGGGAGGGGGCAGCTACTTCGGGGAATGTGATCCGAAAGAATAGAAAAAGATCCGTGAACATTTTGTGTGTCGGAGCGTGGAATGTCAGGACTATGAAACAAGTAGGTAAGCTAGAGAACCTGAAACTCGAAATGAATAGGTTAGCACTAGACATAGTAGGAATCAGTGAAGTCCGCTGGACAGAGGCTGGGGATTTTTGGCATGGAGACATCAGGGTAATTCATACAGGATCAGTAGAAGCAAATTCGGGTGTGGGGATAGTTATGCGAAAAAAAGATAGGACGACATGTAGAAAACTACTTACAAAAGAACGAAAGAGTACTCATGGTTAGATTTGAATCTAAACCAGTAAATACAGTAATAATACAAGTATACATGCCCACCTCTAGCTACAGTGAGGAAGAGGTAGAAGCAATCTACAAAGATATCGAAGACATACTAAGATACATATAAAGACATGAAAATTTAATAATTACAGGGGATTTTAATGCAGTGGTAGGTGAGGGTAGAGAAGGAGCGATAGTAGGTTTATTTGGTTTAGGCACGAGAAATGACAGGGAAATAGGCTGGTAGAATTTTGCGACAAGAACAACTTAACCGCCACAAATACATTATTTCAACATCATGTTAGAAGATGATACACGTGGAAGATGCCAGGAGATATAGAAAGATATCAAATAGATTACATTATTGTTAGACAACGGAAAAAGCATTCAAGAATGTGAAATGGAAAAAGATGTTCGAAATACTCAAAGAGATTGGAATGAGTTATAGGGATAGACGGATAGTACATTGCTTATACTAAAAGCAAACAGCGGTAATGGAATTAGAGCAAGAAAATAGAGAAGTAAATATTAGGAAAGGGGTGAGACAGGGATGTGCCTTATCCCCATTAACTTTTAACTTGTACATAGAAGAGGCAATGAATACTGCCAAATGCAGAAAGACATTTGGAATTAATATGCAGGGACAAAAGATTGATATGCTTAGATTTGCAGATGATATAGCGGTATTAGCATCTAACAAGGAAGACTTAGAAGCTGTTCTTAATGAAATGGAAATACTTCTAATGGAGGGATGTGGTATGAAAATTAACAAAAATAAAACTAAAGTTCTAGTAAGCAAAAGAGGGGATAATAAATCAAAAACAAGAATACAAATAGGTAACGAGAACTTACAAGAGGTTAAGGAATTGTGGTATAGGCAAATCACTTTAAGAAGAACCCAACGTCATATGCCAGATTGCGCAGAAATGTAATAACAGTGGCGTAGTTGAGTTATTACAGTATAAACGGAAGATATGGCGTTAAATAGTAAAAAATAAACATAACCAATTAAATTATAATTTAAAATTTTTAATATAATATCGCCATATGAGTTGTGTGCATCAATATCCCTAAAAAATACTGCTATAGCAAGATTATTTTGTAAAATCCGATAAAGCAAATGATTGAATACCATGGCCTACTTAAGTGGTTTCTATCTCATTCTAGTGTTCTGCAAACACATCTGTTGAGTAACTTATTGTTTTATTAATGTTAATTGTTATATACAAGATATTTTATATTAGTTAGATGGCGGTTTAAAACTGTCCGTCTGTGTATCAAGTAAAAATAAATAGTAATGAAATCTAAAACTTTTACAAGGTAATTTCCGATTGGTTGATCATAAAACTCTACGCCACTAAAACCTGAATACTGCTTTGTGCGCATGATGACGTTGGGTTCTTCTTAAAGTGATTTGCCTATACCTAGGAAGTCAAACGCAAGATGGGAAAAGCACAAAAGATATAAAACAAAAATTAGCACAAGGCCGTGCTACATTTAACAAGAAAAAGCAACTACTGTGCTCAAAGACCACAAACATAGAAACAAGGAAAAGATTGCTTAAAACATATGTGTGGAGCACAGCACTGTATGGCTGTGAAGCCTGGACAGTAGGAGAAGCAGACAAAAAAAAGGTAGAAACCTTTGAAATGTGGTATGATGAAGGTATTATGGACAGACAAAGTTAAGAACAAAGAGGTACTAGAAATGGTAGGGGAAGGAAGAAATATGTGGAAAACAGTAAAAAATAGGAGAGATAGAATGATAGGCCACGTACTAAGACATGAAGCAGTGATAGGAAAAAAGAGAAGTAGAGGTAGACCTAGGATAGACTACTGCACACAGATAGTGAAAGATGTAGGCTGTAAGAATTTCAGGGAAATGTGTAGGCTTGCTCAGAATAGAAATTAATGGAGGTACGCTTCCAGCCAGTTGCACAATGGAAAAACTAATGACAATAATAATTACTGTACTTAAACATGGCGATTATTATAAACAACTACGATATTGGTTTTGCAATACTCCCAACTAATGTTAATTGTGCAAAAGGATTTACTGGAAAACTATTAATACAGCAAATGTCTAAGTGTTGGGGATCCTTGGCAGCCACAGGCTGCTTAACCCCTTCACATACCACTGAATCTCGGTGAAATAGGGCATATAATTAGAAAACAATAGAAGGGAATCGAGTTGTATATAGGCTGTTGGGAGAATTGCAGGGAACTGTGTAGGCTAGCTCAGAACATAAATAAGCTGAGGTACAAGTCCAACCAGTTTCAAGACGTAAAACCCAATGACGAAAAAATAAGTGCTCTTAAATCTGATGATTATTATAAACAACTACAGGTGTTGGTTGTGAAATATTTTCAACTAATGTTGATTGTGCGAAAGGATAAATTGGAAAAACGATTAATTCGACAAAGGTTCAAGTGCTGGGGGAACTTGGCAGCCAAAGGCTGCTTATCCCCTTCACATACAACTGAATATGGGAAGTATGGTAATAAGTGTAAAACAATAGAAGGTGACCGAACTGCATCAAACAAGAAAGAACAGCAGCTATGTTCAAAGACAACGAACCTAGATACAAGAAGAAAACTTCAAAGCATAGTGTGGAGCACAGCACAGTACATCTATGAAATAGGTGCAGTAGGAAAAGCAGACAGAAAGAGATAGAAGCCTTCTGGAATGTTGTGCTTCAGATGTACGAGGATGGTAGCATGAACAGACAAAGTTAATAACAAATAGGTTGTTGAAACATTAGAGGAATAAAGATGTCTGTGGAAAATGAAACAAATAGGAGAAATTGATTGATTGATTTATTGAATATTGAATAAAATATACAAAATTGCAAGTACAACATAAACATAAAATATATAATTTATAATATATGTAATTACATCTAAATAACTACATTCACTTGTATCTTATTCAAATTCATTGGGCATGATTCATCAAAGATGATTTTCAATCATACCCTTTACACATGAGTAGGTCAAAAAGTTATCACCTAAGTTCTGTTTTTTGAGAGGCAAGTAGGCTATTCCTAATAGAGGAATTCAAAAGCGTTTTTGAGTCAGTTTGGTATAAGGCTAGATATTTGTTATACATTTTAGATACACAATAAGCAAAACAACCTTTAAATTTAGCAGATTTGTGTTTAGGTATACTTAGACTATTTTGGTTGCGCATATCCCGGAAATGAACTGTAAAACGTTTGTTGAGTAAGTTGAATAAATAACTGGGTAACTGATACTTAAGTATATTAAATATAAATGTAGCAAAAAGTAGCTCAGATCTGTAATTGAATTTCAAAATATTTAATTTGACGTAATAAGGGGTTACATGTTCATATGAATGTATATTAAATGAAAACCTTAAACATGTATTCTGGATTAGTTGGATTCTCGTTTTCAAACGCATAGTTAAATAATTATAATATACTGTCGAACAGTAGTCAATATGACTTAATACTAAACTATTCACCAATTTCCACTTAATGTCTGAATGTAGTTCATATTTAAACTTGTACAATGATTTAAGCTTAAAAAAGCTGCTGCTTGTTATAGAAGGACAGGATACGTTCTAAGGCATTTCTGGGGAATAGTACAGGATGTATTACAAGCAGAGATAGGAAAAGATAGGTAGAGGTAGATCGAGATCAGACAAATAGTGATAGATGCAGACTGTCCAAATTTCAGGGAAATGTGTAGGTTGGTTCAGACTAGGAAACAATGAGGGTACGCGTCCAACCAGTTCTAGGACTGAAGACTTAATGATGATGAACGTATATGATGGGCTTGGTTCGTTGAATACAGTAAAATGACCTATTGGACTTGGAAAGTGTTCAAAATATTTCCGCAAACTGGTAGGATTAATTTTTATAAAAAAAGTGTGGGTGTCAGCATGATGTATGTAGTAATTTCTTTGCTGAATCAGTATCCTGAGGGTTGTCGGCGAAGCCGGTTTCTGCAGCTAGTGTTTAAATAAAATGTGCTTATTTTGTTGTTTTGGTGGCCAAGATAAATGTATTTAAGTTATATAAGTTTGTAATAAAATCAATAATATTACCCTTTAGAATTAAATTTTTTGTATAATGAAAAACGTTTTTTGATTCTCTAAAAGATATAAAAAAATATTGTTGTTTTCTAGGGTTTAAAAATACCCAAATGGCAATTACATTTCTACATAATTCAAAATTATTAAACTGTACTACCAAAACTAGCTAACCAATCAGAATAATCCCTATCTAATGTCAGGTATAGTTTAGGAACAAGCACCAACCAACAATAATGTCCAAAAATGGCGGTAAATTTAAATTTAAAAATTCAAATAATAGTTATTTATTATACTAGGGAAAAAGTACTAGATCTTAGCTCGAGATGTGTTTGTCTCCCGACGCGAAGCGAAGGGAGACAAAACACCGGGAGTTAAAATCTCACATTTTTACCTGTGTATATATAATACACTATTTTTTTTTGTGACAGGCAAAATGATGATTTGATTTAATATTGAAAAAAATATTACAATATATTAAAGTCAAAAAATCAATCGATAGGGACAGTTAAACTTGCGTTGCTAAGGAAACCTTTAAAGTAATCAAATATCTGTCAATTTAATTCTACAAGTGGTTTCAAAAATTGCTTACTTATGTTGTTTATATTGGTTGCTTTGAATATTCAGAAATCAGAAATGGTCAGTTTTGTGCTTCACATCCACACAGGTGTTGGGGTTACGTGACAAAGTTATGATACAATGTTATGTTACACCCGAATATTAAAAGTCTGGACCCGGCTTTAAATTAAATATCTTCATGTTCTTACTTATTTGCACATACCCGAGAAAAAAGTACTCATTTTTTTCCCGGTGAAAAAAGTAAATTCATAAAATTGACATTTTGTTACCTGTCAAAAACATTAAATGTCAAATTTTTTTCCCGTTACAAAAAAAAGATCTTAAAATTCCACTGCAGAAGAAATAATTTGAAAAAATACTTCAACCCTAGTTTTATTTAACAAATCGTTTCTCCACGAGCAAGTGAAGCCAGTGACATTAATAAACCAAAATGCATTAAATTAAGCATGTTTATGTACAAATTGCATATAAAGTTTTATGTTCGACTACAACAGTTGTGCAATTATTCTACAGAATTTAGGTTAATATAAATCTGATATTATTGACAACAAATTTAACGTCACCATCAGATTACTGTATACATTGTGCAGTTTATTTGTTGCTCAACTGATTGTCCATTTAGTAAGTAGTTACTTTTTAAGTAACAACATGCAAGCATGAAGACCCAATCAGGACCTTTGCACTACCAGTAAACTATACGCATTTGTAGGAAGAGCTTTCTGTAAATTGCAAGTGGTGTTCTTACAAGAAAATTAAGAGAACTTGTGAAGATAATATTCTACCATATTTCGACGATAATTATTCCTGTCATGAATTCAACTTAATGAAACAAATACAGCACGACTATATCGACTGTAAATTTACATAAAGAAATTGACATTAACAGATTTCCACAAATTATTCCATTTGAAATGAAAAAAGATCTAAAACTAAAATACACTTGTAATGTTCCGATTTTATTATATTTATTTACATCTATTTTCTTATAGAAAATTTCATTAAAATTGTACTACCCTGTGTGATCCTCGTCTTATAGTAAGCAAATACGCTTAAGTATTTTAAATAAAATCCTTGCAATGTTTAAAAGGTCAACATTCAAGTTTGTTTATGCGTGTAGAAACGCATTCGATTATCTTGCTTGGCTTCCCACATGAAAAGGTAACAAGTCATTCTTATCCATTCAAGCAGAAATGTTGTTGAGAATGTTGCTAGATAATGACAATATTCGTATCACTATCCTTCAAATTGAATAGCGAGATGGATCACATTTCGCTAAAATTCTTTGTAGCACCCAAGACAATGCATAACTAAGTAAGAGTATTACAATTGAGTACAATTAATACAATTAATATTATTGGAGGCAGATTAAATCTACATAATGTAATTCAATTTCCAGTATTCAGGAAAATCGATGTAATTGAATGGAAAGCTAATTCTGTTGGTTTTGGCGTCCGTCCATAACATTTTGCTAAATTTGTTGTGTAATTTACAATGTTGAGAACCAGTTTGTATTATATAGAACTACATGTCGAGGAGACCCTGTTGAAGTTGTGTTATGGTATTTCGTGTGGACAAGAAAAAATAACATTTGCAACAAAAATAGTCCGCACCAAGTACAGCAACAAAAAAAGGGAATCTAAAGGATGCCGTATTAGCTAGAAAGTCGTAGAGTGGTATAGGTCACAAAAAAAAAGAAAAAGAGAGCCTCAAGAGAGAAAAATTTATTTACAAAACCTTTAATAACAAATAAACCTGTTACAAAAAAGAAAAAACCAACCCATGAAAAAAACAAAATTTTTGTTGTTTATTTAACATGTGTGAATCATATATATGAATCACATTTAGTCAACATCAATTAAAAAAGGTAGATACAAGAAAAATCCATGTGTAATTATAACACTACAATTCCAAAAAATGGCTTAGGCACATAATTTTTTGGCATTACGTAGGAATTCTTTGGTTCAATAAAACCCATTGTCTAGGAGGTATTTTTAAAACCTTTTTAAATCTATTAAGAGGCAACTCTTTAATAGTAGAATGCAAAGCATTAAAGAGTATACAGCCAAAGTAGTTTATACCAAATCTACTTGTTAATCTATGGAACAGAACTACAAACTTGTTTTTACAATGAGTATTAATACTGTGAAAATCAGTATGCATAGAATTTCTACCAACATGTTTTTTTATATATATTAAGCATTGAAAAATATACAAACATGGGAAAGTAAGAATTTGGAATTTTATTAAGTAACTACAACAATCATGGCGATACCCAATATTTGCCAAAATATAAATGGCACGTCATTGTAGCTGAAAAACACGTTTACTCTCGGAGCAATGACTCCAGACGTCAATTGCATTCAAGCCATATGACACCGAAACATTGCAAAGTAACACGACTTTAAAACATCGAAAGATAAAGAATTCTTTAAAAATTTAATAAAATAAATAGATTTGCAAAGAATTTTGCTTAGATTATCGCAATGTATATCCCAATTTAGGGTTGAGTCAAAAGTTACTCCTAAGAATTTAACATAATGATCCTTACAAGGTAAGTTATCTTTAAAGGAAAAAAATATTTGATCTGTTTTGTCCTTATTTAAACAAAGCTTGTTATGATCGAACCAATCTTGGGCTGCATTTAAAGCTATATTAATTAAGTATAATTAGCTTTGAATATTATCACCGTGATGAAAAAGACTCGTATCGTCTGCATAAAGAATAATATCAGTATTACGAATAGATTTAGGTAGATCATTTATAAAACACAAAAAAAGAAGTGGCCCAAGTATTGAGCCCTGAGGCACACCGAAAGGAACGACTAATTTATTTGAATACATCTCGTTATAATATACCATTTGCATTCTATTATTCGGGTATGTTTTAATAAGTTGAATACTAGTCCCAAATAAAAGCTGCCATCATTAGCATATTCATAACATTAAAACAAAGCAATTAAAATTTACCAGATTGTTTCTATACAAATTCTGTTTATTTCAGTGTGACTTGCAAACAATCACGTAACCACATTCTATATACTTCAAACTATACTTATAATTAACTAGAGTTAGAATTTGTAGAGTTAGAGTTCTCCACAATTTTCTTTACAAACACTAGACTGATTATATGGTAATAAATTAACTTTATACCACAAAATTAACTATTTTTGTCGTGTGCATTCTAAACATGAAATAAATATAACCAACTACGTGAGCTAACTTAAAGAAAACCCAAAATACCAACATGCAGAAAGAAAATCTAGTATACACACACTGTTGGGATTGATGTGTTCAAAAGAGTACTTTCCAAAGGCCTCGTCTTTTATGAAGTCCGAGGCTTGGGGTCAACCAACTATTTAAACATCATGTAATGTATTGCGTATGTTAAGAGGGTAGAATATTTAATGTATAAAATGATAATAATCAATATACCACTGGAGAAGTGTTTTTAATTATTTTCTACCCAATAGTTTATACAATACTGTTCTCTTATCCTCGACTTAACAATCATTACCCAAAACTATAATATTAATTGCAAGCTTGCGCAAACAGACTTGCTAGACCAGTCTAATAATAATCAATTAACTGGTCTCCCTCAAATTGCAAAAAGAACATTATTTTTAAATCAAAATTAATATGTATCTTTATACAACCTAAATTTTAAAACTAAATATAATTGAAAATTATTCTTTATAATTTACATTGTACTCACATCTCCTTGAATCTAAATCAGGTGCTATACTTGCCCCTACATACCACTGGAGAATTAGTAGGATTACTGGGGTGGCCAGTTTCAATACTTGTTCCCGGATAGCCACCCTCAACCCCTATGGATTTATCAGTTCTCTCCGAATTATCAATTAAACAGTTGTAATCAATTATTTGATTAATATGCCTATGCTGTCTTATACAATGTTGGTATAATTACAAAATAACTTTTAGGACCAATTTTATTTTTAATAATACCCTTGATCCAACTAGGTTTATTTTGTAACCTATAATCTCGTACCGTGACTACCTCATTTACAGTAGATTACTTATCCCCGCCCCATAATATTTCTTTTGCCTTTCGTGATTTCTAATGACTCTATTTTGGACACATCCAACTTATGAGTAACAATTTTATCAGTCATGTCGTTTACAATATATAATACCGTTCTAGGCTTCCAATTAAGCATTAATTGTGCAGGATATACCCTGGTCGTGCAATGAGGGGTAATTCTGTATTATACGAAGAAAAAAAATTCAGAACTAAATTCAATCATTTAAACGAATTTTGCTCTAACACCTTCAACATAGAAGATGATACACGTGGAAGATGCCAGGGGATGTAGAAAGATATCAAATAGATTACATTCTTGTTAGACGACAGTTTAGGAATCAAGTAAAAGACTGTAGAAGCTACCCAGAAGCAGATATAGACACTGACCACAACATTGTAATTATGAAGGCCATGCTTAAAATTAAAAATTTGAGAAAAAGGAACAAAAAAAGGCACTTTGACTTTGAGAAACTAAAACATAAAGATATCCACGAAAGATTTGAAAAAAAAAGTCAAACGTATTGCTGAAAGATATTGAGAACATTTCTGATACTAAGAAAGTAGAAACAGAATGAAATAACATTAAATCCAGCTTAGACATGGCGGCCAAAGATATTCTGGGGTATACACAAAAAGAAAATAAGAAACCATGAATAATAAAGGATATCCTGAATTTAATAGAAGAAAGCCGAAAATACAAAAATGGATCAGAAGAAACAGGAAAACAGAAATACAAAGCCATAAAATTGGAAATTATTTGCAAATGCAAGAGAGCTAAAGAACAATGGATTGATGAAAAGTGCAAAGAGGGACAAACTAAGATGAAAATAAAAAAAGACAGACAAAGCATACAAACTAATTAAAATGAATTGTAGGAATATAAAGCTGTATAACAAAAATATAAAGGACGCGAGAGAAAACATCATTATAAAAAATGTAACAAAGTGGTTAGATGGAGGAATATATAATCTATATGCAGGAGAGGACCCAACAGCATTAGAACAGGCATCAATCATTAAAAAGGATAACTTGGGATATCCTATACTTAGAGATGAGTTTGAATTAGCATTAAAGGGTTTGAAAAATGGTAAGGTGCCGAGTTCAGATAAGGTACAAGAAGATACTCTAAAAGCCGCTGGATAAGCAGTAATAGAACGTCTCTTCCAACTTGTAATCTATATGTATGAGACAGGCGAGATACCCAAAAATTTCAAACGTAACCTCATACTAACTATACCAAAAAAGAGAGGCGTGGATAGATGTGAAAAGTTTCGAACAATAAGTTTGACAGCACACGTGTGAAAAATACTAACTGGAATAGAGTACAAACGAGCTGAAGAAATATTAGGAGATCAACTGGGTTTAGGCAAAGCAGGGGAACACTGGAGGCTATTTTAGCTCTGAGGGTTAAAGAAATGTTAGGAGAAGATCAATTTGGGTTTAGGCAAAGTAGGGGAACACGGGAGGCTATTTTAGCTCTGAGGGTCGCAATGGAGAAAACAATAGAAAAAGGGGAAAGCGTGTATATAAGGTTCATAGATCTGGAAAAAGCATTCGACAATGTAAAATTGAAAAAATGTTCGAAATACTCAAAAAGATTGGATTTAATTTTAGGGATAGACGGATAATGCATAGCTTATACAAAGAGCAAACAGAGGTAATAGAATTTGAGCAAGAATGTAGAAGTAAATATAGGAAAGGTGTGATACAGGGATGTGCCCTATCCCCATTCATTTTTAACTTGTACATCGAAGAGGCAATGAATACTGTCAAATGCAGGAAAACATTTGGAATTATTATGCACAGACAAAGGATTGATATGCCTAGATTTGCAGATGATATCGCAGTATTAGCATCTAGCAAGTAAAAGTTAGATGCTCTTAATGAAATGGAAACAGTTCTGAATGAGAGATAGAGTATGAAAGTTAACAAAAATAAAACTGAGGTACTAGTATGCAAAGGAGGGGATAATAAATCAAAAACAAGAATACAAATAGGTAATGAGAACTTACAAGAGGTTAAGGATTTGTGCTACCTAGGAAGCCAAATAACACGAGATGGGAAGAGCGCAAAAGACATAAAACAAAGATCAGCACAAGGATGTGCTACATTTAACAAAAAAAAAGCAACACTGTGTTCAAGGACAACAAACATAAAAATAAGGAAGAGATTGCTTAAAACATATGTGTGGAGCACAGCACTGTACGGCTGTGAATCCTGGACAGTAGGAGAAGCAGACAGGAAAAAGATGGAAGCCTTTGAAATGTGGCGCTACAGACATATGATGAAGATATCATGGACAGACAAAGTTAAAAACAAAGAGGTGCTAGAAATGGTAGAGAACAAAAGAAATATGTGGAAATCAGTAAAAAATTGGCGAGATAGGATGATACGTCACATACTAAGGCATGAGGGAATAGTGCGGAATATATTAGTTGCGGAGATAGGAAAAAAGAGATGTATAGGTAGACACAGCTTGGACTATTATACACAGATAGTTAAAGATGTAGGCTGTAGGAATTTCAGGGAAATGTGTACATTAGCGTAGAATGGAAATTAATGAAGATACGTGTCCAGTCAGTTCCAAGATGGAAAACCTAATAACAAAAAAATAAGTGTACTTAAACCTGATAATTATTATAAGCAACTACAGGTATTGGTCTTGCAATATTCTAAACTAATGTGAATTGTGCGAAAACATTTACTGGAAAACTATTAATTCAGCAAATATCTAAGTGCTGAGAGATCTTGCCAGCCATAGGCTGCTTAACTCCCTTCACACGGAATATCGAGGAAATAGGGCATATATTTGTAAAACTATAGAAGGAGAACCGAACTGCATCTAACAAGAAAGAGCAGCGGCTATGTTCGAAAACAACAAACATAGAAACAAGGAGAAAATTGATGAAAGCGTATGTGGTAATCAAAAAAAAGTAGGAGAAATAGAAGGGCAGGATATGTTCCAAAGTATTTTTGGGGAATAGTGTGGGATAGATTACAGCAGAGATAGGAAAAAAAATATAGAGGTAGGCCTAGATTAGACTAATGCAGGCAGATAGTGAAAGATGCAGACTGGAAATTTCAGGGAAATGAGTAGGTTAGCTCAGAATAGGAAACAATGAGGGTACACGTCTAACCAGTTCCAGGACTGAAGACCTAATGATGATGATGACCTTCAACAGTGCTTTTTTAATAGTTATGACGGAATTCTTCACCTGGCTATTAGAAGCGTGGTGAAATGGAGGTATTTCTTTAAAGGCAATATGATTTTTCTTTAAAAGTGTTTGAAATTTCTTTGATTTGAAATACCTAGCATTGTCCGAAATCAGACTATTACGCAAACCAAATATAACAAAAATTTCTTTTAATATTTCCATAGTGCTCGAAGATGACACACTAGTTGTAATCGCAGCTTCTGTCCAATTGCAAGATGCATTAATCAGTACTAAAATACAGGTTGATTCAAATTCGTGGGCCACTAAAGGGATCTTGCTTATTAATGGAGATAGAGGGTATATTTAAATTCAACAAAGTTGTTAAATTTAACAATTACTAATAACCATCAATTCAATTTGATATATCTCATTTGGCATCCAAGATATTTACAAAAATGTAAAAAACTGAATTGGTTTTTTATTTTTAGTGCCATTATTTCAAATAATATTCAAAAATTAAAAGCACTTTGTCATGGCACCTTTTTACCCCCTATCGAATAACCCAATTCAATTTGAAAAAAAAAACGTTTCGTAGTTACTTGACAATCATCAACTTTCTTATTTCTTATAGACACCATTTTGGTTTTTTGTACATTCAGATTCACCAATTTTTTCTGATTATAGTAATGTATGACAGGTAGCAAAAAAACCTTCAAAACAATGACTTAATCGTAAATAATAGTACTTGAATATTTAAAAATGGTAAACCTTTACCAACCTTTTATAATTTAAGTGATGTAGCAAAAGAACAATAACTGACCATCATCAACTTTCTTTATTTCTTATACGTGTCATTTTGTGTTTTGGTACATTCTTATACACCTATTATTCTGATTACAATTATGTGTGTTAAGTAACAAAAAGCTTTTAAAACAATGGCTTTCTCGTCAATATCCATATTTTAGAATTACTGTTAATATTAGCAGGCCATGAAACATCTGCCGACTAATGCTACTAACTCCTGTCATTATGCATTATTTCTATTAGCAGTAAATACACCTTTTAGTCATATTAAGAAACGAGATGTGTTGCATGTTTTTTATTCCTCATCGAAATTCAACAATAGGTGTGAAACGTATTTAAGATTGTATCCAGAATGACAACAACCGAATCGTACTATGTTTCTGAGGCCTGATATGCACTTAGCCAAATACGGATCGCTTACAAAACCTCACAATGCTTATGGCAACAGAAATTTGAATAATAACCAGCGTGATATTTTACAAATGGTAAATCATAAAGCTAAAATACTTTTTATTGATTAAGCTAACAATTTTGTTATTTAGATAAATAATATTCCTTCAACATCCACATGTGAAGTAGCTGTTGAATTAAACATACCGCAGACACAAGTTTGGAGAACTTTGCATGCAAATAAGTATAAAGCATATAAGATTTATGTAAGCCATATACTACAAGCTGGAGATACCATCAGGCGGCTGGAATATTGCAATTGGTTGTTAGGAATGCTAAATAATGATAGCGATTTGGTCTGACGAGTCTATATTCACAAATGCTGGTATTTTAAATCATAATACTGAACATTACTGGGCAGTATAAAATTCAAGACAAGACTGTGAATAAAGTAGGAAATGTAAAAAAAATTAATTAAATAAGAGCAGAAATATTCCAATGCAGGAACTGCAAACAGTTGATCTTCCATATGTGATGGTGTAATAGCCGAATATCCTAATAATTTATAGTTATTATATTGAATTAAGTTTTATGCCTTTAAAAGGTGAGTGACTTATTATAGGAAGTGCAAAGTGCGGAATTGTACAGTAAGACAATCAATAGGAAGTACATGTGCAACGAACTCTAGGCTAGGTGTAATTGGAATTATTAAGTAAGCATAATTGCATAATTATTGTTAGCAGTTAAGAACTAATATAGAATAAGGTCATTAAAAGTCTAACCCTAAGATGTAACGGTTGTACTGCACCTTAAAGTGTTAATTAAATTAAATGTGAAATGGTCTTCGACTTTGTTTCTAATCACCTCTACTAAAGACCCCAAGAGAACACTACATGGCGATCCTGCCAGTCCTGCTAATTCTGCCAGTCCTGCTGATCCTGCTAATTCTGCCAGTCCTGCCGGTACTACCAGTTCTACAGATTAAATTATAATAAAATATTACCGAAATTTGAAATGGGCACCAGCAATTCCAAAGAAGAAGTAGTTATTGCACAAACTGGAATTAATAATGGTTCGATAAATGGATATTCAAATTCTGAGGTAATAGGCATTACGTCAGGTACAATTTTAGGGTTGTTGGTTATTTTCTTACTTTATAAAATGTTCGAGAAAATGTTGGACAAGAAGATTAGGAGAGAGGTCAGTAGAAGCCAGCAGATTGTATAGTAAGGATTATTTTATTTTAAGCTATAAAAATTAAGTACGAGTTAAAATTAATGACAGAACAGTTAAAGCAAATTTTAGAGGAATTTAAGATCTTTATTAAAAATTTAAATAAAGATGGTCAAGAAAGACGAAACGATTTAGATGTTACTAATAGGAAATTTGATTATTTGAATAGGTTATGCGAGGAGTATAGGTTAGAGAAAGATAAGATTAAAGTCGCAAAATTTGATAGTTCTGAAATTATCGATAAAGTTAAGCAGCACATAGCCATAATAGATAAGTGTATAGGAGATATTACTGAAGTTTTAAAAAGTAGGAAGTTAAGTATTTTAAGTAGGAAAAATCAAGACAGCATGGGTGAACAATTTGAATTAAAATTAGCAGCCTCCATTATTCCAGCCATGGACGGTTCAGAAAATACTACCAAGCAAATGGTCGACGCAATTGAACTATATGATAGCTTGTTAAATGATGAAGGTAAGAGATTGTTAGTAAATTTTGTCATAAAAATTAAGTTAAGTCAAAATGCTAAAATGCGATTAGACAGTAAGTATGAGAATGTAGAAGCGCTTGTGACCGATATCAAACACCATCTTTTAACTAAAAAATCAGCATCAGGATTGTCTGCCGAATTACATAACTCCAGACAAAATAATAAATCAATTGAAAATTTTGGTAAAACGATCGAGGAATTAATGGTCAATTTAACAATAGCTCAAGCAGAGGGTAACGAACAATCATTAAAAATTTTGACAGCCGCTAACGAAAAAATTGCATTAAACGCAGTTACAAACGGAATAAGGGACGAAAATTTAAAGACAATTATAAAAGCTCGAAATTACGATAAATTAAAAGACGCCATAATAGCCGCGAAAGAAGAGGAAATTGCAAATAAACCTCAGCAAATATATTACGCAACCGGAAAAGGTCGTCAATTTACTAGACGCGTAAAATATCATAACCATAATACAAATGGAAGTCAACGTACCTCACACACCAGGTATCAAGGTCAAGGAAATAATTCATGCACGTTCATCAACACTAGAGGTCGAGGAAATGCATATGTAAGTAAAACTGTAAGAGGTAATCAGTTTTATAATAGGGAAACCATCGCAATTTTACATCAACTCGTCAGAGAAAACTCCACAGAAAATACATCAGACCAAACTAGGGAACCGAAAACATTTTTTCGAGACCCCCGGAATAATTTAGGAAATGTTCACAACATTTTAAATATTAATAGTATAAATTTCATAGAAGTAGGATACAATAACAATACAATTAAATTAATTTTAGATACAGGAGCATCAGTAAGTGTTATTTTCATTTCTAGTTTAACAACTAAGGTAAATATTGATACAGATAAGCAAATTTTTATTCAAGGAGTATCGGGTAAAACAAAAGCAATTGGAACAGTAAATCTACCAATTAAAATAGGGAATATCTCAATTAATCATACTTTTGTTGTAATGAACGATTTCGAATCAGACGTAAATGGAGTAATAGGATCAGATTTTTTTAATAAGTACAAATCAAATATCGATTATAAAAATTAGAAATTTACTTTCGTTGGTAATAATGTATCAACGTCAATTCCATTATTAGCAAACGAAGATTTATATACAATAATCCCACCACGATGCGAAGTTATCAAATATTTCACAGTAAATTACAAGGAGGAATGCGTAGTAAAATCACAAGAACTATGCAAAGGTGTATTTCTAGCAAACGTAGTTGTAAAGCCAGTTAAAAATTTTATTCCAGTAAAGTTATTGAATACGAATGACACCGAAATTAAGTTACGAAATTTTAAACCTACCATCGAACGTCTTTCAGATTACAAGATAGTTAAATTTGAAGAGTCAAAATTCTCAGTTGAACGTATTGATAAATTATTAAAAGACATTAACGTCGAAGGTTTGAATAGCGAAGAACATCATTCATAAGATATGTGCTAAGTTTGCAGACGTATTTTATGTCGACAATGACCTACTGACCGTGTCAAACATAAGTGAGCAGCATATTCAGTTGCATACAGATGCTAGAGCAACGTACGTTAAACCATATAGGTTACCATATTCACAGAAAAATGATATAGGAAAGCAAGTAGATAAAATGTTACATGAAGGGATAATAGAACCCGCACAAAGTGCTTGGTCTTCACCACTACTAATAGTACCGAAAAAACCGGATAGTTTAGAAAACAAAAAAATGGCGTGTAGTTATTGATTATAGACAATTAAACACTAAATTGCAAGATGACAAATTTCCTCTACCAAGTATCGAATCAATTTTAGATTCGTTAGGAGGTGCGATATATTTTTCACGTTCAGATTTATATCAAAGTTATTATCATATAGGATTACAGGAACAGTCCAGACCGTGTACGGCATTTAGTACAGACAAAGGGCAATTTCAAATGACTAGGTTACCGATGGGGTTAAAGTAAGCCAGTATTTTTGCACGACGATGACAGTAGCTTTATCAGGATTAAATTACGAGAATTGTTTACATATTTGGATGATTTAATTGTATTCTGAGATAGTTTAGAAAAGCACAATACAAATTTAGTAAAAGTACTCAATAGGTTAAGAAAAGTCAATTTAAAATTAAATCCAAAAAAGTGTGAATTTTTAAAGAAGGAAATTTTATATTTAGGGCACGTTATAACGGCACAAGGGGTACAACCAGATCCAGAAAAATTGCAGTCATGCAAAATTATCCAACACCACTAAACGCTAACGACGTTAAAAGGTTTGTAGCATTTGCCAATTACTATAGAAAATTTATTCCAAAATTCGCTGAAATAACAGCACCGTTAAACAAATTGTCTAGGAAAGGTGTCACTTCCCAATGGACCAATGAATGTCAGGCAGCATTCGAACTGTTAAAACAACTTTAACAAACCCACCAATATTACAATACCCAGATTTTTCAGATAATAGTACGTTCATCTTACGCACGGACGCATCAGGTTATGCGTTAGGAGCAGTTTTGTCAAATGGCGACGACAAGCCAGTAGCTTACGCAAGTAGAGCACTTAACAAAGCCGAAATAAATTATTGTACAATAGAAAAAGAGTTATTAGCTATAGTATGGGCAGTGAAAAAATTTAGACCATACTTATTTGGCAAAAAATTTCAAATTTTAACAGATCATAGACCGTTAGTATACTTATATGGTATGAGTAATCCATCTAGTCGATTAACAAAATTTAGTTTAACATTAGAAGAATTTGATTTTACAATAACGTATATTAGGGGTACAGAAAACGTGACAGCGGATGCTTTATCTAGAATTATTTTAGATTAAGATTATTTAAAGAATATGGAACGAGCGGTTCACGAAAAAGTATATGTAACAACAAGAGCCCAAAGTAGAAAATTAGGCGACTCTCAAGTCGAATCAAAAGCATCAAAGGATGATGGGACTGATCACCCCAACATTGTTGAACTTTTGAAGCATCCGAAGGATGCAACAGAATTACGATTTGTATCAGAGGAGGAGTTTAACAGAATCATTAAATCCAATAAAGGAAATAATTTTGTTTTCATGCATGTATCAATTTATGATAGGAGTAAAAATATAATTTATTTGAAGCAAGGTTCTCGATCAGCGTCAGCCTTCGAAGCGTCGTTGAGAGACCTGCAATTTCTTGGTAGAGAATTTACAATTCCGGAATTTATTATTATAAAAAACGAAGAATCGAAGTCATTTTTAAATAACTGTAAAGTCGGCCGCAATTTACTTAAAAAAAAAAGACATACGAATTAGTGTGATTAGGGAAGTCACTAATATTCAAAACTCAGAAACGCAAAGATTAATCATTAATGATTTTCATTTATTGCCTACGGGAGGTCACGCGGGCATCAATAGAACATACAATAACATAAAGCGATACTATTTTTGGTCAAGTATGCGAAAGGATGTAGAAACATTTATTAAAAAATGTGACGAATGTCAAAGACGTAAACATTCAAATATTAGCAAACAGCCGATGATAATTGCAACCACAGCTTCCGAAGCTTTCGAAAAAGTTTTTTTAGACTTAATTGGACCATTGCAACCAGATGCAAATGGAAACAAGTACATTTTGACACTACAGTGTGATTTAAGTAAATTTATAGAAGCATATCCATTACCAAATAAAGAGACTGAAAGCGTTTGTCGAGAATTTTATTTTACGCTATGGCATCCCATGCGAAATTTTAACGGATAAAGATTCAGAGTTCATGTCGGAGATTCTTAAGGAAACTTGCAAATTATTAAATATAAAGCAGTTAAATTCTACAGCTTATCATCATGAAACTATCGGTGCGCTCGAAAACTCACATAAAAATTTTGCAGCATATTTAAGGATCCAATGTCCGCAGTATTCAAATAATTGGAGCAGTTGGATACCTTATTGGTGTTTTACATACAATAATTCAGTGCATACGGAAACTAAATATACCCCGCACGAATTAGTGTTTGGGAAAATTAATCAAATACCGTCAAACGTGGTAAACTCAGTAGACCCACTATATAATTTTGATAATTTTCCAGCAGAACTTAAGTATAGATTGCAAGTCGCTGGAAATGAAGCGAGATATAATTTATTACAATCCAAAAGTAAACAAAAGCATAAGTTTGATATCAAAACTAAGCATGGCAATTATAAATTAGGAGATAAGTTGTTGGTTAAGAATACATCTCTTGATAAAAGAGATCCAATATTTGTAGGCCCATATGAAGTAGTTTTAGATAAGAATCCTAATGTTATAGTTAAGACAGATAATAAGTTAGTAGAAATCCATAAGAATAGGACAAAATTGTATAACGTATTGTGACACAATTGCAAGGAGCAGTATGAGACATGTACTACTAATTTAGAAAAATTTTTATTTGAAAAACAAAAATTTTTTTAGTGCACCCCATTGAGGTGTGATGGTGTAATAGCCGAATATCCTAATAATTTATAGTTATTATATTGAATTAAGTTTTATGCCTTTAAAAGGTGAGTGACTTATTATAGGAAGTGCAAAGTGCGGAATTGTACAGTAAGACAATCAATAGGAAGTACATGTGCAACGAACTCTAGGCTAGGTGTAATTGGAATTATTAAGTAAGCATAATTGCATAATTATTGTTAGCAGTTAAGAACTAATATAGAATAAGGACATTAAAATTCTAACCCTAAGATGTAACGGTTGTACTGCACCTTAAAGTGTTAATTAAATTAAATGTGAAATGGTCTTCGACTTTGTTTCTAATCACCTCTACTAAAGACCCCAAGAGAACACTACACATATTCTGATTTAGTATTTGTTTCAAATATATTTGTTATGTGTCATCTTATTGATGAGTGAACCAGCTTGTTTATACATTTGTTTTATTTTAATGGTGCATTACTTTGTTTATTCGGCATTTCGTTATGAAAAGTTTTTGGATACAAACGTAAATAAATTAAGTTGTAAACTAAAGAAATACTATATTAAATGATTACGATTTAAAATTGTAATGTGGTCATAATTGTGATTCGATATTTTTCAAATTTAACCCTTTCACTCCCTGTATGGATATATTTATCCCAAGCAATGTTCAACAAATCCTAATTTTTATAAACTCCATTGAAATAGAATTGGGATGAAATAGTTCAGTAGTTTATATATCTGCTGTGAATTTGACAAGTAGCGACATCTAGATAAAGCGATATTAACTAAAAAAATAGCTTGAATAAAAACCATGTGTTGACATTACTCCTTAGAATTGGTGTTTTTAACAGTTTTTCTAACCAAATAAAAATTATTTTGCTTGTCTATTTGTACACATATATAACTATCCGAGTCAGTAATAAGTTTTTACTGTTTATCATGCTTTTTATTGATGTAATTAGTAATATGTAGCCTGGGATCGTATGTCTCTACAGTCTTTTTTCTTGGGATAAATTTGTCCCAACAGATATGAACTATGATTTTTTTCAGGATGAATCCAAGTTAACTCACGAAGAACTTGAATATTTTGCTAACCATATAGATGAAATTGATGATATAAATTAAAGTAGCAATGAGAGTGTAAAAGCTAAAGATTTTGGTTTATCATCTGATGAGCAAAGTGAAGAAAGCGCAAATGGAAAAGAATCATGTAATGAATCAAGTAGTGAAAACAAAAATATAAACAATTTAGTCAATGATGTACAAGTTTTGAATCCAACTAATTCAGCGTCTCATGTCGTATGGTCAGATATAAACTCAAAAAATTTTGTTCCTAGATTTATTTTGCCACAAAAGAAAAGTCACTTTGTAACAATTTTATTTTTGATTAATAAATCCCTTCATAAAAGTGCGAGAATAATAAAACACTTTTATCTACTCCTATTTAGTTATAATACCATTATTCATATACTTTTGAACAAGTAATAGTGTTCATAATTAAATACCGTGAGTTATGATAACTCACGCTTCCAGCTTATATTTCTATTTAATTACCGATAATAAATATACCTACCAAAAGTATCAAAGTAGCCATGCTCATTGACATTTACCTAATGTCAAACAAATTTTTTTTAAATAATCTTGAATACATGTGTTTCTTAAACTTGTTACTGTGCTTATAGTCGTAGATAAAGTATAGTATTCAACATACGGTAATGGCAATAACTCACTTGATGAATTACGGCACTCGCCTTCGGCTCGTGCCGCAAACTTCATCTGCGTGAGTTATTGCCTACATTACCGTTATTACACTTTTATTGGTGAAAGTTTATATGGTCGGTAAAACAGTTACTAAAGTTCATAAGATACATCGCGCGAGCGCAATGGATAAAAAGCAATGCAACGCCCTGGCGGAGGAAAGCGCGAACCTTTTACAGATTTGGCGCGATCTCTACCATGACGTTACCAATAATTTATATTGCGCCATAACCGGAAAATGTACACAAAATTAAGGCAATAAATAATACAGAATTAAAAACAAAAGGTAATACGTTATTACTTACATAAGGAAACCGGCAGGAAGTCGCGCTACGGTAGGCCTCTGCTCCGGGGCTGTCGGTTGAGCTTGGACATCCAATTTGTCTCGGGGTCGTGGAGTCCAATGTGCCTCGAGGTGGCTGCAAATTTATCTACCTAATATGCAGGGAGCGGCAGGATCAGGTTTTATAGGGAACGACAACAAGATAAAACAGAAGGGAAATCTACATACTAGAGATAAGGCACACTACGATACCTGACCGACCACACACCTTGAAAGTTCACCGGCAAAAGGCCGCGATTTAGAGCGTCACGGAAACACTTCTCCCCACCCTTTGTCTAGTATTGCTCTACCCCTCTAGGGATAAGCACACTGCGCGAATGCACTACTCTGACGTATCGGAAGCACCGCCTAGTCTATTTAAAAATTCCCGCGTCTCGCGTATTTGAAAATATGGCGGGAAACTTCCGTACACCAAAAACTAACCTAAAACAATGTTTAAGTGGCAATGGCACGTAACACCGTATGTTGAATAATATACTATTATTAAAATAATAGTAAAATACATTCAACAACAACTAAAGTAATACGTTAAAGCAGCATCGTCCTTTGGTATTCTATTTGTGGTTAAATATCTGTGTCTTCTACAGCTATTCGCAGGCGCGTTTCGGTTTGACAGTCCCCTCCTCGGACGCCTCGGTCGCCCGAGCTAGTTTTGTAATCAGTCGGCCATACGTGGAAGAAGCTATAAGATGTACCAAAGACTGCAGGCCGGCAATTTGCGTATCAACTTTGAGGAGTCGGCACACATCTTTGAATAGCGGTTGGTATCGTATGAAGGTTATTAACTTGTTTAATTTGAAATAATTTATTTAGCGCGACGAGAAGAATGCTACAATTAACAATGCAACTTAGAAAATAGAAAATTTAACCAATTTTAAGAAGACCACTTTGTTATACAACGTAAAGATGCTACTTTGGTGAGGCGGCATGATTCAACATCCGGACTGCAGCAGCTGCCGAATGTATCGTGACCGTATTTGATTCTACACGTGGAACAATTCCATTTGGTAGAAGTTGTTTAGTATGAAGTTGGTTCACACTACACGCAGTAATCTTCGCATGAAATAACAAGTACCTCATCAAGGCGAGAAACGCAGTTTTTGGTTCGTAGTTAGCTTTAAGTACTTTCTTGGTGTTTCACACTAGAAACACGTTAATTTGTTCTAATGTGTAAAAGCATGAATATTATAAAAGTTTCAACTATTGCTGAGCTGGATTTCCAGTGTCGAAATTATAATTCACTAATTTGATGTTTTGAGAAACAACACGCGTGGTTCATTTTGAATCATTAGTAACAACAACAGGTGTTACTGACGTCACTTATTTTCTGTAGTATACTACTGACAGATGTGTTCTTGAAAGCAAATGCTTCGAACAGCTTTAGCACAAGTTATGTAAACAAGAGTATTTTTGTGATCTGCTTTTTAGAAACTAAAACTTGCACATGTAATTTAAAAGGAAAAACTTGAGTAGTAACATTTTAGATGTAACCTGCCTGAACAGATCTGCACGGGTCGGAGTTTTTTTGTGTAACAAGTTTACAATATACTGTAAAATGTTTGATTATGAACAATTTAGATAAACCTGAAATTAAAATTCACGAAGTAATTCAGTTATTAATTAAATTTTTGTTGCAATTCATTTTATTTTAAAAGAGATTCTTTTTAGTAAACAATTGGTTCAAGATTAAAGTTTTTTTATTTTGATCAAATATGATCAAACCTATCCACAGAAAGCTAACATCCTTAAGAGTAGAATTTTGATGCCAACTATATTGAAAATATCTTTTTACTACTTCTTTATGCATATTTGCGGGACACAAATAGTGTTCCACTTTTTTATTAACCTAACTATTATAATTTCTTACAGGAACAGCGTCTTATTTTATTAAGACAGGTTTTTGTCATCGAAGGCGATCTTTTTTTCTTTGGGTCTCCACGTCCGCCCTTAGAAATATGCCATGCCATTATCCTGAATAAGTCCGGACTTGGTGGCGCCTATTTGTTTTAGATTAAGTTTGACCTACAAACAGATTTCGACTTACCCCCCCCCATTTCTCATAGCTCTACCCAAGGAATAGACCCCTAGTTATGTCGGAAGACTTCGTTTCACTAGCGCCCATGAGTGGGGCAGGTGTCTAGAGAAAAACAGTTGCAACTTATCACAGATCAATTGAATCGGAGTAGTTCTGTAACTGAATATTTTCTAAAAGTATTATTTCCGCGTAGTCTGTTTATGTACGTGAGTGATTGCACAAATCAAAGGCTTGAAATTTTAGAAGAAGAAAAGAAGAAATAAATTATTAGAACTTGTCCAAAAGAAATGATGCTACTAATTGGTGTTATGCTAGTCATGCATTATAATAGAGTTCCTACTTTCACCCGTTATTGGTCTAATAACAAATCTCTTGGAAACGACTGCATCCGGAATGTAATTTCAAGAGATAGATGCCAATTGCTCTTATCAAAACTGTATTTTAGAGAACCAAATAAACCTAATAATGCAAACAAAAAAAATTATATTGATGATATATTATTTCATACCTGAAAAAAAGTTATGAAAGCCAGAATTGTTATACTGCAATTACAGAATGATTCATTTAAGGCTCAGCTAAACTATGATCAACCGGTTTCGAATACATGTGTGCCGCCGCGTAGATCTCGCACAAGTGATAGTTCAAGTTCAATGCACTTTGACTCTGATCTTAAACACGGTAAGCAAATGGATTTGTCACATTCAACTAATGCGGTTGCCGTCGCTAAAGCTACTTGCAATGACGAATTGTCAAATATGACAGTTGGAATAGATAAATTTAATAAGCAGAATAAACATAATAAACATGTGGGTGACTCATATTCCACCAAAACAGCTGCTGTTGTCAATAACAATGGTGAATTGTTGACTGCATTACCTGAATTAGCAAAAGTTCAAGGGCAACTTATGAATACAATTATTAATTTGAACACTCAGGATTCTGCCCCATTGCCAAATTCGGAAAAACCCCTTTGTTCTGCGGCTCCTGTTAATAAATTGAGACCTGCTAATTTAAATAAACCCACTTCTAAGAACACCTCTTTAAATTCTAACCTCAATAAAAATAATAACTTACTAATTTACGGTAATAATGCAGACTCGGACATTCAAGGAGTTGAAAAATCCAGATTTATTTTTGTATCTAGAGTACATCCTAAATTTAGTAAAGAAGATATCTTGGGATTTCTTGGTAAAAACAGCATTGAAGCTTCATCTTGTGTTGAATTAACTACTAAATTTAACAATTATAAGTCTTTTAAAATTGATGTAAATAACTTACATGTAAGTAAAATATTGTCAAATAGCTTATGGGGTAATCATGTAATTGCCAAACCATTTAGGTTCAAAAGCAATCAGGCTCAGAGTAGGGGTTTTCAATAAACTATGACAAATCAGTTTTTAATAAAATACATGAGGATAAGTTTCGTAAATCTCCAGGGGTCTCAACCTTGAATATTTTTTGTTTGAATATTCAATCTATAAGCAATAAAATTATGTTTAACTGAAGTGAACAGAAAGAATGATGCTCTAAAATTTGTTAAAATTAATAATTTGGTACCTATATCCAGCTTTGTTAGATCCAAATTTTCGTGGGAAGGAGTGACTATTTTTGTAGATGAGAAATTTTACGCCACTCCTAATGTGTTGGAGTCAATCAATAAATACTCAATTGAGTTACATGCTGAATTATGTGCAATACATTTTAATCGTATCGATCTTATTATTATTACTATTTATAGATCCCCTAATAAGGGATCAATTGACATATTTTGTGAAACGCTTCACAGAGTATTTAAGCACCTTGGTTTGCCTTTTAGGTCTCACCTCTTGGTCTGTGGTGATTTTAATGTTCATTTTGAATCTACTGAGAAAGCAGCTGTAACACTGATTGATTTTTTTGCTTCCTTTGGCTTGTGCATTGTTAATAAAACAGCTACTCGTCTTTCTCATTGTCTTGATACAATCTTTACCAATATTCCATCTCTCTCTTGTAGAGTGGTTAAGACTGGCTTGTCTGATCATCTTGGCCTTGCCACCCAATTAAATCTTAACGATAATTTTAAAGTAGTTAATCATTGTAAATCTTATCGACCTTATACAATATATGGGTAATATAATTTTTTTAATCATCTCCAACTAGTTAACTGGAACTTTATTGATGATAATAGTCTGTCCATTAATGACAAATTTACTAACTTTATGTCTATAATTGCTTCTGCAGCTGATCTATGTTTTCCTATCAAGCTCTTAAGGATATTGAATAACGGTTCCAAAAAAGTTGTCAATTGGTTTACAGATGACCTACGAAAGATGCGTGATAATTACGTACTTCATGTTGAATACTATATGACTTTTCCTAGTACAGAACTCAAACTGCGTGCTAATAAATTAAAATATGCTTATCGTTATGCACTCAAAAATGCTAAAATTAATGCCTATGACAACTACATTCTTAGAGCTAATAATAATAATAATAAAAGAAAATGGGATTTGATCAATAATTTCAAAGGTTCTAAAGACAGAACCAATGAAATGAACACTCATTTCTCAGCTGATAATTTCAACTATTCATTTATTGATTCTGTTGCAGAAATCTTATCCAACTTATCGAATACTAACACCAGTACCACAACTACTAATATACATTGTTTCTCTGGTTTGGTACCCTCTTTCCATTTTGAAGAAGTTTCTTTCAACTATGTACGTGATGTTATCTTAGCAATGAGGAATTCCCGATCGAAGGATTTGTTTAATATTAACATCTCTTTAGTTAAATCAGTTATCAACAGTATTCTTATTCCGCTAACCAAATTATTTAATATTTGCATAAAGAAAGCAGTTTTCCCTGATATTCTGAAACAAGCAAAAGTGATCCCTGTTCATAAAAAGGGTATGTTTAATGATATTAAGAACTATCGTCCTATTTCTCTTTTACCCACTTTTTCGAAAGTTTTTGAATGTATATTAAATACTCAAATTACTTGTTATCTTGAAAATAATAGTTTGTTCTGTGCTGAGCAATTCGGCTTCTGAAAAAAATTATCTACTAGTGATGCATTAGTCAAATTAGTAAATAAAATTTCAGATGTTTTTGAGGAGGGTAGTTATCTTGCCGTTAAAATCTGTGATTTGACTAAGGCTTTCGATTGTGTTGATCATGCCCTCTTAGTTCACAAATTAAAAAGTTTAAATTTTGATGATGATAGTATTAAGCTAATTGCATCATATCTGACTGCTAGGTCTCAACGTGTTTTTTACAAAGGCAAATTGTCCAGCATGTGTGAAGTTTTTTCTGGTGTTCCTCAAGGTTCCATCCTCAGTCCGCTCCTTTTCTTATGTTTCATTAACGACTTATCTTTATTTCTAAAAGACAAGTGTGATGTTGTCCTTTGTGCAGATGATACCACTCTATACAATAAGAGTGATAATATGGCTCAACTGGTAGCTGTCAGTGTGACGTCTTTGTCTCACTGAATCATGGTTTAATGATAACAAGCTTGCCCTGAATAGGGATAAAACCAAACAAATGATATTTTCATTAAAAAGGGATTCTGTTTCAATGGAGCAATCAGCTAGTTTTCTCGGTATCACCCTGGATAGCAAATTAAATTGGGACACCCACTGTGATCTGCTATGCAAAAAACTTTGTCGAACTATTTATTTCATAAACTCTTTGGTAAGATCAGTTTCACCTAATGTGCTACTGTCATGTTATCATGGCATATTCCATTGTCATATTTCATATGCTATAATTGTGTGGGGTCACTGAGTTGTTCGCATTATGTCTAACCTTGGGTTCCGTGATGACTGCCGTGAATCCTTTATTAAATTTAAAATTTTAACTTTGCCTTGTCTGTTTATTTTATGTCTGCTTTATGTCAAAAAACAAATCTCACAATATCAACACAACACCGATATTCATCACTTTGACACTCGTAACAAGGGCAAATTGGTTGTACCTTACCATAGACTAAGTAGGAGCAGAAATGGTTCTAACTACTTTGGCTGTATTTTTTATAACGCACTTCATTCGAGCATAAAAGATTTGCCTCTGCATCAATTTAAATTGAATATAAAAAAAATCTTATTTGAAAATGCTTTCTATAGAGTACTTGATTTTTTAACTTCTATTGTTTCTTTAAAGTTGTCCTCTGAAGATTTATAATATAATATAATATAATTTCCATCTTTTGGTGATTTTTTTAAATTGTAAATTGTAACATGCTTTTATTATGTTTTATTGACAAATTGTTATTCACATTAGTGATTCACACATGTTTCATTATAAATATAAATATAATTGATTCTACTTTTCGAGCAATTGATGAATCCATGGCGAAATACAAAGGCCGAAGTACACTCAAGCAATATATGCCACTCAAGTCAGTGAAACGTGGTATAAAACTTTGAACAAGATGCGATTCAGAAACTGGTTATATTTATGATGTAAATGTTTATGCTGGCAGAGACAATACTAATTCTTCTGGCACTTTAGGAGAGCGAGTAACAAATAAATTAGCTTCTACAATTGCAGATAAAAATGTTTTGTGTTTCGATCGATTGTTTACCTCAGTTCATATTATGAATGAAATCGATTATGCAGCTGTAGGTACATGTATTTCAACAAGAAAAATGTATCAAAGTTTCAGGGAAAGCTAAAACGAGGGGAATCACAAGCGAACAGCAATGAAAATGGCATTCTAGCTGTAGGATGGCAAGATACCAACGATTTCATTGTTTTATTCAACTGCCATAAACCTGATGAAACTACTGTTAGTCGAAAATTAAAAAATGGTACTACAGCTAATATTTCTTGTCCTGTGGCCATTGAATGTTATAACCATTTTATGGGAGGTGTAGATTTAGCTGATCAAATGACATCTTTGTATAATCTAAATAGGAAATCTCAAAAGTGGTGAAGAAGGCGTACTACAAGTTCCTCATAATGGCCGAGTACAATTCATTTATTCTGTACATCAAAATCAATCTCAAAGAAAGTCTCCTTTTTAAATTTTATTGTTGAGTTGGCTGAAAATCTTATCAACATCGACTGGCAAAGACTGACAAGAAAAAAAGGAAACAAGTTGATCGTCGCAGTATGGTAGCTACATTGATTACAGGTTGTCAAAATACTTTAAGATTTCAACACTTCTGCATATAAATTAATTAAATTCAACTTGTGTTAAAGATATGCATGGCTGCATTTAAAATTACTGAATATCATATTTACTTACAAATTTGCATAAAATTCTATGGTTTCTCTATTCTTGGTATAAATGTTTATCCACAACCTCACGAAAAAATGCATAAATAAACTTTTGAAAACAGCATTAGGATGTAAATTCTATAGACACAACTTTGATATCTATTGATACAGATACTTGAAAAAGAGGATCACATCCGCAAACTGGCACTAAATTAAATGTACATATGTATGTAACAGACAGGACCAAGTGTTCATAATAGCCACATTTTCTAATTATAGCATGAGCCTTCCATTTGACATATAATAGATTCTACAATGTTCTTCTTAATGTGAAATTAACTGTCGATTCTGTTGAGATTTTTGTTTGTACAAAGATTAATAATGTGAACTAAACATTTTCAATTATTTAATTTTGCCTTCAGGATTTTAAATACATTACTCCAGTATTGACGAAATGCTATCTTAGATGTTCTTAGACTATAGTTGAAACTTTAACAAAAGGAAAGTTTATTTTCAATTCAGCATACCCAAAAATTATACGGAATATTGATGTCAACCAAACAACACAGGTTTTTGTATTGGTACACTAGGTGAGTCAATCCATTAAAAGATAACCGTTTTGGAGAATATTAAAGTAACGATAAACAACATGCAAACAATCATTCAAAACAGAGCTCAAAATGTTCAAATTACAAATGTCATTGAGAAATATGCCAAACAAAATATCAATCCTACAGGGTTCTATTCTTGACACAAAGGAATTATTTTATTTTGTTGTTTATGTATTAATATGTTTGAGTTTATTCAAGCACGTAATTTAAATATTAATTAATTACATGTAGTGCAATATACAAAGTTCAGACAATTTTTTTAAGTTAAAAATTGAATTTATCAAATCACACTGTGTATGAGTAAGTTTTAATTTTACACCAGTAATTTAATTGAATAAATTATTACCTTGGCTTACGCTTTCTGATGTTGCGATTAAGAGAACATTCAAACATTATTATAATTAAAATACAAACTAGACCATCATTTAACTCATGAGTTGATAATACTTACTGATTTTGCTACCAACACTATCTTATGCAATACTATAAGACAATTGTTTGCTCTGACATTTTACACTGTAACAATTTTTTTTTGACGACTATAAATTCCTTTCAAATTATTTATAAAATATACTGCATTGTCTATTTAAATAAACAATTAAATTTTGCAATGTAAATAAATATTTAGATCAGGGCCGTGTACCCCAATCACCAGCCGAATATTACTTTATAATATTGGTTTAGTTAATATTAGTAAACGTTGGTTGTTTGAATAGCATCTCCAATGTCAGGCGATTTTGATGTGAGTTCTGCGCATCGAACGGACGATTCAGTCTGGCACGACCACTTGTGGAGTCACAAGCACCATGCAGTTAAATAGGGACCTCGCCAGCAACCTGCATGTAGCAATAGGCGTTGCCGCTTGACCAAGTGCAAGATGCACTTGATTTTCTGTGTATTTTAATAATGCGCTCTATGGATTTCTGATAATGAATTCCTTAAATTTGTAAATTTTGATTTCACTGAATTTATAAAATGTGCTCTGTGGATTTTCTAGTTATGGTCTTAAAGAATTTCCAATAATAATTTTTTTAAAATTTGCTAATATTAATTTCAATTAACTTATTAAAAAATTAACAAAAATGGTTGGCGAAATTTGGTCTTTGTTATCAAGTCTATTCTCACTAACGTAAATGTAATAATGTTTATTCTGGACATTCAGCAATGATAAGATTGCGAGCTTACAAGTTTAAATATCATATTTAATTTTCCAATTACCGTTAAACAATTTGTCTTTAACGCAAGTTAAAGTAACGTGGAAAATGATGTACTTTGGATAGCCTGTTTTATGGTTCGATTTTGTTTCGATTTGCAAAGATGAAATGCACATCAAGTTCGTGTAAATGGTTCCAGTAAAGATCCAGTATATTACGCAATAAAATGTGGACAATACGTTGATGTCATTTGTTTGTCAAAGGATCGCAGGCCAGCACATCTGGTTTCGACAACGTAGTTGTTGCAATGTAGTTTAAAACAACTGTTTGCAAGGTTAGCGTTTTTCTATCACTTTGACATGACTACAGCTGCTCGCATATCCTAACAGTGAGGCAGATGATCGGAAAACAACATTGTAGCAATTTATGATTCTTGTTTTACCATGCAATTATGAAAACTTTTGCTATTTCGAATTTATCACAGTTTGAATCAAGGATTATATATGATATTATTGCAAATGAATATGAATACCTTTATTTAATTCTAACAAAATATTTCATTCAAATTCAATCACACCTTAAGTAATTACCAGAACTAATATTTTTAGTCATTGAATATTTAATACACATTTGTAAACCAATGTAACATCCGTGTATTTTGGGTAATTAATTTGGAAAGCCTTGTAAAAATGTTCAATACGTTATTGATATTTTTTATTCTTAGTAAAGACAGTCGTAATTTTCATATTCAATCATTGTGTTGAAGACTTAGACCACATTTGTGATGTATATTTTGTACATAAAATTTTGTTACTTAGAAAGCAAAATTTTAATTAAAGAACAACCACTAAATTCAATTGCATAATTGTTTTATTTTAGACAAGTGAGTTCAAGATAGGGTAATTGAGTTAAAAAGGTAAAACGATATTAATACCCTTTCATAAAAGTAAAGTCTATAACAGTGACTTGATAAAGAAGCACTAAACAACACCCTTCAAGAGGCTTAATGCTTAAATTGATTTATATAATAATGTTTAAATTATTGATATAAATGGCTATTCTTTTTCTTTATAGTATAAGGTAGCAAGAGTACACCTCTTGTGTCCTTCAATGTTATATTAATAATATTTTCTTTACAGCTCCTGCTTTAGCGGTAAATACGATATTTCTCTCTAAGGACTTCCAAGTCCTTTCTTAAGTGATTAAAAAATTTAAGGACTTGGTGGCGTCCCTATTATTAGTCATTAAGTAAACAATGTTTTGTCGTAAAACCCACGACCACTCCTCATAAGCTCTACCTGAGGAATAGACCCCTAGCTTAGTCGGAAGAATGTCAATATCCCTTCACCATAAGAAGATCTCCGATTTAGCCCTAGGCTAATAAGTCACCCCCATATATTATATATTTCAACACAATGCTGTTAGTTTTGTTCGCAGGTATACAAGTTTGATCACATATGTACGTACGTGCAAACGTGTGCACACGGATGTCTAGGAACATTTGCTAGTGCGCATATGCATAACTATATAAGGATAGAGTTCATGATGACACATGTCCACAGGTGTGTACGCCTATGTGAATACACCGATGCATGCATTGCAGGCACATGTGAAACAAGACACCGTGCGTTCGCACATATATGCTTGTGTGTGTATATGTTGATGCCTGTATGCACATGTGTTGTATATGTGTATGCATGTGTATGCATGCATGCATGCATGGGTATGTGTGTGTACATGTATGCATGCTTGTGTGTTTATACACTGTGTCCGAGATAAGGAGAGCCACTATGGGGATCTTGAAAACGGTATGAGATACAGATTTGGTTAAATGGGAGAAAAGTTGTGTAATCAAAGGCCTAAAAAATGGCGTTTAGAAATCCCCAAAACAGTTTTTGGTTTTTGAGATATTTCAAAGAAATTGGATTTTCTTATTTTACATATTATTTTGTTCTGGCGTTAATATGGCACCTAGACGAAAACCGAAAGCATTTCTCCACAGCAACTTTTAATGTTCCTTAACATGGCATTGTCAGTTTTTTCACCTGACGTTTCGTCTTTGCGAAACCATCTTCAACTTTTTTTTTAAATACCGTCCTGGTGATCTGGTATCAGATTCTGAAAACCTTTTTTATGCCGAACACTTTATGGTTTAATTGCGTTTTCGTTTTTTTCGGCCTTAATCAAGAAAATTCCTATTACGGACCTGTAGTGCATAGTTTTTAATTTTAAAGAATAAACAATTAGCTATACCAATTAATAGTTTAGTTATTTAGGTGTTTAGTAATAGTCTACTGGCTGAGTTTATGCACTAATTTAATAGAATAAAAAACGAACAAATAAAATTAAATTAACGAACACGAACAAAACAACTAAATTTAGAGCAGATGTTCGAATAAACTTCCATTATTTTCCAAACATAAATAGCACCTTCTAACTGTCGATTATAAAACTCTAGTCAACATTTGTGGAGTAATACCAGCAAATGCTTCCAGAACTAACCCCCTTAGGTCTTGTTCTGTAGCAAAATTTTGCTGATAAACATGATTCTTAACGAACCCCCCATACAAAGAAATCAAGCGGGGTTACATCGGGTGAACGCGCTGGCCAGGGTGTTTCCAAATGCATGCTAATCACCTTCTCTGGAAATCTCATTGAAAGGTATTCCTGAACGGCTCTGGAATTATGTGCAGGTGCACTATCCTGCTGTATCCAACAGTTGCAAACTGTCGCCAGAGGTATGTTATCGAGAGCATCCTCTAAATCATTTTGCAGCAAATGTAGGTAACGTTCTGATGTTAAGTTACGGTGGTAAATAAATGGTCCTACAATCGTTGTGCCAAATATCCCAACCCACATATTAAAATCGAAACGGTGTTGATGCCTTGATGTTTTGTTTAAACGTGGATTGGTTTCAGATCAATAATGAACATTTTATCTGTTGAAAATACCGTTATTCGTAATCATGCTTTCATCAGACCATATTATTTGATATGGAAAATTCATATCTTCCTGACATTTTCTTGTGTACCAT
Source organism: Platerodrilus igneus (assembly GCA_036346225.1). Taxonomy (NCBI): domain Eukaryota; kingdom Metazoa; phylum Arthropoda; class Insecta; order Coleoptera; family Lycidae; genus Platerodrilus; species Platerodrilus igneus. Next base: position 2,225,131 of record JARFIW010001049.1, on the reverse strand, counting down.
TGACAGAATAAGCGACGACGTTCTAAATCACCTGGTCTAAGTCCTTGACAAATTCTGTACTTTTGTAAATTTTTGTTTTTGTAAAATACAATGTGCCGTTGATTTTGGTATACCAACGTTTTGTTCAATCTGCCAGACTGATGTTCCAGGATCCTCTGTGACGGCTAACAAAACAGTTTCTTCATTGCTGGTCTTTTTCCGAGAAACTACAGGTTTTTTAAAACTACCATATGCTTTAAGGTTTGCCACTAATTTGCTAAAAGTCCTTTTATTTGGCTGTCTCCTTTCGAGATATTTCTGCAAATACATACGCTCTGCAACAAAACAATTTCGGTTGGACGAATTGAAGCATGCCACCATATCAAATTTTCTTCGTTAGATAACATAATTAATGGAACAAATTACTAATTACTTCACAATAAATTAAGCACCAAAAACTAACGTTACTGTCAATCCAAATATGCCACTGTCACATTCATTTGTTTTCCAAAGCAAGTTTTAATTTTTTTGGTCTTCTGTTAATTTAATTTTATTTGTTCATTGTATATTCTATTAAATTAGTGTATAAACTCAGCCAGTAGACTATTACTAAACACCTAAATGACTAAACTATTAATTGGTATAGCTAATTGTTTATTCTGTAAAATTAAAAACTATGCACTACAGGTCCGTAATAGGAATTTTCTTGATTAAGGCCGAAAAAAAACGAAAACGCAATTAAACTATAAAGTGTAATACATCATTGAATTCGGCATAAAAAGGACTTTCAGAACCTGATACCAGATCACCAGGACGGTATTTAAAAGAAAGTTGAAGATGGTTCCGCAAAGACGAAACGTCAGGTGAAAAAACTGACAATGCCATGTTAAGGGATGTTAAAAGTTGCTGTGGAGAAGTGCCTTCGGTTTTGGTCTAGGTGAAATATTAACGCCAGAACAAAATAATATGTAAAATAAGGAAATTCAATTTTTTCAAAATATCTCAAAACCAAAAACTGTTTTGGGAATTTCTAAACGCCATTTTTTTAGGTCTTTGATTACACAACTTTTCTCCCATTTAACCAAATCTGTATCTCATAGTGGCGTTCCTTATCTCGGACACAGTGTATACGTATGTGCGTGCATGGGTATGTGTGTAACGCACATGCATGTATGTCTGCATGGGTGAATATTTGTGCATAGATACGTGCATTAAAATATGCGTATGTGCGAGAACAAAATAGCAGTGCATTTCTTTTTCTCTTTTCAGACCACGAACAAAAGATTCGCTCAATCTATATATGGATTTAATAAAATACGTCAAGAAGTTTGTTTGGCAATATTTGATATAGTAGCATTCCATAATGTTTCGTATAAGGTTTCATTTAATTTAATAAAAAAGAAGAATTCTACAAATTACCATAGCTATAACTACTATAATAATAAGATTTACCTCGAGACCTCAGGAAAACTTCTTGCAAAACTTTCTTCAGGATAATAATTTAAGCAGCACGATCTTCTTACTGGAATTTTACTTGTAACTTCATTTCGTATAGGAGGCAAAGTATAGTTATCAGAACCTTTCTTGATGATGAAATGTTTAAGCTTTGCTTTCTGCGATACTAGTTTTGGAAGTTTAATAGAATTTGGAACTCCTAATTTCCTTGGATCTAAATTAAGTAAAATTCTGTAATATTTTTTAGAAATATAGTACATAGTATCCTCTTGTCCATTATTATCATTCAGAATGGACTGGATTATTTGTGAGAGTCTTGGTGATATATCTTCGATTTCAAAATTGGTTAGTGATTTGGCGCTTCCTGCTTTACATGGTATTGTGTCGACATTCTTCTTTGCTTTATTTTCACATTTATCATACACTGATTTCCGTAATTTATTTTCCTTAATGTTTGAGTCTAAATTATGTTGAACATCTATACCCATAAAGCTACATTCTGACTTGGGTGATATTACCTTAACCAAGAGATCTGGGTGTACTAACGGTACTGAATAATCTTGTAATTTTCTACGTTTATATGGAATAACATCCATGCTGGATTCCAAACTGGAAGATTTAATAACTGAATAATTACTTCCAATATATCTACAAGATGATATAGGCTGGTCATGGGTTGCTTCAACGACTGGAGATTCATTGGAACATACATTCGAAACAGATGATGAATCGTCTTTGTAATTAGTAATAACATCAATTGCATCATCAGACTTCAAATCTGTTTTTGTGACAGTTACAGAATCTTTATTATCAATAGAATGTTCTAAGGTTGACGAGTTACACCGAATAAACTCCATATACATTGAATTGCTGTTGTTATTTCCGTCCACTGGATCGTTTCTTAAAGATTCACAAGTTCTGTTATTGCACAAAACGTGAGTCTCTCTATTGTTACAAAATGGTTTATTGTTCGTATCAGGACATTTTTTAATATCTGTTTCATCAAATGATAATGTAACTGCCATTTCGTAAATGAGATTTGGTTCTTTTAAAGAAATGCTGGCTAAACTGGAAGTAAGTTCACTTATATCCTGTTCCATATTTGTAGAATCTTTATTGTCGCTACTATTACATGAAGTTAGTTGACTATTTTGAATTTCGTTACTATACAATTCATTGTTGCTGTAATGCTGACTATTGTTTTCAAAAATTTTAAAACTTACATGATCATCTACAGCTTTACTTGCTTTAAATTGGTGGCTGGCCGGTTCAGATAAAATAACGCAACTTTCAGATTTCTTGAAACTTATTTTATCTGAAGTAGATTTGAGAACCAAATCACTAGAGCATTTTCGTGTTGAATCATTTAGTCGTGCAATGCTGAGAGCATCATTCCAGGCATCAGAATGTTCACAATCCAAGCTCTCTAAGTCTACTGGTACTTGTTTGGAATTGTATAAAACCTTCACATTAATATCTAATTCCTGTTGTGCTGCAGCGATATCTTTGCCACTATCATAAATTGCTTCACTCTTGTGTAGAGTATTGAAATCAATACAATCAACAACTTCGGCATTTTCCTTGACACTAGTGTCCAACATAAGTGCATTTACAATATAACTTGTTGGACTTTTCGTTGATTTACTGGTTTCTTTATTAGTATCAGCACATAAATCTTCACTCTCATTTCCAACTTGCCCAGAAACTTCACTAATGTATTTTTCTTTAGTACAAATTTCTTGAATGGCTTGTAAAAGTCCAGTGTGTTTTAAATTCTCACTTTCGTAAGCTTTTATTGGAGTACATTCATTGGAAATATCTACAATGGTATAAGTTTTTTCTAGAACTGTGGATGATTCTTCAATTAGCGCCAAACTATCGTCGCTGAAACTGCACTGTATGTCAGTTTCGTTATTTCCTGAATCATTAATACTGTCACTTAAACTTACTTGTGTATTACTGATGTTAACTTTAGGAAAAACATCTTGGGTTATTGGACTAAGTTTAATGGAAACGTCAATGGGAAATAACCCCGTAGTTTCAATTTCAGGAAGAACTTGACCTTGAACTATCACTGGGTTACACGTTATAGAAGAGTTGTCACTTGGTAGAGATTTAGCATATATAATTTCAGGATAAATTTTATCATTTTGAGGTTCTGAACTGCATTTGCTTGAAGCATCATTAGAAAAATGAAAGTTTTCAGGTAAGTTCATCATATCAAAATCTGACATATGGTAATCTTGGTTTATGTTTTCTGAATTATCAATTTTTGATTCATTTTTATTTTCAATTTGATTATCCAGAAAATTTGGTATTAAAGTGCACTTTCGATTTGTAGTTTTAACAGCAGTCTTTTTACTTGGCTTAATTTCTGTTTTATTCATAACCTTCTTATCAAATCCAATCTTTTTAGGTTGATTGAGTAGTGGAATTTCGATTTCATTTAATGTATCTTTCCACGTCATCATTTTCTTGGGAATTTTTGTTCGGCAAATTGTTACTTGACAAACTGACATACAATCAATTGTGTCATTCACATCAGTTGTATTTATTTTTGATTTCACTTTAGTTCGAGTAGTACGGGGACTAGGAAAAAAGGAAAGAGGATCAGTATGAAAATTTAGAAAAAGTAAGGAGAATGGAACAAATACAAAGAATGACATAGACAGTAAACAAATATAATAAGTTCTTAACACAAAACCTCTTTCCTTTCTCCCTACTTATATAAAGTATTAAAATCATTCATAATATCTGTTACTCAAACTAATGGATACATGCAAAAAGAGATGCGAAGATTATCACAAATGCAAACAAATATTAGAATTGATAGCAATAAACAAGTTTCTTCTAAACGAAGCTCTTTTATCAAAAAATATATTGCTTAATTTTACAAGTAGAGTCTATCTAATTTTCTGTAAACATTTAAGGAAAACATTCATTATAGAAGGTATATAATATGAAAAGATTTTACTAAAACAATTATCTGAAGTTCAACTTGTTAGTGTTCCTTCAAAGTTATGTATTTGTCTCAAAGCTTATTACATGTAAGTAATGGATGGGTTGCAATTTCCTGAGCAAATATTTCAGTCTGTAATTACCCTTGGGCATTTATTTCCACATTAATTGTATTCTGTTAAATAGTGTCTGCAACTTGACATTGCCAGCATTGTAACTGAAATATTGAAATTAATCTGAAAATTTCACAATTATTTACTGTTGTAATATATTTTTAAAAATTCTGTATGTGACAATTCAAACTGGGATATCCGTGACATAATCTTGAAAGGTGCTAGAAAAAAAAGTACGGTTAGCAGAGCATAGTTAATTTAGGAGCTTTTTAGTTCTTTCTAATTCTAAATGTTGACGAGGTCATCAGTCGCTTTGTTTTAGAAACGTGATTCACTAAAGAACCTGTTGTAAAAACCAGGTGTAGGTAAATCTTAGACAAAAAGGCATCAAACTAAAACCTAGCATAGTTCAATCTCCTATAGCTAAGAAATAATAATAGTTCCTTAAATAGGTCTAATATTTGATTGGACAGAAGATAGCACGTTAACAGTGATATAGCTTTAAGGACTAGTTCACAATCTTGAAAACACAATAACGTAAATGCAAGACCATAAATTTTGGATAAAGTACAATACTTTTGCAGCCCTATACATGCACTAAATCATACACGCTGTCGCCCCTGGAGTCAGTCGACAATATTCACGATGTTATTTATAGGTTTTAGTAAATCTTAACAACCCTAGACTGCACAATGGAGGAAGTCAGAAATCTATAGAAAAGGGTGTAACATGGTGTTTTCAGTTCAACCCAAACACATCAAGTAGGGTTCATATATACATATACATTTGAAGAATTTGACAGCAAAATTTATTACAATACAAAACAAGTTGTTTGTTTATAAATGTTTCAGTTAAAAAACTCTCAAATTACGACAGTTTGGTGAAATTCATAGCTGAATATACCACTTTATGTATCTCTCCATTATTTGTTAAGCGTTGTATTAGTTTTGACAGCATGATTAAGGATTTTTATACAATTTGTCCAATAATAACGATTACTAAAATAGCTTCAAGTGAATTTAATAAAACATCTTATTTAGATCAGACATTTAAGTAAAGTAATAATTATTAATATTATTAAGCAACATAAAAATATCGCTTATTTAAATTATTGCATGTTACTGTAACAGTTTATGACCAAGATCGTACGCCATCACTATCATCATCAAACAAACCAAAGTCTGAATAATCACTATCGTTATTAAAGTTTACTATTCGTTCCTCTATATCGTCTATTATATATTACCTGGTAAGGTAATCCTCTTTAATTTTCTCTACACGAGAACAAACATTTACTCATTCTTGTTGACCAACAGTATCAAATTTATTTTCAGTCAATCTCCATACATCCTCCAATTTAAAAGTGGCATTAAGTGCAGCAACATGGTTTTTCACTGTCGCCCATATTTTTTCAACGGGGTTGAGTTCAGGATGATATGGAGGTAATCATGACACTGTATTCCATGTTCAGCTAACATTGTATCAACAAAATATTGTTTACGATGACAGGGACATTTTTCGTTGTAATATTTTATAAAAAAATCTATTAAGAGTATACACCGTTGAAGAATGTGCTATTTTAAAAACGTGTGAATGAACGCAGATATCCTTCTGTGTCTGTGGAGGCTCTAACAGAAATTTATCTCACAGTTACCTATGACTGATGTTTGAAATTGATAATTACTGAAAATAATTTCAAATCAGTTTAAAGTCTGAATTTTTTTTTGTAAAACTTAAAAATGTTGAGTTCTGATACTGCGAAAGAAATTAATTTTAGCCTTCCAGATATAGTTGAAACAGCAAATGAAACTGCAGCAGATTCACTACTAGATTGTTGTGTATCTTAGGTTGTTCCATAATTAGTTTTATTAGTGGGCACTGATGTATAATTGAGAGTGTTGCAATAGTTACCTAGAATTAATTGATTGGTGAATATATCAAATTTTGGTGTGATACTTCTTGGTAGTTACATATCAGTGTTTAGTTGGATATATATCACAGATAAATCTAAAAAAATGTATGCAGTTTTTTTATAGCCGCTTTAAGAACTGGTGTGACACAAAATTTGTTAAGAGCATTACTGAAAACGTACTCCTGGTGTTTTAAGAAAAAATCCGAAGTTGTAAAGCCATTGACATTCATCATCAATAGGTCTTTAGTCCTGGAACTGGTTAGACGCGTATCTCCATTGTTTCCTATTTTGAGCTAGCCTACACATTTCGCTCAATTTCCAACAGTCTGCATCTTTCACTATCTGCGTGTAATAGTCTGATCTAGGTCTACCCCCCTGTTTTTTCGTCTCATGTCTTCGTAGATCTTCTGCAATATTGCTTGCGGAATCGGGGGCAGACATGTTAACAATGAAATGTCATGGAGGTTGTAACACTGCCACTCTAGCATTGAGGAGCCAATTTCTAGAAAAACTGAAATAGCTGCTCAAGGAGAACCAGGTACAAGTATTGGACACTTCACAACAATCAAAAAGGAGTGTTAAATCAAGAATCTGAGACATCCACATGTGAAAACGAAGTAAAAACAATTAATCATTAAAATTGAAATTTGTCCATCAGTTATCATATCAAATTACTGTAACTGCATAATTGAAATTAACTCAAAAAAGTAAATAACTAATTTTAAGAAAATTTCATTAGTTTAAATTAAAATTATTTACTGTTCTAAAGATTAGTAATATTCATTGTAATAATGTTATATTATGTACTGTTCAATTAATATTAAAAAGAATTTATCTAATTCGATTATAGAAAAAAAATATTGCGTCTACTTGCTGTACTTAGGATGTTGCAGCTTTTGACAGCAGCTGTCGACTTCATCTCGAACTGCAAATCTCATGCTTCATGCAACAAATATATACTTTTTGCACTAGTTACACAAATAACTATTGAATTTTAAACTGTGATGGTGTTGACATTAAAACTAAGCAAAAATTCACCAAGTTAAAAGTCAAACCAATAACTTACCTTTTAGTAGGATCGACTGTAGATGCAGGAACTGGAGCACATTTAGGCTGTTTCACTACATTTTTCGTAAGTGAATGTTCTTTTTCATTTCTTTCACGTTTCACAGACTGTACAAAACTACCACGACTATTTAGTTCTTGTACTTTTGTTAAATTAGAATTTGATTTGGGTTTCCTAACACAAAGACTGCGTTCCAAATTTGAAGTACTACCTTTTAGATCTGTTTTACTAGTATGAACTGGAGAATACTTTTCCTTGACCAGTTCACGTTTAGATTTACTAGGTAAGGGACCACGGTAGTTAATTCTTGCTTCTAACCGCTCTTTCGCTAATAAAACACCAGCGGGCGATTTTTGAATTATATGTTTACGTTGTTTACACCATTCCACATGTCTTTCATATGCTCTAGGACCAAACTGTCTGTCACAGGAAGGGCACCGCTCACTACCTACAGCGGTAGAAGATACAGTATGTGATGGTGGTGTAGATGTGTCCATTGGCATACCTACAATCAAAAATATAGGTATTACAAATTCTTGCTTACTGTAATACAAAGAAAAAAGACGTTTAAAAAGACAACCTAACACCTAAAAATAAACTTTAAACAACTTCCGAGAGATTTTGCAGAATGTCGTTTAAAAGAGGGACACAATAACATTCGTTCCTCATTTTGAAAAACTTTGAAACAGATTACATTTGAAATCAAGTGTTCAACTGTAGTGTATTTTTACTACAATAGTTTTTTTAATTGTCTTCCATTGAAATTTTGTCATATCCCAAAGTTTTTAAATATTTAAAATAATTTGGTAATAAATCATAAATTTCACCAGATAAAATTTAAAGATTTTTATATCTTAATTGTCATTGCTTGGATCTATATAAAATGGCAACGGTAGCTAGCTTAACAACATTGGAAAATTCGCGTTTCTGTATAAATAAACCGCAGTATAATATCATATTTTAAATTAGACATTTGAAATTATTTTAGAAAGGATGCAAGTTTCCATATAATAGCAATTTTGTCTAGATGTTTGTAGATAGAGCTAATTATTTGAAACCTTTATTTCAGTTCTTTTCATGGTACAGTCTACAACATCACAGAATATCGCTGTGAAAATTAATTATTCATTTATTTAGAAGTTGAAGATAACGCGAACATACTGTAATCTTACAAACTATTTTGAGATGTGGAAATATAAGATACCTTAATTAGTTTGTTTATTTATTTAGTCCAAATTGCACGGCATTCACTAAATGCCATTAAGTTCATCCAACTGTGAATAGATGATTTTATAACACTGAATTTGTCATTTTAAATAATCGTTCTCAGTATGCATTTACAGCATTCGGGATTACCACTTCCCATTTATCGACTGTGCAGAACCATCAAAATAGTAAAAGTGCATCAGCAAGGGTGCAAACAAAACAACTTAATATTGTTGTTGTATTTTCATTTCTTTTATGGTTTACAAGGGTAAGTAGGATAGATCATTAATAGTTTGCCATGTAATAGATTTTCACACAAACTTGTTTAAGCTAAATCCTTTGGTTCACACACAAATGGCCCAAAAGGAGCAATGGCACACTTAAAGTCAAATTATTGTAACAGTTCATTAGAAAAAGTTATCACTTGTAGTCAAGTTTCGAATTTACAAACCTAATATACATGTTTGATACTTAAGTCTTCAGACTCGCTGGCCTGATATTTCAAAGTTATGTCATTTTCTATACTTGGTTTATATTGCTCTGATAAGTTAAGAGGTCCTCACTCCAACTTTTTCTAAATGCTTTCTGAGTGTTTACAAATCAGTCTGAAAAATACATCTTTTGATGGCATTAGAAGGTCCTAAACCCAAAACAGTGATGAATTATTGAAATTGGTATTGGACCTAACTCCAGTTTGAGGTCGTTTTTGATAAAAGAAGGCCCTATGTAACAAACAAATACTAAAAACGATCTAAATCCGCAAAGAATTGTTCTTAGAACCTTTATTTTCAAGTTAAGCATACTATCAAGGAACTAAGCCCTCCTTTGTAAGTAATAATATTTCGCTTTCTTCAAGAAAATAAATTATTTTTTTACTTTCTACATACAACACTTCAGATAATTTCATCATTATTATTTTTTTAAAGATATTCAGGCTTATTTATTAGTCTATAGTAAAAACCACGAAAGAAGTCCTCTATGTCATAGGTGTCTAACTCAATTCAAAACATATGTTTAAGATTATTTAAAAGCTTAACTAATATATATGATAAAGATGTAATACGATTTGTACGTGTTTTAATTAAACACATACGTGAACACGTTCATCTGGGAAAATGACAGAGAAGAGTATATGTCCGTATGTTTTGAACTTTATATACTTAACAGATATACTTATGAACTAGATGCTCCACTGACTTAAAATTTTCAACTAAATTCGTACGAATACAAGTGATGATGCAGACGACTTCTTTCATGGTTTCGACTATAGTAATGATGTAACACATTTTAGCGAACGACTGGTTATAACTGGTTACCTGCAGTGATAGAAATTTACATTTTGCCAACAGGTTGACAACTGGCAATTACTATAAATAACATACCTTGTCAAAGGCAGTGTAACTTTAATACCATTCCTTGTTTAATAAATTTGTGACACTACACGGGCCTTAACCTATAATAAATAGAGCACAATTAACTTCAAGGGAAATACATTTAATTGTAACTTGCAATCGCAATTATAAAAGCTCTACACTATTGTGTTGTTTTTAAGGATTTTATGTTTGATAATATTGCTGAAGTGATCATATTCAACAAGGTGTGATAATAACAGCAGTGATTGAGTGCTGTGTAAATAAACTAAATTGTAGTTGAATAAAAGCAAATTAAATTTTGAAAAGTTGTGAAGTAGTGCTACTTATAGTGGGGAATTCAGTAGGGTAATTTTTAAACATCAAACCCCAAGGCTTACATCAGAATTTGCTACAACATTTTTGTACATTGAATTTGAAGAACAACTTATTATCAGCTGAGTTCTGATAATCAGGTTTGTGCTAGATACATATAGCAAACTAATTAAGGATATGAAATGGATATAGATGCAGATTATGTGGAAATTGTAAGGAAATAATAAATGGCAAAGAAGAATCGTTTAATTGTGATATATGAGATAGTAATTCACAAAACTTGCTCAAACTTATGTGCTTCAGAAGCAAGATGAATGTCTCTACAGAAAAGAAGCTTAAGACTGTTGTGCAAAATGTGTAGTACATCCATTAACAAACTTCCTCTTCTTTTTACCTTAATGGAAGAAATAAGAGCAGATTTAGCCGATTCTAAACGCAAGGTACTAGTTAATACTGGAAATTTAATTCAACTTGTTGTTACAAAACCTAAATATTCAGATATATTACTTAAAAAGGTGGAACCAGTAATTGTTGTTAAACCAGTAACACAACAGCAAAGTCAACAAAGTAAATTAGAACTAAAGAAAAATATAAATCCGATTAACATTGGAGTAAATATATTAAAAATACAGGAAGTTTCTAAAGATGCAGTTGTTATTGGTTTAGAAAACAAAAACGAGTGCAATGTACTAAAGGAAAAAATTGAAAATAAATTTGGTGATAAATATCATCTTGAGATCCCAGTATTGAAAAACCCAAACTACAAATTAGTTACATTGTTAATGATGATGTGGAAGGAGATTATACAATAGCCAAAACAATTAAATAGAATCAAATTAGTGAAGTTTCGGCTAATCCATATATCAAGATCTTAAAAGCCGTACATAATAAAAGATTCACAAATTCAACAATCATTCTTGAAGCAGATCCTGTTACACACAATCATCTGTTGAAGCTTGGAAAATTGAAACTGGACTGGTCACGTGGAAATATTTCTGACCACGTAAGGATTATTCAGTGCAATAAATGTTATGGATATCACCATTTTGTCAAGGATTGCAAATCAGAAACTTCTTGTCCATATTGTGCTCAAAAACATGATCATGTCTTGCAATAATAGAACAGGGACTTCAACTTGTATTAATTGTCAGACAGCCAACTCTAAATTAAATCTAGCTCTACATGAAAACACAGTGCTACAGACCTTGAATGCCAGTGTTATCTATGCCAGGTACACAACAAATGCTAAAATAGACCACTACCAGTCGAATTAGCGATTACAGCATCGCAATGACCTTAAAATATGTCATATAAATATTAGATCCCTGATTAACTGTTTCGATGACTTTTGTTTTGTAAATGATAAAAACTTTCCCATCATGTCATTCTCTTAAACATGGCTAACTCCTGATTTTCATTCAACACTGGTGAACTTTGCAAACTACAGTTTAATTAGAGCAGATCGTAATAGTAGGGGTGGGGGAGTATGCATTTATGTAAAAAGTGATATTAAATATATTAATATTGATATCAGTTACCTCCAAACTAGAGCATTAGAGCAACTCTGGATTGGTGTTTACATAAAAAGTGCAGCATTGGGGTTGTATATCGTCCACCTTCAACCTCTTTCTAATCTATACATCAAGTTTGATTACGTTATGCTTATGGGTGATGCAAATGTAGATTTTTTAACAAACATCAATCAAACTGTCTCAAGTCATTATTTCATACATTTTACTTGTTACAAATTATTGATCAGCCTACACGAGTTACTGAAAAACATCAAACCTACTAGATATTACGTGTTTAAGCGACAATGTACTTTGAATAAATTAATCAAACCTAAATTCTCGAAGGACCAGTACATAAATACATATGTACACACACACACGTGACCAAGTATTTCAATTTATATGTAAATTCAACACACTCACCTGAACAAAACACATCACGTTCCAACTGTACTCTGGACACAACACATCACGTCCTTTCGTCTCTAAGGATGGCGGCAAACAGCCCGGAATGTCCGTTTTCCGTGCACCAGGTAACAACCCACAGCGGGTGGTCGAGAGTGGTGGTTTCACTAAATTAAAATACAAGTCTATCGGCGAACAAAGTTTACACCCACAAATTTACAATATAACCATATTAATTCTAAACAGACAACATGCAAATTATAACTAAGAACGTTTGTGATTGCTTAATTATTCTGACCACAAATTGGTATCTTGCACGGTAAATTTAAAAGTGACACTGCAGTACCAGGAAAAGTGACTTACAGAAATTTTAAACATTTAAATGATGAATTTTCAAAAGATGCAGGTAAAATTGACTGGCACGCAGGGCTAGCTTTAAAAAACCTCAATGAAAAATTCAATTTTTGAATGAAAATATCATTACTTTATTTGATCAACATGCTCCATTGTCTTCTGTAATTCCAAAAAGAAGGAGAACACCAGGATATATAACGAACAATATAAAATTAATGATCAACCTGTAAAATAAAGCCTACAAAAAGTACTTTAAAACTAAGCAATTACATGACTACAAATACTATAAGGACCTAAAAAATTTGGTAACATAGGCTATTAGAAATAAAAAAGTGCTTATTATAAGTTTTATATGGAACCGAATGGCAAAAATCCAAAACAATTGTGAAATTTTTTTGAAAATAATAACATATACAAAAAATCGTAATATAAAATCAGTTCAGAAATAGTCGATGCTAATCCAGTTAATAATTATTTTGCAAATACCGCTATTACTACCAAAGTATTGAAAGACAAAACTAAGGAGTTACTGGAATTAACGCAAGGACGTATAATCAATAATTTTTCTTTTATACTGGTGGATTAGTCCAATATAAAAGAAATAATGAACAAAGTGAAAACTAATGCTGTGGGAATTGATGGAATAAATCTAAAAACATTGAGGTTAATTTTACCATTCTGTTTGGATTTACTGACACACATTATTAACATTTCTTTGGAAGTTGGGGTATTTCCAGATGTGTGAAGCAATCAGTTGTAATTCCACTTCCTAAAGTAAACAATGCATCGACACTTTCAGAATTATGCCCCATTAGCATACTGCCAACATTATCTAAGATACTTGAAACCATTATACATAGTCAGATTTTAGAACATCTTGAAATAAATAAATTACTCCCACCGATACAATCTCGCTTCCGAAAAGGTCATAGTACAGTTACAGCTCTAACTAAAACATGCGATGACATTTGTCATAATATAGAACGTTCTAAAGTTACATTTCTAGTTTTATTAGACTACAGCAAAGCCTATAATATGCTTATACACGACTTTCTGATAAAAAAATTAAATAGATATGGTTGTGTTGGAGAAGCATCAAATTTGATTGCCAATTTTTTATATGGAAGAAAGCAACAAACAAAGTAGCATGATGTGTTGTCCAGTCAAGTGTGTATGTCACATGGTGTGCCGCAAGGCAGTATCCGGGGACCTCTACCGCAGATCTTCCAACGATGTTATCTTCCCACTGTGGGATTCATATGTATGCTGATGACAACCAAATATATATATGGCCTGCGATATTATTAATAACGTCAATAACACCATTTCCGAATTAAATGTATGTGAAAAAATTCAAGAGTGGTCAACTGCAAATGGTCTGGTTTTAAATGTGAGAAAAACTGTGATATTAGGAATTGGTAGTTTATATTATACCCAGATATTACAGAATATGTCAACATTGAATTTTAGTGTTAATAACTGCACAATTGATTTGAGTAATAAGGTTTAAAAATCTAGATATTATAGTTGACAGCACACTATCGTTTGAAAACCATGTATCGAAAATCATTAGTGTAGGTTATTTTAAATTAAAGTCATTATATAGATATAAATCTCTACTACCCTCAATAAAGTGGAACCTTGTTAATGGTTTAAGCCTTAGTTATTTAGATTACTGTAGTGTCATATATTATAATTATTTGAACTGCCAATTCAAAAGTAAATTGCAAAACCTCTGTCTGAGATATGCTTATTCGGTTAATTATGTAGATCATGTTACGTCCATTTATAAACAACTAGGTATTTTAAAACCAAGTGCAAGATTTGAACTACAGGTTGCAGTATTTGTCTTTTCAGTGTATAAATCTAAAACACCTATGTATTTGTGTCAAAAACTAATACCACGTGCTGAAGTGCACAACTTGAATTTACGTTGTACGTATTGCTTGTCAATTCTAAAACACAACACCACCAAATTTAGATGTAGTTTTGCGCTTGTGTTATTTTTAACAAATACATTGACTTATACTTAAGCACTAATTCCAAGAGTATGTTTCGTAACAGAGTGAAAAAATTGTTACTGTCTATTTGATTTAATATTCTGTGAAATTTAAAGTGAAAATTGTTGTGGAAGGGCACTATTTAAAACCAGCAGTGCTGAACAGAACGCTTTGAATATTAAATTAATATTTTATAATTAATTAATATTCAATAAATAAATATAATATTCTATTCTATTTCAAATGTGCGATAGTGGATAAACATACCAGTGGCAGTTGCCAGCGCATTTCGGCGTTCAGTGTTTGGCGACTGATAAAATTATTACCGTTAAGTACTATAGTAGTTATAACCGTTTATTCGTCAATAAATGTCATGTCTCTAATGACGATGCATTTATTTTTAGGTTTACGGTTTGGCCAGTATTTCCATTCTTAAAGACGCTGAAGCAACGATGCCCAGGCGTAGCTTTATTAAGGGGAACTTTAATGCTATCAATATTGTCCGAGGAAAATCAACAACTAAACAATGTTAAGAATAATATTGAATCCAATAAGGAACCACAATCAATGTCGGGTCCTTGTGTATTAATTAAAACTCCATCAACTACATAGATTAAGAACGAAAATGAACCCACATCTACATGCATAATACTTTATTGGCCCTTCAAATTTTCTGCAGCCTGAGAAATAATGTACATCAAGAAGAATAATTGATAATGAGGAAGAGGAATCAGTGTTGGGTGTTTCCAAATCTAATGCAAATCTCTCTAGCTATTTATGCTAGCGAAGATGAAGCACACTGACTTACACAATACTGAACGTTACTATTCTATTAAATTTTGAAAAGTTAATTGTAGTTGAAAATAATTCAATACGAAACAAAATAGGAAATTTTAAGAATGGTAGAACTTTGAATAATACTGTAATTTCGAGAAGAAAAAGAACGACAAGACGAACAAGAAGATCTTAGCATCACAAAAAAGGTAACGAACAGAGCAAGAAAGAAAAAAAGAATCACTCCAAAAGAAAAAGTACAAAATAAAATAAAAAAGTTAAAAATAAACCATCCCCAAATAATCCTTGTGGTGACAAATATCATTACAACTGCAGCACGAGGTTTTCGGAAAGTAGTGTAACTAATGTAATGCCCAATTTTGGAACAAAAATTTCACAGAAAGCGGGATTTTGCCATGGTATGTGCCACTATTCTCCCAGTAAGGAAACGTCGGAGTGAATCAGAACTTGAAACAATTACGATATTTTTTCAATGACAAGAAAGGCGAACATGTCAGAGTATGTAAATGATTTTTTCTTAATACTCTTGGGTTACTAAAGAAAGTAATTCAGTTATTTATGATACTTTAACATCTGTTGACAAAGATACTACGACTGGTATGATGTCATGTTCGACTAACAAAAAAGAGGAAAGCATCATAATTCTAAGAAAATTGACAGTAGCAGTATTAAAAATCATATAGAGAGCTACGACCCAAGTATTGCTCACTACAGAAGAAAACACACCAAATCGACGATACCTACCAAATGATATGACCATTCAAAGGATGTATGATGATTTTATACTAGCTGCAAACTCTTGTGATTGTTCTTACGATCTGTATAGAAAGATTGATAATGAGTTGAACGTATCATTTATGAAATTCGGTCAAAAAGAATGCGGCATATGCTTCTAGTTTAAGGAACATAACAAAAACTGCAATCATAAGAATTTATTACCAGACTGTGAGACTGGCATTTATTGGAAGTGCCACATTGAATGAAATGAAAAATCACGAGACCTTTATAAAAAACATGCTAAGTTGCAGTCTTCCACTGACACCTTGTACTTTTGTGCTAATCTACAGAAGGTGATTAGGTTGCCACAGATGTATACCTTCAAAGAAGTAGTGTTTTCTGGAAGAATGCAAGTTTAGACATATTAATATTATCCATAATGTACGGGTTTTATACACTTTCCACGATATAGAAATTTTAAGTAGGACTGTAATTACATAGGATTTTCAATAACTAAATTAAATAAAATATTCAGAGTTGGAGACAATGCAAACAATTGGTTTCTATATAATAAAGCAAACAAACACTCACCTTATCCTTCCAGTAGACTGCATATACGAGCGCTCGTTCTTGTGGACACACATGGACAGCATAAACGTGAATTGCCTGTTTTTTAATATACAGCCATAAACCAAAATATAAACACTGACTCCAAATCACACGGTAACCACTACATAGGTTACATACAATAAAAGGACGGTACACACATTTAGCCATTTCGAATGGACCTGCACCTTGCCGAAGTTCTAAATTACTAGAACAGGTGAAATGGCTTGCGTGTTCTAATGAGCTAAAGAGCCAAACTACAGGTCCAACCAAAGTAGTAGGGTCGTTAGTGAGGAACCAGACTAAGACAGGTCCCTGAAAGAGGGCAGCGGCTCTTTCGGTACTTAGATTGGCAGAGACCATAGGGGTCGGTATGGCAGTCTAAGACACAGTACCGCGATGTGGAAGGCAACGGAAAACCACCACATTATCTCCCAAGTACACAGCGTACTTAAATTGTTACAAACATGATGGCATTCTCTGGGGTAAAAGATTCTGGAGTTAAAATAGTCCCCCATTCGGATCTCCGGGAGGGGACTACTTCGGAGGATGCGATCGGAAAGTTAAAAATAAGAGTCGGGAACATTCTGCGAGTCGGAGCGTGGAATGTTAGAAGTATGAAGCAAATAGGTAAGCTGGAGAACCTAAAAATCGAAATGAATAGGTTATCACTAGACATAGTAGGGATCAGCGAAGTTCGGTGGCCAGAGGCAGGGGATTTTTGGAGTGGAGACTTCAGGGTAATTCATACAGGAGCAGAAGAAGGAAATTTGGGTGTGGGGATAGTTATGCGGAAAAAGATAGTATACTGTGTAGAAATTACTTACAAAAGAATTAAAGAGTACTCATGGTTAGATTAGAATCTAAACCGGTAAACACAGTAATAATACAAGTATACATGCCCACCTCTAGTTACAGTGACGAAGAGGTAGAAGCCATCTACAAAGATATCGAAGACATATTAAGATACGTAAAAGGACATGAAAATTTAATAATTACGGGGGATTTTAATGCCGTGGTAGGTGAGGGTGGGGAAGGAGCGGTAGTAGGTTTATTTGGTTTAGGCACGAGAAACGACAGGGGAAATAGGCTGGTAGAATTTTGCGACAAGAACAATTTAATCATCACAAACACATTATTTCAACATCATGCTAGAAGACAATATACGTGGAAGATGCCAGGAGATATAGGAAGATATCAAATAGATTACATTCCTGTTAGACAACGGTTTAGGAATCAAGTAAAAGACTGTAGAAGCTACCCAGAAGCAGATATAGATACTGACCACAACATCGTAATTATGAAGGCCGCACTTAAATTTAAAAATCTGAAAAAAAGGAACGAAAAAAGGCACTTGGACTTAGAGAAACTAAAAGATAAAGATATTCAAGAAAGATTCGAAAAAAAGGCAAATGAATTGCTCAAAGATATCGGGAAAATATCTGATACTAAGGAAGTAGAAACAGAATGGAATAACATTAAATCCAGCTTCGACATGGCGGCCAGAGATACTCTGGGGTATACACAAAAAGAAAATAAGAAACCATGGATAACAAAGGATATCCTGAATTTAATAGAAGAAAGACGAAAATACAAAAATAAATC
This sequence comes from Platerodrilus igneus, assembly GCA_036346225.1. Lineage (NCBI taxonomy): Eukaryota > Metazoa > Arthropoda > Insecta > Coleoptera > Lycidae > Platerodrilus > Platerodrilus igneus. The sequence continues at coordinate 2,206,764 of JARFIW010001049.1, read as the reverse complement.
AGACAAAACAAGAAAACAGAGATACAAAACCATAAAATGGAAAATTATTCGAACATGCAGGAAAGCTAAAGAACAATGGATTGATGAAAAGTGCAAAGAGGTACAAACAAAGATGGAAATAGAAAAGACAGACGAAGCATACAAATTAATTAGAATGAATTTTAGGGATATAAAACCATATAGCAAAAATATAAGGGACGCACAAGGAAACGTCATCATAGAAAACGAAGAGAAAGTGGGTAGATGGCAAGAATATATAGGGAATTTATATGCAGGAGAGGAACTAACTGCATTAGAACAGGAATCAGACATTGAAAATGATGACTTGGGATATCCTATACTTAGAGACAAGTTTGAATTAGCATTAAAGAGTCTGAAAAATGTTAAGGCGCCAAGTACAGATAAGGTGGAAGCCGAAACTCTAAAAGCAGCTGGACAAGCAGTAACAGAACGTCTCTTCCAACTTGTAAGCTATATGTATGAGACAGGCGAGATACCCAAAGATTTCAAACGTAGCATCATAATAACTATACCAAAAAAGAAAGGCGCGGATAGATGTGAAAATTTTCGAACAATAAGTTTGACAGCACACGTGTCAAAAATTTTAACTAAAATTGTGCAAAGACGAATGGAAAAACGGGCAGAAGAAATACTAGGAGAAGACCAATTTGGGTTTAAGCGAAACAGGGGAACACGGGAGACTATTTTAGCTCTGAGAGTGATAATGGAGAAAACAATAGAAAAAGGGGAAAGCATGTATATAGGGTTTGTAGATCTGGAAAAAGCATTCGACAATGTAAAATGGAAAAAATGTTTGAAATACTCAAAAGATTGGAATGAGTTATAGGATAGACGAATAGTACATAGCTTATACAAAGAGCAAACAGCAGTAATAGAATTAGAGCAGGAACGTAGAGAAGTAAACATTAGGAAAGGGGTGAGACAGGGATGTGCCCTATCCCCATTGATTTTTAACTTGTACATAGAAGAGGCAATGAATACTGTCAAATGCAGGAAGAAATTTGGAATTACTTTGCAGGGACAAAAAATTGATATGCTTAGATTTGCAGATGATATAGCGGTATTAGCGTCTAGCAAGGAAGAGTTAGAAGCTGCTCTTAATGAAATGGAAACGGTTCTAACAGAGAGATATGGTATGAAAATTAACAAAATTAAAACTAAAGTTTTAGTATGCAAAGGTGGAGAAAATAAATCAAAAACAAGAATACAAGTATGTAACACGAACTTACAAGAGGTTAAGGATTTCTACTACCTAGGAAGCCAAATAACGCAAGATGGAAAAAGTACAAAAGATATAAAACAAAGATTAGCACAAGGCCGTGCTACATTTAACAAGAAAAAGCAACTACTGTGCTCAAAGACCACAAACATAGAAACAAGGAAAAGATTGCTTAAAACATATGTGTGGAGCACAGCACTGTACGGGTGTGAAGCCTGGACAGTAGGAGAAGCGGACAAGAAAAAGATAGAAGCCTTTGAAATGTGGTGCTACAGACGTATGATGAAGATATCATGGACAGACAAAGTTAAGAACGAAGAGGTACTAAAAATGGTAGGGGAAGAAAGAAATATGTGGAAAACGGTAAAAAATAGGAGAGATAGGATGATAGGCCACATACTACGGCATGAGGGAATAGTGCGGAATATATTAGAAGCAGAGATAAGAAAAAAGAGAAGAGGCAGATCTAGGTTAGACTACTGCACACAGATAGTAAAAGATGTAGGCTGTAGGGGTTTCAGGGAGATGTGTAGGCTAGCCCAGAATAGAAATCAATGGAGGTACGCATCCAACCAATCCCAAGATGGATAAACTAATGACAAAAAGATAACTGTGCTTAAACATGATGATTATTATAAGTAACTACAAGAATTGGTTGGGCAATATTCTCGAATAATGTTAAGTGTGTTAAAGGATTTACTGGAAAACCATTATTTCGGCAAATGTCTAAGTGTTGGGAGATCTTGGTAGCCACAGGTTGCTTAATCTTCTTCACTGAATCTCGGTAAAATAGGGCATAAAATTAAAAAACAATAGAAGGGGAACGACCTGAATATGCATGCTGTGTAAGAATTTAAGGGAACTATGTAGGCTAGCTCAGAATATAAATAAGTGCAGGTACGTGTCCAACCAGTTTTGAGACGGAAAACCTAATGACTACTTGTTGGTTGCGAAATATCTCCAACTAATGTTGGCTGTGCGAAAAGATAAATTGGAAAATATATTAAATCGCTAAATGGTTAAGTGTTGGGGGAACTTGGCAGCCACGGGTTGCTTACCTCCCTTCACAACCACTAAAGGTCGGAGAAATAGGGCATATAACTGTAAAACAATAGAAGGTGATCGAACTGGATCTAGCAAGAAACAACAGCGCCTATGAGGAAAGGCAACAAACATAGAACAAGAAGAAAATTGTTGAAAGCATATGTGTGGAGCAAAGCACAGTATGCCTATGAAATACGGGCAGTCGGAAACGCAGATAGAAAAACGGTAGCAGCCTTTTGAAATGCTGTGCTTCAGATGTATGAGGACGATAGCATGGACAGACAAAGATAACAACAAATAAGTTATAGAAATAGTACGGGAACAAGGATTCTAAGGCATTTTGGGGAATAGTATGGGATATATTACAAGCAGAGATAGGAAAAAAGAGGTAGATGTAGACCTAGATCAGATAGTGATAGATGCAGACTGTGCAAATTTCAGGAAAATCTGTAGGTTAGTTCAGAATAGGAAACAATGATGGTACGCGTCTAACCAGTTCTAGGACTGAAGACCTAATGATGATGACACACATTTAACCCGTCAATCATACATTTACATGTTTCTTCCACCAAGTATGGAAAGTAACTCTACAATTTTAAAAATAACAAAAGAATGGGAATACACTATCACTAATATATATATCGGAATTATTCGCGAACTAACCTATTATTCCCGATCCGACTAATATACCGGATTTATACGCAAGTTAATCGAACACATAAGACTAAACTTCTCGCATTCTTATGACATGAGGTAATGAGTGGAAGAAATAAAGACATATTAAATGCATTTTATTAATTTTTTTATCATTTCAGAGATGTAACACATATGTGTATTTCATTAGAAAATTGCTCAGGACAAAACAAAAACTGGACGCTTTTTACTTTTTTTGGTGTATCTTGCACACAAATTTCTGTAAACACCATTGACATTCTTTACTTTATGATCACCAAGATTTTGTTCAGTGTATGTAACGTGTTGCTGATAATAAATTGGATGTGAAGAAATAAAATTTTAATTTTGAAGGAACAAAATGTATGGACGTAGTTTGCATAAAAGATTTCGTACATAATCATTCTTAATTAATCGAGATATTTCAATTTTTGTTGCTATAGGAATTATTCAGATAGAAAAGTACAAATTTATTCTTTTACATACATTGTATGGTAAGAATCAAAGAACGATGATATTGAAAATGCCAGAACGCAGACATGAAATATGACAAGCACTTGCATATACATTTTCTGCAGATAAATTCATGGTAATCAACTTTAAGCGTGACAACTTATGTGGTCAGCATAGACAAAATCCGATACATTTTATTAAGCAGACGCTGATCGTAATAAAGTGATTTACAGTGGGTGTAAATTAGATTTGTTGGATGCAATGTAAAAAGAAATAAAGTCAGTTATATAGGAAATGTTAACCTGAAAATCGCAATTATGTAGGAATACTAGAATGTGAGTTTGCGGAAGGAGGAGCCGTTCTGTGAGAGGCCGTAGTACAGGTAAAGTTCTGAAAGTACAAAATTAAGTGAAGTTAATTTAGAATTTAAAATTGTAGTGAAGTGAGGGAATTGTAGAGTTGAACGGAATACGGGTTAAAGGAATAGAAACGCGACATACAATAAACTTACTCTCACACAAGGCCAGGTATTTTCAATACATCTGTAGGTAGAATTAGTGTCATGATCATTTATAGGGAGTAAAACTGGAATTGTTGATCACGCCATTAAATTGAAATTTTGGGTTCTGTTGTAGCCATTGTTCAAAAGACGGAAAAAAACAAGAAGTATTTTATTGAAGTTGGTGTGGTTTGGTCATTCTGAACCATTATAATAAGTGAATCAAACTGGAAGTAATATTATAGGCTTGCTTATGATTATGTACAATTTATATGTGAGTGTGGGCCTAATCATGGGTGACATTGTATGACATAGGACATTAATTGAACATCACAGTGATTATTTTTTTATTGATTAATAATTTACAGAGAGAACCAGTGGTAATTAAATCTAAGTAGAAGGTTATTAGTTTAAAATATTAAGAAATGGGTGTTAGTATTTTGGAAAGAACAATGATATGGCACAAAGTTCATTTTTTATGAATGGCATTGTCAATAATTTGGGATTTATTAATGTCTTACAATTAAATAGGAAAGCAGGAAAAATTTACAGTGGTGAATAGTCTTGTTGATGGCTTAGGCTTAAGTTTATTAAAGATTTTCTTTAGGATTTATTTTAGCAATACCTGGTCAGATTCAAGCGTAGGATTTGGTTTTAGGAAAGTATGTGTACGTTATACTAAAATTATTTTTATGTTAATAGAGGTTAAGTTTAGGCTGATTTTTATTTCAATTGATTTGGGAAATAAATAAACCCAGCGATTTGAAAAGTAAATCCAGTTACCCCAACGATAGACTTATTTGGAAGGAGCTTTTATTTTAAGAAATTTCTTTTATTATGACCAATTTTAGGATACCAAAGCACAGGAGTTTTAAGCAGAATAAGTCTTCTGCATAGAAATGACATCAAAAGAATTGCTGTGACAGACTGTTCGGCACCCCTCAATTTTGACAGTAGAAAAACCTTTCGGGTTAATGTTAACATAATATAGAGTTTTTGTATTCAAGCCTTGCTTTTATTATTTTTGTCTTTCTTTATTTTTCTTCATATTCTTTTTTCATTTTCCCCTACAAAGCCCCTCCCACACCAGTGCAGATATCTGACACTCTTATATTGTTGCGAGTCCCTACCTCTTCAGGGTTAACTCAAAATTTAATTCATTTAACGCTTACTTCACCGTAACATGCGTTCAACAAGCAAACTTGGGTAAAATAGACACCAAAGACTTGTTGGAACGTTTTTGCATTGAAAGACTGCACTTCAAAACAAAAACTTAAGCGACGAGGTGACAACAGCAAACCTTATCTCACAAATATTGTTAAAGTAACTGATAAACGAGTCTTCTATATTCTACCAAATATGAAGAATCTAGTACAAAAGTGTTGAACTTTTTACAAGCTAAATGCATCAAGATCTTTCTTGTGCCAAAAGAAATTGATAAACGTAAAAGAATTCAATTAAGCAAAGAAATAAGATATAATTGAAAAACGGTGTCCCCTTATGTCACCTAAATCGTCATGAATTTTGATTGAGCATACAAGAGTCAAAAGGATCAGACCTACTAAACACTGACGAATGAAAGTTTGATAAAGAACAAGCTTCATTATGTATACTAGTTAAGTTAATTAAAATACTGAAAATTATTAAACATGTTCTTTCTAGTTTATGGTGGTACGGTTATAGGTTGTAAGCAAAAGTATTATTTAGGATTTGCAAACATGATAATTATGATCATAAAAAGCCCTAACTCCCATACAGGGACAGAGTTTTTCAAAACCGTGTATTACAGAAACAGACTTTAAAATAAAAAACCCTAAATCCATTTTTCAAAAATAAAATAAAAATCAATTATATTAACATTAACACATAGTTTCGTACATTAAAACAATAACTTTTTTCTACGACTGTTTTGGAACGAGCCTATTTTAGGTGTGTTTTTGATAGAGAAATCTACTACATTCTATACAGGTTTTTATTCCCGCACTCGTTGCTAGGCAAGTTGCTAAGCAACGAGTGCGGGAATGTTCAATTTGCATGGTTGCGCTTATATTTCTATTAATCAAGTAGCCCTGCACTTGCATCTTATTTCCAATGACGGCCGAGTTTTCAAAGGTGGGCTATGAAACAAATAATAAACCAACAAATGTCAAATAAATAATTTCATACTGTGAAAGCATTTAAAATCTTAAAGTATTTGCAAAGTCTTTAAAAAATGGCTAGTGATAGTGAAAGAGAACTAGAACCGACGCCTCCAAATATTGTGGAAGCTGCAAATGCAACTACATTAAATTTATTACCGGAAATTTCCAAAAAAAAATATGAGACTGCTTATAAATCGTTTATGGATTGGCGAAGAGATCAAAAGACAACATATTATTCTAAAAATGTTTTAATTGCGTACTTTAATGAATTATCTAATAAGTATAAATCTCCGACATTGTGGATGCATTATTCTACGTTGAGAACAAGTCTCACCATCCATCATAATGTAGATATATCAAAGTATGGAAAATTAAGAGCGTTTCTCAAACGGAAGTCAAGAGGTTATAAATCGAAAAAATAAAAAATTTTTACAACAGAGGAAATAAATAAATTTATTACTGAGGCTCCGGATCAACAGTTTCTTCTGACAAAAGTATGTAATATTAACTTAGGAGAATAATGCGTGTTTATAGCTATTTTATATTGTTACAGACTGCATTAATTATGGAATTATGGGTGCTTGCCGCAGACAGGAATTACATCAGATGAAGATTACTCATTTCACGGAATTGGGTTCTGCGATATTAGTTACAGTTCCCGACATGAAAACAAAATTATACGCAGCTTTACGATAACGAGTTATTTTATGAAATCACAAAAATACTGGAATCTACGTCCATCAAATGTTTGCGATCCTAGTTTTTCTTAAATTATCAGAAAGGAAAATGCACCACACAGAAAGTGGGTATCAATAAATTTGGTGCTATGGGAAAGCAAATTGCAACGTATTTAAAACTACCCAATCCGGAATTATATACTGGTCATTGCTTCCGGAGATCTTCCGCCACTATTCTTGTAGATGCTGGAGAAGATATAACATCTTTAAAAAGGCACGGTGGCTGGAAATCAACATCAGTCGCCGAAAACTATATAGCCGATTCTTTAACAAATAAGTTGAATGTAGGCAACATAATACAAAATTCAATTGATAGCACATCAAATGTTCCATCAACGTCCAAAGACAAGAATTTCCAACGTCAAGAAAATTTAGTTTTTGGTAAAACACCTTCTACAATGACGTTTAATAATTGCAATGTAGCTTTTAATATTGTTAATAATAATGAATATAAAAACTAAACTTAAATCAATTTATTTACTTTTATTATGATAAATTTGTACTTTTCTTTGAATTTATGTATATTCACAAACGATAATAAACTTATGATATTAATAAAATGTATACTCCTATACTTACCATGTATTTTATAATATTAACAAAAGAGGTATCACATTTAAAAAGTACGTACTACAGTCGTAGAAAAAGTATAGTGTACAACACGCATGGAATGCCCATTTCTCACTCGTATGATTTGCAGCACTCGCTTTCAGCTCGTGCAGCAATTTATCATACTCGTGAGAAATGGGCATCATTCCATGCTCGTTGTACAATATACTATTACATGTCAAAAGTATTTTAAACTAGCAAAATTTTGATGCAGGTGAAGAAATTTGTTTCCTTATTTCCTGTAAAATTGTATTCTTTGGAGATAGGGTTTTCTATGGTATGGGGGCAGTATAAATTATTACATAAAAATTGAATAACATTGTTCGGTCTCTTTGTCGCACATTGTCGTGGTTAAACTTATTTAAAATTCTTAGTTGTAAATCAAATCCTAAAGCTGTCATTCCTTATCCCATTACATCCTGTCGTAAAACCTCCTTTGTGCATATGAAAATTAAGCAGAAAAGAGGTAGTGACAAAACCCTCTCTCGTCGATCTCGGAACGAAACATTTGTGCATTCGGTGAGTTAGTCAATAGTGCCACCGAATTAATTTGATAAACCCCTAAAAAACTCAGTGAAAGTGCAAAGTAACACGTACTATAATCTCGAATACAGTCCACTTAGTTGGAGAGTAAGGAACTACATCTTAGAACAATAAAACAAGCGCAGAGGTAAGTCGATATAGAAATTTTTAAGACACCCCGCGCATTAAACAAACATATAACACTAAATTACAAAAAAAATTATGAGACAAACGTCATAGTAATTCTTTTAATACTGCCCATTAGGTTTATCACAATGAAGTAAAAATTAAATTTGTGCTTTGTGATTTTTTTGAGATAATTTTAAAATGAAATAATGTTAGGTATAACAAAAGATACAAATTAGTATATAAACAATACAATGAATAAGTTAACATCATGTTAAAATTATCACATGTAAAATCATATGGTCACACGTAGAATCTTTCTACAAACGAGGCACATCTATCTACATGAGTATTCTGTAGCATATATTTAATAATTTCATAGACTATTCAGCCATCCTAGATAGCTTTTGTTTGTAAATGCAGAAATTTAATTACAGGAATCCCTGTCTTTTTTTATTAAGAATTTCGTAGAGCTATTTATAGAAATAAAATATCCATAGTAACTAGATTATCTAAGTACGCTAATTTATATTTATTCAACATTGGCATATTTTTATCTTTGTATAAATGTAAATCTCTTCTTAGAAATACGTTGTAAATTTGTATTTTAAGTATTATGTACTTGAATTGTTATTATTATTTTAAGGTATCTACTGTGAACTAAATCAATAAATAAATTGGGATCATTTTAAGATTTTACTACCAAATTTATTGCTTGTACCTAGAAATTTATGACAGTTGTTATATTGCCAATTCAATAAGATTTAGAATTATGTGAATCTAAAACACAATTTTAGCAGAAACAATAAACAAAGAACTAAAAACTTCATCAGTGCTTCATTATAGTGTAGTACACAACACTAAAATTATAAGATTTATACCTCTAGCTGTTCTTATGGTGTTCACTAGCTCAAAGTGCTTTTCTCGCCATCTACTGGGTTTCGTATTAGGTTCGATTGTGTTAACAACTGGCTGCTTTTTTAGATAACTACGTTGGTGAAATTGCGCTATTTCAGTTCCTTCGACCCTTTGTCTTAATGAATCAAACACTTTTCTTTTACGAGTTGCATTGCGTTCACATACTATCGTGTGCTTCAACAATGGCTGTGGTAAAAATTTTCTACCACAAATTCCACATGGCTGAAGGTCTGGTTCTAAGTTTACAACTGAAACAAAATGGTGTATTATAAAACAAGAAGTTATCTAGATAATTAACGATAAGTTTTATTATGGTATACAGATGCTCATACTTCAAAATAACCTCAACTTAAATGATATTTTTTATTACTTATGTGTATTTAATTATGTAGTATAAATTACCTATTGTGTATCAAATGTACAATATGTTACTTTGGTTAAGATTGGGGAATTTTAAACTGAAATGGTCGATAGTTAAGCCTAAGAATTTAGTGTTAGTGATAATATTTAGTGATAAATTGTCTAATATACTTGTACTTTCAGAGGTGACTTGAGTTTTGAAAATTATACAGCAAGTTTTTTTAGTGTTTATAGAGAATTTGTTTATTTTGAACCAATTTTGAGTAGAAACAAGATCCGACGAAATGCAATTATGAAGTATAGGAGCAAAAGAAAGGTCCCAATACAAAGTAATATCATCGCAAATAGTGTACATGAAGCATATTTAACAGAAGATGTAAAGTCATTAATATAAAGTAAGAATAATAAGGGCCCCAAAACAGAACCCTGGGAACTCCTAAATTTACATTTCCATATTTGATACAATCGTTTTACGTTGACTAGAGAGTTTAATGGATTGAGTTCTGTTCTCTAAGTAAGATTTAAGCCATGAATTTGCCACCCCTCTAATACCATAATGGTCAAGTTTATTTAAAAGAATGCTATAATGCAGGCAATCAAAAGCTTTACTAATGTCTACAAATACAGCCACAGATGCAGACTTTCTCCTATTTAACGTTGTATAGAGACCCATTAAAAATTGATGAATAGCATCTACTGTGGATTTGTTAGAATGAAAACCAAACTGATTAAAATTTAGAATATCAAATTTGTTAACAAATCTGGTAATACGTTCCTTTATAAGCGTTTCTAATAATTTAGAGAAAGTTGAAAGTAAAAAGATTGATCTAAAGTTATTAAGCGTGGTAGCTCCTCCCTTATGTAATGGTATGATAATAGCATGTTTCAAACATCATCATCATCATTAGGTCTTCAGTCCTGAAACTGGTTAGACACGTACCATCATTGTTTCCTATTCTGAACTAACCTACAGATTTTCCTGAAATTTGCACAGTCTGCATCTATCACTATCTGATCTAGGTCTACATCCACCTCTTTTTCCTATCTCTGCTTGTCATATATCCCATACTATTTCCCAAAAATGCCTTAGAACGTATTCTGCCCTTCTATTTCTCCTATTTTTTTCCAAAGATATCCTTGTTCCCCTACTGTTTCTATAACCCATTTGTTATTACCTTTGTCTGTCCATCCTCATACATCTGAAGCACGGCATTTCAAAGGCCGCTACTGTTCTTCTGTCTGCTTTTCAGACTGCCCGCATTTCGTAGGCATACTGTCTGTGCTGTGCTCCAAACATATGCTTTCAACAACTTTTTGTTCTGTTTGTTGTCTTTCATCATAGGCGCTGTTCTTTCTTGTTAGATGCAGTTCGGTCTCCTTCTATTGTTTTACAATTATATACCCTATTTCTCCGACATTCAGTGGTTGCGAAAGAGGGTAAGCAGCCTGTGGCTGCCAAAATTTTCACATCTATCCGCGCCTTTCTTTTTTGGTAGAGTTACTATGATGTTACATTTGAAATCTTTGGGTATCTCGCCTGTTTCATACATATAGCTTAAAAGTTGGAAGAGACGTTCATTTACTGCTTGACCAGCTGCTTTTAGAGTTTCTGCTTGCACCTTATCTGTACCCGGCGCCTTACCATTTTTCAGACCCTTTAATGCTAATTCAAATTCATCTCTAAGTATAGGATATCCCAAGTCATCATTTTCAATGTCTGATTCCTGTTCTAATGCAGTTAGTTCTTCTCCTGCATATAAATTCCCTATATATTCTTGCCATCTACCCACTGTCTCTACATTTTCTATAATGATGTTTCCTCACGTGTCCCTTATATTTTTGCTATACGTTTTTATATACCTAAAATTGATTCTAATTAGTTTGTATGCTTCATCTGTCTTTCCTACTTCCTGTTTCGTCTGATTTATTTTTGTATTTTCGTCTTTCTTCTATTAAATTCAGGATATCCTTTGTTATCCATGGTTTCTTATTTTCTTTTGTGTATACCCCAGAATATCTCTGTCCGCCATGTTGAGGCTGGATTTAATGTTATTCCATTCTGTTTCTACTTCCTTAGTATTAGATATTTTCCCGATATCTTTGAGCAATTCATTTGACCTTTTTTCGAACCTTTCTTGAATATCTTTATCTTTTACCACTGCATTAAAATCCCCGTAATTATTAAATTTTCATGTCCTTTACGTGTCTTAATATGTCTTCGATATCTTTGTGGATCGCTTCTACCTCTTCGTCACTGTAGCTAGAGGTGGGCATGTAAACTTGTATTATTACTGTGTTTACCGGTATAGATTCTAATCTAACCATGAGTACTCTTTCGTTCTTTTGTAAATAATTTTCTACACAGTATCCTATCTTTTTCCGCATAACTATCCCCACACCCAAATTTCCTTCCTCTGCTCCTGTATGTTTCAAACACGAGGGAAATATTCCATTCAGAAAAGAATCGTTTATAAGCTTGGTAAGGTATTGTATAACATGAAGCGGAAGAAGTAATAAAATTTTAGCTGAGACATTATCAATGCCTACTGTATTTTTATTTTTAAAAGCTTGTAGGAAACTAACTACTTCGTGCTGATCTGTAGGGTAAAAAAAGAGATGATTACGATTTCTATCCTTATCTTTACGCAAAAACTCAATTGCATCAGTAGCCAAAGAATCGTTCTTTGAGACCAACTCACTTGCTACCTTAGCAAAATGTACACTCAAGGTGTTTGCGATATCATCCACGTGACAATTCTCAAGCATAATGTCTTGTTTCTGAGTATTTAATCTATTAGTCAGTTCATTTATAACTCTCCAGGTTTCATTAGGAATATTTTTTGAGTTTAATATACGTTTAGATAAAGAACGTGACTTTGCTGTTTTTACTAAATTGTTAAAGATTCTTTTATAGCGAAGGTAATAAGATTTAATGAAAGTAGAATTGAAGAAATGTTTGTACAAAATGTGAAGTGACTTTTTGTTTTTTGCTGAAATTTTCAAGCCGGCAGTTAGTCAACTTTTATTCCCAGGCTTAACTAACACCAGGGGGAAGGACATGTCAATTGCCGAAGAGATTTTGTTAACTAATGAAATGAAATTATAGTTAAGGTTAGTTAAATTTGAAGTGGGTAGACTATCAAAGGAACTCACAAAAGTAGATGTTCGCTGGAGAAAATTTTTTGTAGTATTTAGGGGTTGGTATGTTAGGATTTTGTAAGCTAGTATTGAAAAGAATTGCTTCAAAGTCGTAAGAACATAGTCATTTCTGGAGCTAGAGTAAGCTGTTATTCTAGTGTCAGATGTTACCTGCATATCTAAGTTGTAGCAATTAATAATTTGTTTTAACCGAAGAACATTTTTATCCAGGTTGTTATTAAAATTAAGATTAAAGTCCCCTGTAATGATTAGCTTACAATAAGAAGAAGTAACCGAGTGTAAGAGTGTGTCCGGGGATAAAAGAAAATAGTTGATATTACCTGTTGGGAAACGATAAATGGAAAAGACATGTAGTTTAAGACTTTTGCTGAAGTCATGAGAGAGTTCAAAATTGAGCTCACTCTGGAGTTCATTAAAATCAGTGTTTTGGGAGAAATCAGTGGTCAATCTACAATAAATGGCTGTGCCACCATGACTCGAGTGCGGTCTGTGATATATACTAATAATATGATAATTTTCAATCTGAACATATTCCTCTGAGTTTAGCCAATGTCCTGCCAGGCATATAATTTCTGGAAAGCCTATGCTATCTAACAATACAAGTAAGTTATTAACCTTGCTGCGCAAACTACGTATGTTGCACAGTAGGAGAGAGAGGCGCTGTGGTTTCATAGTTCTAAAAGATTTTTATTATTTTTAAGATTATTCCCTAGATTAGGTTTGTCAATTTGATTACTGCAATCAGAAATTTCAAGTTTGAAATATAATGTGATGAGTGTGTGAATGAAGACCTACAACTATATGTAGATGTCTTTATATATATGAGATTTTGATTCCTAATGTCAACAGATAGTGTAGATTTGGAGGTAAAGCTATTATTGATCAGTAAAACGCGCTTCAATAAAAGTTCCTTTCCACTATTCTTAATATGTAATCCATAGTTGGTGAAGTATTTTGATGATAGAATGGTGTTGATACCAATGTAAAAAAAGTTGACTTTAGCAGAAACAAGCAGCGAATACAAGTCACAATTAAGTGAATGTATAAAGTTATTTAATATATGACGACCTTTCCAAAATGGGGAACATATCAGGGCCAAATTTATGTTGACAGCAATGTTGAATAATAATTTTTTAGTATCCTGAGAAATGTTGGAACCTCTAAGAGCATTGTTAGTTCCACCCAAAATAATAACATAATCATCCTGAGTGAAGTCTTTGATACGAGATGATATGTTTGCTGTAACAACGTCTAATGTTGCATTGGGCTTGCATTCATTGAAGATTGAGAAATTATTGTTTAATTAATGAGCTTAGGATTGCGTAGAAATTTTTCACATGACTGTCACCATATATAACAATCTTTTTCTTTTTCAGATTATATATTGAGAGCTGAAGAGGGGTTTTACTGAGTGAGTGCAATAGTTAGAATTATTGCATATGTTACAGGATGATTTAACGTAAGTGCATCCTGAAGATTTAGGTCTATCATAATTCTCTGTGTGGATATTATTTTCAGTTATGATTGTCGTACACATGGAGATTGTTATCCTAGGGGCGCTAGTTAAGAGAACGTGATTAACAGCAGAGGAATGAGTGGCACTTTCAGGTATCAAATTTGTTGTTTGGTTTTGTGCATCAACCATATTATTGAATATGAGCTCAGTTTGAGAGTGCTTACTATTGACTATAACCTCAGATTGTGAGTGCTCATTAAGTAAATTACTACTCCCAATCCGATGTGAATTAAAAATTAAGAATTTGTCACCCGAAGTTTGCGTAGCTTTATTTATCCAAACAGAAGGTTTGAAATGTTGGCCAGTGACAAGCTCAGATTTGAGGGATAAGTTTTCAATTTCAAGTATTTTTATTTTAGATGAGTAGTCCTTTGAGAAGTGCTGATTTTCTTCGCTAATTTTATTGAGCGAATCCTCCATAGATATACTTTCTTCTAAGCAGAGGTCAACTTGAGCTTTTAATCTTTCAACATGGCAAGTTAAGTTATTGCATTCTTCTTTTAAGATTTCATTTTCCACTTTAATATTATTTAACTCATCAATTAGGGTGCTGTATTCTTCCTCAGGAATGGAAAAAGCTTTAGTAGTACAGCAGGATACTTTATAATTCTCTATTTTTTTTAATTTGTTCGTTTTAGCCTCCAAGCCACTCTTGTGGTATATTGTATTACAATTGATGCATACATAGTTGCTATGAAATTTAGCTTTACAGCAATTAAAAACAAAACGCCCAGCAATTAATATGAATGCAGGTAAATAATTACATGTGAAGGAATGAGGAAGGAAGCAAAACTCTTCCCACTGTGGGGTCCTTCACAGTGACTAAGTAGGACAGAAAGGAGTAGACCTCAGTAGTGTTGTGAAATAGAGGACAGAGAAATGTAAGAAAATGTATATAGAAGTTAATGCATTTTTAAAAAAAATTATAATAAATCAAATACAAATACAATCACAGTGCAGGCTATCCAAGTTTACATAAAACCCTTTATAGTGAAATAAGAGAATACAATAATGAAATATAAGGATAGCAATATTATAGTTGATAAGTGATAAAATTACATGTGGCATACAACTCAATTATAATCAGTTTATTATAAAGGTGTTCAGTTTAATTGCAGGTATAATAAAATTTATACCAAGGTCAAATAGTTAACTGTTTGTTACGTGATAATATTATAATTCTATAATTAAAGTTTACAGCAATGCAAGAATCTCCAAAAGATTAGTAAAGAGTTCATATTTTCATTAATTGTATTTTATTCAGAATTATAATAGAAATCAGTTCAAACATTAAGAAATAAAGTTTTTCTTACATACAAATCTTGATACATTTCAAATGAGTGAGTTATCAATTTGAGAGAGTATAACATCCATTTAACTTATTGATTTCTTAGATTACAGTCTATGTATGCAAAGTTCATACCTGATACTACCTAATTATAATATTTGATGAGTGTAGTTACAAATTTTGAGTATTTAATAACTTGTTTGGTGAAGTAGTAAGTTTTATTGTACTATGAGTTACATATCTGCTATAATTTGATAGTAGTGTTTTTGGAAATAAACTTTTAAAAAGAAGCTCCCAACGACTCAAAATTTATCTCGTGCAGTGTCTAAAAGTCAATTCAAGGTCGACGTTTCACATGTGAATTAATTAGTTTGTTATAGGTTATTTTGTCCACCACCCTTCTGTTTACATTCGTTAAGTAGTTGGTGCCATTTGATTTATGGAAATTATGCAGACTGGGTAGTGAATGGAAACCTTTATTACATTTGCGGTAAGTATATAATACTCCAGTTGCTTGGGTGAAATAATATAAAAACCACCACATTTAAAGCTTGGTAAAGTTAATATTAACCACATGTAACCTCAAATTTACTTAGGGGTTAAATTCTGAGCTAACCTACACTTTTCCCTAAAGTTTTCGCAGTCTCATCTTTCACTATCTGCGTGCAATAGTCTGATCTACCTCTCTTTTTTCGTTAATCTGCTTGTAATATAGCCTGCAGTATTCCCCAAGAATGCCTTAGAACATATCCTGTCCTTCTATTTCCCTATTTTTTTTGTTTTCCACAGATATCTATATTCCCCTACTATTTCTATAACTTCTTTGTTATTAACTTTATCTGTCCATGTTATCATCATCATTACATCGGAAGCACAACATTTCAAAAGGCTTCTACCGTTTTTCTGTCTGCTTCTCCTACTTAATGTCCTTATTTCATAGACGTACTGTGCTGTACTTCACACATATGCTTTCAACAATTTTCTCCTTGTTTCTATGTTTGATGTCTTCTAATATAGCCGCTGCTCTTTCTTGTTAGATACAGTTCAGTTCCCCTTCTATTATTTTACAAATGTATATCCTATTTCCCCTATATTCAGTGATATGTGAAGGGGGTTAAGCAGCCTGTGGCTACCAAGATCCCCCAACACTTGAACATTTGCCTAATTAATAGTTTTCCAATATTTCCTTTCGCACAATCAACATTAGCTGAAAATATTTCAAAACCAAAACCTGTAGTAGTTTATAATAATCAGGAGGTTTGAGTGCAATTATTTTTTCGCCATTAGGTTTTCCATCTAGAAACTGGCTGGATGCATACCTCTATTTATTTCTATTCTGAGCTAGTCTACATAGTTCATTGAAATTCCCATAGCCTAGATCAGCTCGGTTCCCCTTCTATCATTTTCTAATTATGTGCCCTATTTCACCGAGATTCAGTGGTATGTGAAAGAGGTTAAGCAACCTGTGGTTACCAAGATCCCCCAACACTTAGACATTACAAACATTATCCCTATAAAAATATAATAAATATATGTAAAAACTAATGCCAGAAGTGATATTTCTAATGAACGAAATTGATATGAAATTTAATTGTAAGAATAAATAAGTTATTCTAATTAATATGGCTTATATTTCTAGACAACAGATAAACAAACAAAAGCTTGAGAGTCGTAACAAAACTATATACTTATGACAAACTTGTAATCAGCATCAGAAGTGTTTATGATAAAATCAATTTGTAGTGTTTTAGATAAAAATAGAAATTTAGTACTTATTCTCTAGTGAAAATTAAAAATGTAACGGGTATTGGCAAATCGAGAAGGTTACAGGTAATGATTCGATAATTTTGTGAGCTGCTTTCATAACTATTTATGCACCAAGTGTGTTATTTAGATGATAACACCCGGAGGGCGACTCATCCAGCTCGAGAGATAGATTGAGTCACCTGATGGGTGTTATCATCTAGTAACACAAGTGGTGTACACAAGATTTTATATTTCACCTTATATATAAAATAAAAAATAGGTGATAGGTAAGTTTTCTATTTTAGAAAGCACCTCGGATTTTACTATATAGCTATTAAACATACCTACATCATGTTTTCCATGATGACAATAAACAGTTTGATGTTCCTATGTTTTGGACATTTGTCACATTTATTTAATATTAATAGTGCCTAATAGCTAGCTGATCAAAAGTTGTCAGCAATAATTGCAAAGCAAGCTCTAAAAGCAATTGAAAGTACTACCTATTACATCTAAAGAGAGCTATGAGAAAGCTTAATAACACACTTGGTGCATAAATAGCTAAAAATTTATTTGAGGGCATAATGAGCGGGCGTTATGAAACCATTATGCGCCAAGTGTTATGGATATATTTACATATCTCGTATCCTAGGTGTTATGACTAAATTACAATGAGATGATATATAAATAATGTTGTGCCCTCCTTTATTCAGTGGCCAAAAGAAGAAAAAGAATAGAGATTTCTAAAAATTTCAAGAAATGGAGCAACTTAAAAAACATTGTAGCAGGATATGTTCCTATTAAAGCTTATAACGATAAAATACATATGTACACAAATAGTAAGTGTTTTACGGCTATAACTTGGCAAGCAACTAACGACTTCCAGGAGATTTATAGATTGTTATGTAGGGTACTCAAGCTCTATATCAGACACTACATTTGATTTTCCAATGCTCTACCCGAAGGTACAACATTGGTCATGAAATGAGTTTTTTTTTACCTGGAAAATTTTTAATTTTGTCAAACTCTTGCTATTCCAAACAAGGTAGGGATCTTTAATGTGCATGACAACACTCCAAACGAAAGCATATTTTTGTGAAAAATGCTCGTCTAACATTTTTCAAGCAGACTGTGTTGGAATATGAACCCAGGACCTTGGGCATAGTAGTCACGCATATAACTATGCAATGGAGCCACCTCTGTATCGAACAGAATTTTTAAAAATACCCTTATACATAATATCAGAATTCGCAAATGTTTTTTGGTGAAGACGAATTTGTACTAGGAGATAAAGCATACCCTATATACAAGTGATGTCCAACTCCCTCCATAGAGAGGGGACATCTTACCAACAGACAAATAAATTTCAACACGCATCATACGACCCGGTAAGGCAGGTAATAGAAACTTTTGCATTGGTTTTTGACAGATTGAGGCATTTACAGATGTTATATCTACACAAGGAAAATAGGTATGCTATAACAATTTCAGCGGCTTGTTATCATAACCTCTGTCTACTGAAACCGGACAACGATATAGACATATACATTGGAGGTCAATTTGCAGCAATGCATTATAACGAAGAAAATGCAAAGCTAGTAAAAAACATCAAGGGCAATGAACAGAAAAGGCATACATAACTCGCAAATAATTTACTTTAATAAAGTTTTTGTAATAATGTAGAAATTCAAATTTAATATTAATAAATACATATAATATTAATGAACTTCTATTAACACTATATAAGCTAATATAAGGTTAAGAATTTACATTTACAAAAAAAACATTCCCAAAGCAAGCTATAGTCCATAAAAGCTGTAAGTTATTAGAGATGCTGCCCACCGTGATTACTTTAGAATATGGATTGACAATTCAATCTTTGAATTAAATGGAAAAATACAACACCATAACTAGACAAACTGGCCAATATATAAAAAAAAAGCAATGATATAGACATGACTTAATTCCAGTTTTGATGATGATGTTAATGTTGAGAAGTACCATAAATACCAATATTTGAAAACTAAGAGAAACTGTTCACAATGCTTGGTGTCTTAATAGCAAGACAGTTGCCTTACTCCTTGCATGTGTGTAATTTTTCAGATGTTCTGGACTATATAGGAGCATGTGGCATCATTGAGCCAACACTCAGATATTGCACAGTGTAATGTGTAAAACTCTACAAGAAAGAACGTTCAGACACCATCTGGTATGAATTAAAACTAAAGTATTTTATATAAATCTTAATTTACTTTTTTCTTCATCGAGTACATATCCGATTTACTTTTGATCATTTCAAAACCTTCAATTATATTTATTTCTTAAATGATACTTTGAAGTACCTGTACAACATTATAAAAACATACAAAAAAATCAAAGACTATGGCATGATAAATATGGATTTGATGCAATAGTAAAAATTATATGTTCAATCTGCCCTAATATTTTCCTTTACATTCACTTCAGAAACTGTACCAGTTTCTAGGTACAAAGAATTACATATCACTTTATTTTGAAACTAGTAATGTAATTAAATAACTACCTGCTGTATCTAAATGTAAACAACTTAGAAAATCAATTACTCATAATTTCAGAGTAACATACAAACCGGAAGAAACAGATGCACTACTGCACATTCCAAACATCAAACTAAATGTATTACACATTTTCTTAATTTTATTCTTATAGGTAAACACTTCAACTAATATTCAACCCAATTCTAAAATTGAAGATAGGAGTGCCACTATTTTTAACCACAATTAAGACATCTATTTTTATAACATGAAGAACATTTTAATGTCTCCAAAAATAATTATACAGCTTTGAAGAGTAGTGTCCCATTTGTATCCCAGAGAAGTGTTTGTTAACTCTTAAATAACTGAATTTATTTTGGTTAGTAGTAAATAAATTTATTTAATCGTTTGGTAATTTCTTGGCTGATAAATTTTCGATCAGGTAAAAATTATGTCGCAAATCATTACCTATGCATTCCACACATATTAATTTGTGACGTAATAATCAAATACAGATAAAACTTCTATAATTTTTTAATACTTTTCTGCAATCAATTTAAATATTTGACTAAGCAATAACTTGGATATTTCCAAATCTATAACTGTTATAACAAAATTATGCAATTAAATACATCCTTTATAAGCACGATACAAACAAAATAGAATACTAAACAGTCTTGCAAAAGGTATCATCATATTAAGAATCCAAGGTCGCTACTTTTACGCCTCAGATTTGTTAAGAAAATTATTTTGTTAGTATTACTATTCTAACATCAATGTTAAATAAGGCTTGTTTAATAATGTTAGTTTATTGAAGGTAAACTGGTTTTTATGTCAACATAATTTATTTAATATTTTATGGCATGATCAAGGGAACAACTATATATTTGCCAAAGAAAAACAGAAATTTTATTCTAATCCAACCTACGTAACAACAGTCAATTCCAAAATTGGTAACTGAAGGCTATGTATGTTCTTCCCAAGAAAAGGTGATTAAAGTTAACCTTGTGCTGCAGCGCGGTAATTTAATTTCTCCAAGAAAACATGAAAAATTAAAACTATGAAATAAAATAAAACAGGTTTAACCCCAGTTAATCGAAAACGCCTTCAAATATTATTTTCAGCAATTAAAAAAGCAAAACACATGATCCTGTTATGATGAAAATTATTTAAAATATTAGTTGTTATACACTAAAACTGCTAATTTCTAAGAACTCGTATGTATATAAGTAAACACATTTTTTGGGAAACTATAATCTAGCATTATGTCAGTCAAAATTTAAAATAATTCGTACTCACGTACATTCTTCCATTACGCCGTGTGTTACAAGGATTATGACATGCGAACTTTGTTTTGTTTCCAAGGTAACTAAAATGTCATAACAAAACGGTTATGCAAGATCAGAGTAATTTATATCTACCATTACTATGGTACACTAACTCAACTAACCAATAAGAAAATTCTGAATCATTATAATAAACGGAAGGGATAGTAAAACATGATATGTGTATTAATTTACTGGGGTAGCATATTATATTTCTTGTGATGTGCTATTTTTAAAGTTTTTAACAAATAGATTATTTAAATTGAATAAATATTAAGAAACTTGAAAACTAGCATTAAGAAAATTGTAGTTACAATAGTCACATACTGATGATGAGAATGGTGGGAAAGTGGTTGAGAATATGAATGTGCTCGGGTTTTCTAAACAACTGTTTTGTTTTTAGTTATGATTATAGATAAACTATATGCTATAGCTGTTTTCCTTTTAAGTGCGTATAGCACCAAGGTGTGAAGCTCCATAACAGTTCGGTGGTATTTCTAAAAAGAACTTGTATTTTTTTCGTGTAAGGACAGTTGCACCGCTTCGGAAATGTGTCACTTCAGTTGTAAAATTTTACATTATTGGAAAAAGTTGTACCATTTGATGCTCTTAGTATGTAGCATTTAATAAGGAAAAAACACTTTTAAAGAAAAACAAGTTATACGGGTCATTTGCTGCAATAAAACATGAGAACGATTAATAATTGTAAATGTTTTTATTCTTAGACTTTCATGGACACTGCTGGTACATTCAGCGCGACCTCAGAAAGTAGATCTGACAATGAGGAATCGTTTGTGAATTTAGAAGCTCCACCGCAGAAACTCTGAAAATTGATAAGAATTGAGTTGTTTGTGGAGAATACTGTTAACAAATATTGTGAAAAAGAATTTAAAGCTGATTTTAGGATGAGTCGACAAACAGCATATAAAGTGATTGGTTAGTTGTTTATAAATTGTTGCCCTGTTTAATAATATTACATGTTAAAGGGTTACTAGGGGAGTCTCCATATATACCATGTCATATGTTTGGAAGAGAAAAAATTACTTGCGAAAAAGCATTTCTACTTAAACTGTGGTATCTGAGTAATCAGGAAACATTTAGACAAATTTCTAGTAGATTCAATGTCACGTATAGTTCAGCTCATCGCTGTTTACAAGTTAGCTTTCCTATTAACCATTAAATCTACGATCATAAATGGCCCCAAGGAGATGAAATAGTTTCCAATACCAATGGATTTCGGTAGTTTCAGAATATACCCAATGTATTAGGTGTTATCGATGGCAGTCATATTGAAATCGATAAACCACAACTCCATCAAGAAGTATACATCAATGGGAAAAGCTACCATAGTTTGTTGTTGCAGAGCATTGTAGCACATAATAAAAAATTTATAGATGTTTTTTGTGGTGAGCCTGGATCTCTACATG
Organism: Platerodrilus igneus; assembly: GCA_036346225.1. NCBI lineage: Eukaryota > Metazoa > Arthropoda > Insecta > Coleoptera > Lycidae > Platerodrilus > Platerodrilus igneus. The sequence continues at coordinate 2,184,469 of JARFIW010001049.1, read as the reverse complement.
ATGCCCATTTACTACGAAAGTCTGCAATATATACGAAGTTGGATGAAAATTCCGAATTTATGGGCAACAATTTATATTTAACCAGAAAGTATCCTCAACCAGAGTTATAGTTGAAAACAGTTTAGGCCTATTAAAGGGCAGATTTCGACGGTTGAGATGCTTGGACAATCTGAATATTAAATTGTGTTCAAAGCTGATAATGGCTGCTTGTATTCTACATAACCATTGCTTGGACGCAAATGATTTAGTAGAAGCAGACGATGGAGATTATAATGAACCCGAAGGCACCCCATTTGAAGATCACGAGAATCCACTTATCATTCAAAATTTTAATAGAAGGTAGTAAGTTTTCACTGAAATGTTTACTTAAATCATGTAGGTTGGAAATTTTGAATAAATGTAGAATAATTTATTTCACAGACTTAAAAATTATAAAATACATTTATTTTGCACGTGTTTGTACATATTATAATACTAAGACAATGCCTATGACACTAACTATTACCATAGTGTACAAGTTACACTATGCTATCGCCTATGATTTTTAGATTGTAATATAAGATTAAGATTAATTAAATGTATTACAAGATATTGGCAGCCTCGTTAAAAAAGTCCTTTGGCAACTTCAGTTTCTTTTTTTCGGTATCTAGTCGCTCCCTTTCTATTGCCATTCTCTCTTCATGTCTTTGTTGTCTTCTGTGGTATTCTTCCGCTTTCATTAGCAGATACTCTCTCTTTAATTTTTTTCCGTTGTTTTAGCTGCAGAAGATTGTGGCTTTGACTTTAATTCCACAGAAACATCCTCATCGACAGCATTTGTTGCTCGTAACCTTAACGGATCTGCAGTCTCTCTATCAAGCAAATTCAAAGAATGAGTTCATTGATTGGATGGCTTATTGCCTATCACATTATTTTAAAGAAAAGGAAACGTGTAGGGCCTTGGCCCGTTTGAGTTGTAGTGTCTTTGACTTTTGTATAACTGCAAATTAAACTTTTCCACTTCATTTTTATAGGTGTTGCCGTTATGTTCTCGAAGTGTTCACTTAGGAGGTCATTCAAAATATTTTCGTATATATGTTAACATTTTTGGGGATGATGCAGTTCTTCTTCGTGCGTTTCCATTGACCGTATTAGTGCTGTTGTTTGTCGATAGGACCATGTGTTAATCCTTTTATTTGTGCTTGGTGCATATGTTTCCAGTTCTACCTCCTCTTCAACTGCGTACGTTGCAGTTGTATCGTGATTATTTTCACTTGTTAAAACAGACTGCTTAAAAAGGCTTCATCTAAAATCGGATGGATTATTCCTTGATATTCTAAAGTATAAAAGAATGCAAAACCTGTTTGCGCTCTAACAAATCTGCTTCTGCAACAGTTATTGTATAGCAAATATTTGATCTGGGGTCCACTATATGCAACTGACGATTATTTTGTTCCATTTCGTTTACTTTTACTTTCCCTATTCGTGATGAATTTATAACCTCAAACGTCTAACAAATTTCTTGAGCTTGAAGCACGAACAAAATTGTTGGTGTTTGAGACTGCAGGGGGAAAGTAAATTACCAGCTCCTGAATTTGAAACACTTTGTAAAAGGAACGCAAAGCGTAATGCACCGGAGCTGTTCCAAGCTGCTCATTCACGTAAAAGGAAAGTGTTTTATGATTCTCTTTTTGAGGGTAACACTGGAATTTTTTTTAATTGTTATTCTATATCTGCATTTTATAAAAAAAAGCAATAAAACTTTCCCTTTAATCAAATACACAAATTCTTTCCCTTAAGCTGAAAATCAAATGTTTTTGAATGTCTGGCTATGTAGGAAAGAATGCTATAAAAAAGCTTGTACAAGTCTGCAGCATGCTTAATACCTTTATGGCTCAAAACTAGTACTATTTTGTATTTCAATTCTTAGACGTACTTAAACAAGCCAATTTAAAACGTGGGATGAACAATCATATTAAAATAAATGATCGGACGGTTATGTTCGAATGTTTTCTTTTAAACACGAATTGCTGCACTGGTAGAAAAAAATCAACCATTATAATGTAATTTAGAATGTTTTCTGAGCGGGTGTTATAACTTTTTTTATTTATTGTTGTAATTCTTTTTGTGTCATGTTCCTCTGTGTAGATCAAGGGGAAGGTGGTCCACAGTGAGACAGTTTTTTTTTGTAATCAGAATTTTTACAAAATGACAATCTAAATTCATGGAAAACCAGTGAGTATTATAAATCATTGTATATTTTAGTAAAAAATTCACAAAATGAAAATAAAAACATAAACTAAAGGATAACATGTAATTGTGTGGAATGGAGCAAAATGTTTCAGTGTGCCCCATTGTGGTTCACTATGAGACATATAGTGGTCCAGAGTGAGACAGCACTTCATTGAACATCAATATTACCAAAGTTTACTTCAAATTGCACATATTGATTTTGTCTCTTGGTTTTCCCATATAAGTTAGGGTTTAGGAGAATCAATGTCTTATCGAAAAACAGAAATGATTTTAGGAACATTGGGGTAATAAAACTTGTTGGATTTGTTTTTTCTTCGTAAGTAGCTGATGTCGTACTCATCATCACTGTTCACTTCACTTATTATTTTTCCGGTAAAGTATTTTATTGACTTTTTACCAGGAAATTTTACTATGACATAATCTTTCTTCATCACATCTGTCAAGTTCTTCAAATCATGTAATAGGGGCGTCCATATCCCCATCATACTCTGATGAACCTTCAGAAAATTCAGTTTCGTTGTCTGATGAACTGCTATCTAATTCTACTAGTTTTTTGACTGTTCTCCTCTCTTGAATTTTTTTGCTTTAATTTTTTCCAATTCTAATTTTTCTGGGGTGTCGGTGGAAATAAAGCTTTTGCTGTGCTTTCGACATTGCACCTGTTTTCAAGGTGCTGCCTTTGGAAGTCCTCTAAACTGTCGTGGACTTATAAATGTTTTCTTATGGTTTGGTAGTATATTTATAACGTCATTAGCAGACTTATTTTCAGGAAAACCGGTTGTTGAACTAGATGGCAATACAGGGACATCATCATATTGTTGCTCGGTGTTCCCGTTTTTGACAGAAACGAGGGGTTTGGATGTGTTATAACTACTAGAACACGGAAGGGGCTCAACGTTCAAAGGCCCGTCAGTAATGCTACTTGGGAGGAAGCTGTCAGGTGTAAAATTTCCCGATTAAGAGGAAACATTCCTGTCTTGTGGAAACCCGATGTAATATTAATTATTGTCATAGAATGCTGAAATGCAGCTGCAATACATTCGAGAATGTCGTATATGGTCGTGGGTATTCCTGGATGGTGCATTAGCCAAGAGTCAACAGCTCGATTATAGTTAGGTTTGAATGAAAGATACATATCCACATCCAGGGGCTGAAGCTTATTGCTACAATGTGGTGGAAACGTTAGAATTGTGACACCATGTGACTTAGTTAAATCAATGCATTCAACAGAGATATGACTTTCATGATTGTCATCTAACAGAAATGTGGGATTCTCTTTTGAAAGTTGGTGTGCTTTATAAAGTGACGCATAACTTCAACAAATAATTAGGTATTCATCCAACCTGAGGGCGTTGCAAATCCCAAACTACCAGGAGAAGCGTTACGCAGCATAAATGGGTTGAAGCGTGTTTGAGGGAATATGATAGCTGGTGGTACCGTATTGCCTGTCGCACTTACAAAACAACATACCGTTACTAGAGAGCCTCGCTCTCTACTTGTCGGTTGGCTGACTTGTTTAATTCTTTTGCAGGCACTCATTTTTCGTGGTTTCTGAAAAGTGGTGGTTCCAGTCTCATCAAGATTCCATATTCTCGAGCCATTAGAAAAGGTTTAGTTTCTTCTTAAGACGTCTTCCAATTTATCGAAAAAAATTCCCACATTATGCCTGTTAAAGAACGTTGCCCTTGAAAGGGTACGGTCTTCTGGTTGTCTAATACTTAACTTGGGATGTCGCTTTAGAAAACCTCTCATCCATTCTAACCCCTGCTGATTTATTCTCTGACCAGTTAACTGGGAACTTAATGTCATTTCTTACAGCAGATTCATATGCTAATCGATGACATCCAAGTGTAGTTAAGCCATAATTCATTTTTGAGCACGTCTCTAAATAATTTGATAACATATTTTCTTGGTCTAATGTCATAATTTGTCTGCACCCATAATTAGGTCTCATTTTTATATCTTCTTTGTCGTTTGTCTTTTGTTCTTTTACGTATCTAAAACAATATAATATAAATAGTTTAGTGCCATAAATATATATTTTTAATTTATCTAGCCAACGTTTCAAAAGAAATATTTTTTAACCGAGCAGCTTTACGAAGCGATATACCATTTTGTATTACAAGTGGAACTGCTTCTCTTGTAGATTCTTCAAAGAATAATCCAATGCTAGTTTTTCTTTTTCGATTCCTTACCATTGTCTTAAAAAAACTATTAAACTTAGTTTTTACTTTAAGGCGTTTGTAAAGTAGGATACAGTAATACTCACTCTGCCCCACTTGGATATGTCTCACTGTCCCCCACTTGTACATTTTTAGTTAAAATAATTTATTTTTGTAAACTAAACAGTAGCACAATATTGCTATATGTATAGATATAGCAACATCTGAAGCTTACCTACCCAAAATTGCACAATCGTAAATAAAACTATTCTCAATTAATAGAGATCAAAAGTGCACGTGTATTTTTACTTTCATATAAAAATTTTGCATTCACTCATTTACAGCAACAACGAGAGACTGGCCCATACACATAGGTATGTTCCTTATGGACTGGCCTACCCCAAAAATTCGTTGAAGGATTTACCCACCAAAAACCAACATTTAATGGTGGTAGTAACAAAACAGTTTTGGCTGGTTTGTGAACAAAATCCACTGTCTCACTGTGAACCACCTTCCCCTATAAGCTGAATCTGAATCAAAATATTGTCATTTTATTATTTTTAAAAATGCTTCCTTCTGCATGGAATAGAGATTTGGTTGCCAGGGGGACATTTTCAAAAATTAAGCGTCAATTTTTTCTACATACATCCAGGAATACAATACAAAAAGAATTAGAACAAAACACAAAAAGTGACAGCGCCCACAAAGGAGAAAACATTCTTGTTTTTATGTGGTCACTGTAACTTTTTTGTATACTGTTCTTTGTTCTGATATTTTTTGAAAAATGTTTTTTTTTGGTGTCTGTGTGTAATTTCGCATGTTCGACAAGTTTCTGAGAAATACTTTTTTTTGTGCGGTTGCTATAACATTTTTTGCGTATTTTATTGTTCTAATTCTTTTTGTATTGTATTCCTGTGGGCATGCGTGTGTAGCTAAAACGAACAAGCTGTATTATTGAAAATGCCTTGGCAGCAACAATGTTGTCAGTTTATTATTTTATAAGAATGCTTCCCTTTGCACATAAAGGTATTGTGGTTGTCAAGGGAACTTTTTAAAAATTCAGCGTGTCCATTCTCATCCGCACATACCAAGGATAATGATACAAGAAGAATTAGAACAACACACAAAAACTAAAAATGTTGTCAGCATAGCCAGCTTCTGTAGCCAGTGTATTAATAAAATCATTAACAATAATACATTTCCTAGGTTAAATAAGCAAGGAATAAATTTTAGATAAATTACTGTAAAATGTTTCATTTTCTAGGATATAAATTAGAGTAGCCACCATACAATTTTTTTGCATTTTCTGACAGACAGCAGTGAAAGAGTGGCTTCTGTATATTTTTAAAAGGCTTTTAACACTTAAGAATTAAAAACAGTTTTACAGTAATTTTTGGACTTGTACGACAATAAAATTAGCATAATAGAATTTTATTTAATGCTTTATTAGAACTTTATGTATATTGTGATTTTAAAGTAGATAAGCAGAAAAACTGATTTTGCGAAAGTAAGACGAGTAACAGCATAACAGTATTTCAGAAACATGTTGAGGACTTAATTAACTAAATTAAATTTTTAAATTATTTGAGTAAAGATCTCTTTAGTTGCTTGTTTTCTTACAACGAAAGTCTGGGCGGTATGCTATCAAATTGATTAATTATGTACACACTAAGTCACGTAATTTAATACTTACTTCAGCGGGTAAGTGATTGTGGACATTAATATTCAGGTTGTCTAAATGATCTTTTCCTAATGGTAACTCTTAAAAATTTTGTTTCAAATTGTTATTCTATATTTGTACTTTGTACGAAAAACAACAAACCTTTCACATAAATCAAATATACAAATTATTTCCCTTAAGTTGAAAAATAAATAAATTGTTTTTAAATGTCTACCATGCAGGGGAAAATGCTATAAAAACTTGTACAATTCTTCAATATGCTTAAGATCCTCACCCCTCTAAAATAATACTATTTTGTATCTCAGTTGTAATTCAACACTTTACAGCGTACAAGCTATTTGGATGAAAAATAAAACAACAATGGTATATGTCTAGCTCCCCTATTTTTAAAAACAGCAATTATAATACTTGATACTAAAGGATTGGTGTTTATATAATTAACTACATCCGTCACGATTGTTAAAAATATAGTTAATTCAGTATTTAGTTTCTTAACTGGCATACAGTGTGTCCAAACTAGAAACTGTTTCTGTACAAATGCTTGTAAACTATTGTATCAATTAGCTGTTAGGTCCATTTGTAGAAATTCTAAGTCTGCACTTGACAATTATATCATTTATAATTCTGAGCAAATCAATTTTAGTTTATCTTTTTTATAGGGTTGCAAAATTGCAGGTCTTAACTATTGTAGCACTTTGGCAAAGTAGAATATAACAAATCACAAGAGAATCGTCGCTGCAATGTGTTGGTCTCAGTCATGTGGCAAATAATTTTCCAACTCTCTTGGGTGGTATTGAGCTATAAACAAAAAAAAAGGAGTGTCCATAAGCATTATATAGCACAAGTACCTATAACTGTGACCAATTTTCAAATGTCCATAATTTTTATCAAAATGCAACCATGGGAATAAGAACATTAAACTTTTGAGATTTAAAGTACACCGGGGTAATAAGTGGAACCCAAAAAATTACTAGTTAAGTTCATTCTATGCTAGAAACATCTATTTTGAAGACTGCTGGTTATGACTACAGCAAACGTCAGGTGTGACCTAGCGGTATAAGTTAATATAAGTAAATGAGTAATATGCAAAGAAAAGTTTCACTGGTAAAAAATTTAAGTATAAGTTAATGGGTTCTACTTACCCCGCAATATGGGGCAAGTGGAACCAAGGTCTGAATTGTTCATAAATAGCAACGGGGCAAGCGTGAATGAAAGGAGACTTTTCAAAATGTAATACAATTTAATTGTTTAAAAAATTAATTGTTTGTAGCAAACATTGTACATATTTAGAGAAATAGAAAATGTAATCAGGCCATTCTGCCTTTTTGTCTGAGCGTTTTAAGTCAGTTAGTTCTGGCAAAATAAATTCAATTTGGCTTTTGGAAGCTAACACTTGAGGAAAGTAGAATTTGTTTTCAGATTTTAGGCTCTTTTGAAAACAGCTTTCTTCAACCACTTGATCAAAGCAATTTAAGACTTTGATCATGTAATAAACATTACCACTGCCCCCTATAATTGGAAATTTCAACAGGAAAAAGTCGTTTGGTTGAGCCTCTCAATGAATTTGCTCCTCAATAGGATGAGGGGAGGGTATTCTCCATTCGAAATTATCGTCAGAATCCGACTGTTCTTCTGGAAAACCATGCTGCTCGTCTTCGCTGGTGTCTGAAGAATCCTGATTTATGGCCTCATGTAGTGGTTTCCATCCACCCATTTGATGTTGTAGTACATGGGTATTCACACCCTTCCTTCGGTAGCCATGAATCCCATACATTTTTGCCTTTGAAGATTATGAGGGGCGATAACTTTTTACCTGCCACATTACCGCCCAATAATACTGAAAAATTTTCTTTTCCTGGCCCTACAGTAGCTGTATGGGCAGCCCTCTTCTCACCGGCAACATTTTCTCGATTAGGATCGATGCAGAAACTTGTCTCGTCTATATTATACATGCGTTTAGATAGCACATCTGAAGTAATTTCTTTCAGGATATGGAAATATTCAGCGATAACGAACGGGTCAACACTTCTTTTTCTAGCAATTTCAACAGCTTGAGATCTTTTCTGAGAAAGGCAATACCGACATTTGAAATTGATGAAGTAATCATTTCCTGGAATTGAATTTTTGAATGAAATCTTCAAGTCGTTCCCTTTTATATACTTCCTCATGGATAAAATAATTTCTTTTTTGATAGGCCAAAACCTCATTTTCCCATAGTTTTGATGTGAGCTGCCATTTTGGTTCCAAGAAGTATTGCTGGATGGCTTCCCATTGAAGTGCTTTTTATGCCTCTCAACCCTTTTGAACAAGGTTGCTTTAGTATTTCATAATGTTTAGACGCTCTGTACAATGTCATCTGTTTACTCCTTACAGCCTCTACTGCTTCATTTAACTGTTTTTTAGTATAAGCTGGAGGTGTTTTTTTCTTGATATAATTACAACCATTTTCACTGTTATGAAAAGAAAAAGGTTTTATTAGACAAGTTTCAATTATTGATTTATATGTATTTACTGAAGTAAATAAGCGAACACAATGCAAAACAAATAGCCGCGATAAGTGAAACCTAGTTCCCACTTGCCGCTTTCTTGTGGGTTCCACTTACCCCAACCCACCCCTAAGTATGGTCTGTAAGTGGAACCTATTAATTTACTGCTAACAAATCTAAAAAACGTTATTTTCTACTTACAAACAATATGATTGTATATAGTTTAAGTACTTACCACCAGCAAAGATATTACGATTCTTTTATTACAAAAGCAAACAGCGAAATAGCTACCACCAAGTAGCACTCGATTGTGATGTGGGAATAAACAGTTTGGCTTTAACAAATGCACCAAACTATGTAGTGACAGAAATCTCAACTATTGTGATATTTATTCCGTACACTGGTGTTGTTTACGTAATTCTCTCATAGATGAAACTCTTGACACTATTACAAGTTATTTTATTCCCATGGGTTCCACTTGCCCCAGTGTACTTTATGACCCAATTGACTTGAGACAAAATAAGCAACGACAAACATTTTCTATCAAGAAATGAAGAAAATTCTCGATATTTAGGATCTACAAAAAGACCAACTGACAAAACTATACCCTGAATATAATCGCCAAGAGCCAAGTCAAGTGTTATCTGTTAAGGAATGCTTTAGGAAATATCATGTATAGTTTAATTTTTTTAAAATTGTATTGTAGGCATAGTTCAGTTTATTCTCTTAAAATAACCAGATTAGTTGAGCTTTTAGAAAAAATTGGATGCTATTATTTTGAATAAATCACCTATCTATATGTTAATCTTGAGGTTTCTGCGGATGTTGTCTGCTTCGTCAATTTTCCAGTATTATTCTGCATAGCTGGCTGGTTCTGAAGTGAACTAAAAGTGTTGCCATAATTATTTTGTTAGCTCAATTTAAAATAAAAGCACTAGAACCAGACACCAAACTTATAATGGCACGATATATTCTTTAACAAACAATCTTTCAAATAACAATTACTACATCCACAACTTTTTTTTAACAGACAATATCTTACATCTGGGAAAAACAATTTTCTCTCAACATAAACTTTAAAAATAGTGTTCAACACCGCCACAACAGTTTTAGCTACAAACAAAATTTTAAATCTAACATCAGAAAAGTTATAAATTTTGGATAATCGCTCGCTTAAATATCTTACTTTCTATAAGATTTATGGCTTCTAATTGGGACGAATTTATTTAGCTTTGTTATTAATAGATTTTTCTAGAAATTCAATGCACATGCTTTTTAAATAGTTATTAAGTGGAAAACGAATTGAATATTATACATAAATTTGTGTTTTATGAGCTTTTGAAAACTTGACCACAATAATTACACATTTACTCGTAATCGAGTACTTTGATAGCAAAATTTATAAACAAAAAACTCTCAAAAACGCCTTTCTACTCGTAGAATATCATTATTCTTACCAAAAGCATGATTTAGTTATTTAACAAGAATCACAGGTTTATACATTTATAATTTAATATACCAAGTGTTTTTCATACGAATGTTACTATGAAAATGAATATTCACATAATTCAAGTATTTTCTAAAAGTTCTCTTATTTTGCTCAAGTTCGCAGTGTAATATGTTTACGAAATGATGCTTTGACCTTTTGATGATCCTAATCACATTAATATGTATTCACAGTCCTTACCCCAGACCAGGTATGTACAAATAACGCGTATTTACTACAATAAATTTGTAGTCAGCAATATATATTGAACTGCCAAATACGAGAATCCTTGGCCTCTCCAGTCGGAGCCTCTGAGTCTTTATGTAATTGTAATTATGTAAAATAGAACTGTATGCAAAAATTAAAGCAATAACACTTCTTTTTAAAACGATATATATAAGAATGGCATTTTGTAGTGAGTTTTTTAAAACCTTCAGTTGTTAACTAAAAAAACAACTGACAAGATGTTTATATTTCGTGGTTTCATTCTTATGACGTGTTACGAAATGCATGAGGGGTTATCAATTAGCATATATATCTAAATTTTACATTTATGTGGTTTATATACAAAAGATAAAAGTACTTAATTAAATTACAAGACCTTAAAAATTTATTGCAAACACAAAAACAAAATATTTTATTTTCCAATGACTGTTTAGTTACATATCATTAAAAAGTATTAAACTTTATTCTCCAATATATCTTGGTGGCCGTTTTTCACTAAAAGCTTTTAATCCTTCAACTCTATCTTTAGTTGGTATTATTTGTGCATATGATGCTTCCTCAATAGCTAAGGCTGTATTTATTTCAACTTCTAACCCTTGGTTAATAGCAAATTTAGCCATTTCTACAGCTAATGGTCCATTAGGCAAAATTTCTCTAGCTATTTCTAAACTTTTCAAATAAGCAGCATCTCCATCTTCATTTTGTTCAATTGCATGATTTACCAGACCTAAAACATTAAAATCATGTTTTTAAAAAAATATATGAAATAACAGCCGGTATAACCTAATTCTTTGGCGTCACTTCCATTAAGAATTTTAGCAGTAAGTATCAACTCCTTAGCAATAGCTGGATTTATCAAACGTGGTAGGCGGGCTGTTCCACCAGCTCCAGGTATTATTGCAAGTCTAGTTTCAACTAACCCTAATTTTGCATTTTTTGTTGCCACTCTGATATCACAGGCCAATGCCAATTCCAAACCTCCTCCTGAAATATAATTTTGATTATTTCGAGACAAATAATTTGATGCTATAGTTCAATAGTAAAATGCTTTTGTGGTTGTATTTCTTATAGATATAGGGATGGCAAACAAATGTAAAATGATTGTGCGATTTACTTTTCAAAATTGCTGAACAAAGTTTTATCTATGAATAAAACATATTAAAAAATTCTAAAAACTTCATTGTTGATACAAATTTATTGCATAGCTGGATTATTTCAAACGTATGTCAGAAACATAGTACACATTTAATCGTATGATACCATTTATAAGGTCCTGGGTTCTTACATATCAAAGATTTATTTTTAATCATCTTGATGCCGAGAACAATTTCTTATCCACAACAAACATACAGGGAGTATTAACAATTTCTTAGTAGAACTGTTAAACATGCAACTTATAACTCTTAACTAATTTCATAAGCAAATATCAAAATCAAACTGTCAGGTTGGTAATTAAGTGCCAGAACTGTGGGCTAATGGTGGCTAGGGAGGGTGCTCAATATGTGCTACCTAAGAAACTTTATATTAGTTTATTATGAATTTACAGAAACAAAACGGCTCTTTAGGGATTTTGTACTAGCTTCCTGTTGTCCCAGTGTTTGCATGGCTGTACCTCTTGCTGACGAAGTGCCAATACGATATACAATTATAATAGAATAGGAATGGAAGGGGAGAATCACTTTCCGATAAGTCAAGCACTATAACACAAGTCAACACTCGAAGGAAGCGGATAGTCGAGTCCACTGTTTCGATACATTCGCTCCCACAAAAATATCTACCCCATTTAGGAGAGGCTAAAGTACTCTAATGCACATTGGGGGATACAAGGCCGTACAGGTCTCAGACCACAAAGATAAGTTAATGGTCAGACTTTCTGTGTGAACCAAAACTTTCTGTGGTTTTCACATACATCTGCATTAACACATTAGTAAGCGGGGAATTTTTCCATACAGGGTTTTAAAAGTCCTCCGAATTTAACTAATAAAATGAAACCTCTCTTAATGGACACCTCTACAACGCGGACGCTTCTCTTAAGAGGACATTATTACATAGTCCCGATTAACATTATACACATTCATCGTTTCCTATACTTCTATACAACGGACACTCTTCATAACGGGCACGGACACCTACAATGACAAATTTAATATTTCTATAACGAACATTTTTCTTTCTCATAATATATATGTATATACAAAGTGTCACTAACCTCACCCCCTCCCTTTCAAACACTTTCAGTAGAATATTGTGCTAAAGCATGTAAATAAAAACGTGTTCTTGGCCATGTCATTGAACTAAATAAGGGTCTGTCGTTCACCAGCTTCAGTTAATGTTGGTACTTTAACTTGTTGACAGTTATGGCTACAAAAATTAAAAGGAAGGCGCTTACATTAAAAGAAAAAATAAATGTTATTGATTGCTACAGTCGCAGCCAAAGTGTGCGTGTTCTAGCAAAACAATTTGATGTAGGAAAAACACAAATTAGTAATGCAGTAAAAATAAAAATAAACTGCTTGCTTTACTTCGCGAACACTGAAATGAAAATAGAAAATGTGATTTTCCAAAAAATAAGGGTATTGAAGGGGATGCAGTTGTTTGTAATTGGTTCTCAAAAGCTCGCTGTAGAAACCTACCCATTTTTTAATAATAATAATAATAATATTGACTTTATTGTTGTTAATATTACATTAAAACATTATTACATAAGACATATTTGTAGGTCCATGCATGCAGGCGAAGTTTAGTCATAGACTACTCTTACACTTAACCTGCATAAACCACTACATATCTCTACAAGAAAAATTACTGAAGCAAATGAGTAATCACACAATAATTGAAAAATATACAATTAGGCTATGTTACTGCTTATCCAAAATATGCGCCCTGATTTGAGCCTTGAATGGGGTAAAAGAAAGATTTTTATATCCATCTGGAATTGCATTATAAGTACAGACAGCATTATAGATGAATCCTCTCTGAAACATAGCAGTCGAGTGCTTGGGAATCGTTAAAGTTGTAGTGTGTCTAATATTGATGTAATGCATTTTGGAGCGTGGCATTAATATTTTAGTAATATCCTCTGGGATCTTATTTGTAATTATTTTATGAACAAAACATAACAAATGATATTTTCTGCAGTTATCCATATTTAACCAATGTAACTCTTTTATCTTATGCGATACATGATCAAATTTTTGTAGTCCAAAAACTAAATGACAACAAGTATTTTGGATCCTTTGTATTTGTGTCTTAGAAGTGCTATCAAGGTTTAGACCATATATAAAATCACAATAGTTAAATAATGACAAAACTAGCTTCCGACAACAGCTTTTTCAATTGTAAGGTTAGTATATACCGACAAGCATGTAGTTGTTTAAGTGCTATATATGACCTTTTTATTAACCTTTTTCTGGCCCAACTTTACAAGACAAAGCTAGAGAAGCTGAAAATGAATTGGGATACAACAATTTTAAAGCATCAAGAGGGTGGCTTCAAAAATTTCAGATTCGTCATAAGATTTCGTACAAGTCTGTATCGGGGAATCTGGTAACGGGGATAATGGTGTTGTAAAATCGTGGAATGAAATGTTATCGGCATTAATCAGCAAATACAAAGACAGCGATATTTTTAATTTAGCTGAAACCGGTCTATTTTTCAAAGCGTTACCCAATAAAACTCTTAGTGTGGCGTGCGAAAAATGTTGTTGCGGTAAAAATTTTGCACTGTGTTAACATGGCTGGTGGTAAAGAAAAACCTTTGGCTATCGGAAAGGCAGCAAAACCTCGAAGTTTTAAAAACATTAATGTAGAAAATGTTTCTGTGTATTGGCGGACTAATAAAAAAACACGGATGACCAGTGAAATTTTTATGGAATGGATTTCCAAGTTTGACAGAACATTAGGCATGCAAAAGTGCAAAATTCTTCTTTTTTAGACAATGCAACTTGTCACACAGACAATATTAAATTAACCTTCTTTTTGCCAAATGTCATTTCCGTTTGTCAACCTTTGGACCAAGGTGTTATTCAAAATTTTAGTGTTCTACAGATAGCTGTTAATGACAAATTTACTTTCATCAATTAGCTCAGCGACGTCAAATAAATATTTAGAAAAGAATATGTGATGACATGGATTGATATTGCTTGTCAGAGGGGTTAGCTCTTTTATGATAAAAAACTGGTTTTCAAAAGCCGTATTTAAAAGAAAAGACATTGCAGGCATGTGTAACGTTTCATTTGACTCTGAGGACAATCTTCCACTTTCTGTCATAAAGAAGTCACTAAATGAACAACCTCTTACATACTTGAGGGAACTGTTGGAGAATGGTGGTTTTTCAGAAGTGTATGTGTCAGCATTCGCCTGTATTGACGAAGCTGTGTATGCACAGACATCAATGCTATAGTAAGGGATATTGTATCAGTAAACGAAAAAGATGAAAATGTTGGGGTGGACTTTACTTTAGAGTGACAAAAATTTTTAGGGTCGTATAGTCATTTCGATAGGAAATTTTCTCCTGAGCACGAATATGTGCTCCATTAAGCGGAAATGTTTCGTTAAAAGTTATGGCTGTTTTAATTTCCCATGTTAACGCTATGGGAAATTTTTTAAATACATTTTAACTGTTTTGAATTTAGCGCGAATTATTTTTATACGCTAGAGGGCGCCTTGGGAAGGCAATTAAAGCAAGCGGCGTCTGTTTAGAATTCATTGCGCTTTGGACTCACTCCTAAGAAGGTCATTTTCATTTTCTCATTGCGTTCTATTGTAGGTATTCATTTCTAGCCTTAATTTTTTTGCTAATTTATTAATTACAATTACTTTTTAGATCATGGCTGCCTCTAAACCTTTCTGGAATTGCAGGAAACTGCCCGTTTCGAAGGAATCTGCCTATTCCTGGGCACAGGAGCAAGGCTTGATTCCGCGGAAAAGGAATGTCGCTCATAGAAAAGAGTGCGCTGTGGATACTTCGGCGAGTGGATTTGGTCGCTTTTATTGCCCCACTGGACGTACTGGCTGCAAGATGGTGAGCGTGTCTAAAGACACGTGGTTCGAGAACTCGCATCTTGCTCCGCAAGATGAGATCAGGTTAGTTTTTTACTTTTAATTGCTTTTATTAGGTTAGGTTAGGTTAGGTTAGGTTAGGTGAGGTTAGGTTAGGTTAGTTTAGTTTAGTTTAGTGTTTAAAAAACTTTTCCCATAGCGTTAACATAGGCAATTAAAACAGCCATAACTTTTTAACGAAACATTTCCGCACTTAATGGAGCACATATTCGTGCTCAGGAGAAAATTTCCTATCGAAATGACTATACGACCCCTAAAAATTTTTGTCACTCTAAAGTAAAGTCTTACCAAATGTTGTTAGTGAGAACGAAGATGATGATGAATGCATAGAGGTTGTGTGTAAAATTAAAAACAATAGCGATGCTCGTGCACGAACAGAAGAATTAAAATCTTTTTTGTTAAAACGGGCAACGACAAAGTATTTTGCATTGTTTCTTCGTTTAAAATCTTATTACAAAAACAAAGTTTAAAATCACAAACTTGTCAAACTACAATTACTGATTTTTTCAAATAAATTGTACTTAAACAGATTTATGCGTTTGTAATGTAATATGTACATATGTAGATACTGTAAATAAAAATATTTGGTCGAGTTAAATACATTTTCTATAAAGCGGATACCTCTATTAGCAGACAAAATTTTTGGTCCCATACGTGTCTGCTATAGAGAGATTTCAATGTACAATAAATGGTATAGCTTTTAAAAAAAAAATGTAACAAGCTTTTACAGTCTTACTTGATTCCTAGACCGTTATCTAACAAAAATGTAATTGTTTTGATGTCTCCCTATGTCTCCTGTATACTTCCACATGCGCCATGCCATCTAACATAATGTTGAAACAATGTGTTTGTGATGGTTAGATTGTTTTTGTTGCAAAGTTTTACCAGCCCATTCCTCCTCTGTTGTTTCTCGTGCCAAAACCAAATAAACTAAATAAACCTACTGCCACTCCTTTCCTGCCCTCATCCACCATTGCATTAAAATCTCCCGTAATTATTATTTTCATGCCCTTTTGTCTTAGCAGGTTTACGATATCTTTTTAGATCACCTCTACCTCTTCCTCATTGTAGCTAGAGGTGGGTATGTGTTGTGTATTCTAGGGATTTATGCTCTACGGGAAATGTAATATGTACTTATTGGTAGAAGTATGGGTAAGTGGGCAGTTAGTCATGGGGGCAAAATGAATCGAGTTATCACTCGTAATATAAGGTAATATAATATAGATGTATTAAGTTCAGTGTATGGAATAAACACAATAAATGTTCTTGGTTTCTTTCTTTCCATTCGGACACCACCGACTGGCGACGAGGTTTAAAATAAAACAAATTAGAAGACATAACCTAAAAATACTTAGTGTGCTCAAGATTCAAGTTCAGTAAAAGGTAAGATGCCGGTGGATCATTCGAGCACTTTTCAAATAGGAAATGTCTCGATTCAAGCTCCATTTACAATAGAACAATTTGACCCATCAAAATGTCATTGAAACAGATGGATTCAACCTTTAGGAGCCTTCAAAATTTTCAACGTTTCAGCAAAGCTGAAATGGGACCCAAGGCATACGATGTTTTGTATGATAAAACAGCACCTTTGAATTCTAATACAAAACTTTACCAAGACATTGTTACTAAAATGAAGGAATACTACAGTCGCGAACCACCTGAAATTATAGAACATTTTCATTTCTGACAAAGGAAGCAAAACAAGAGTAAGTCGCTGCAAGAATTACTAGCCACTCTTCAGAAAATTGCAACAGTATGTAAATTTGGTACTTATTTGAGTACAGCGCTGAAGAACCAATTTGTATTTGGGTTTCGCAATCAGCACATTCAAATTCGACTTTTGGAAACTTTAGACTTAAATAATGCAGTTATAAAAGCATGTAGTTTAGAAGCATCGTCGAGGAATGCTGCACAGGTTCACACGGGAGGTTCGGTGCCAATTATGTCTAATGTAAGTAATGTTTCTAATAAGCAACCTATTAAAAATAGAAATAATAAAAATAATTCTAGTTATGTGCCTTAGATGTGGCAATTCAAATCACTTTGCAAATACCTCTAACGGGAAAGATACTATTTGCTCTAAATCTAATAAAAAAGGGCGTTTAAGTAAAGTATGTGGGAAATTTAAACCAAAGCTCATGATAAAAACATTTCAGGTAATGATTCTCATTCAAATTTTCACGAGGAAACTAATTATTGTGTGGAAAGCTTATTTCATATACAAGATTATAATGGTAATTCAATTTCAGATTGTACTGAATACACAAATTCAACCTTTCACAAGAAGTTTAGGATTAATCTTGAGGTGGGATCACATAATATAAACTTTGAAATCAGCACTGGTTCAGATGCAAGTTTAATTAGTTCTGATGTTTATAGCAAGCGGCTCGAGCAAACACAGTTAGTCTTGTATCTTATTGTGGCACTGAAATTAATGTTCTTGGGTTATATTAAAGTAAGAGTAGTGTATAAAATTTTTGATGATACGCTGAATTTATATGTAGTGTCACCAAGTAAAACATCGTTGGGTAGAGAATGGTTACGTCTTATTAAACTAGATCAGTCTGATGTTTATCAATTATTGTTGGAATCACAAAATAATCCCTTAATTCAAAAATTAATTGGTAAATATTCTACTGTTATTGAAACAGGTATGGAGAAATTAAGAATATAGTGGGAGCGCTGGTTATAAAACCAGACGCATCACCAGTAATTTTAAAAGCACGTAACGTGCCATTCGTATTAATTCCGAAAGTTGATGCGGAAATTGATAATTTGGAACAAGCTGGGGTGCTGAAAAAGATTAATTCATCAGAGTGGCCTACTTAGGTTGTGCCGGTTCTTAAACCCAATGGTCAGGTACGATTATGTGGGGATACCAAAGTTAACATTAATAAATTCCTTGAAGTGAATAATCATAATTTGCCAAGATTGGATGAACTGTTCAGATCCACGACAGGAGGGAAGAAATTATCTAAGATTGATTTGAATCAAGCTTATTTAGATATGTGTGTACATCCTGAT
The DNA here is from genome assembly GCA_036346225.1 of Platerodrilus igneus. Taxonomy (NCBI): domain Eukaryota; kingdom Metazoa; phylum Arthropoda; class Insecta; order Coleoptera; family Lycidae; genus Platerodrilus; species Platerodrilus igneus. Next base: position 2,166,113 of record JARFIW010001049.1, on the reverse strand, counting down.
GATCGCAAATATCTAGTTCTCAATACTCGTTAAGGGTTGTACGAATGTTCAAGACTGATGTATGGTATTGCATCAGCACCTGCAATTTGACAACGAAATATAGAGTATATTCTTAAGGATATTCCAGGAGTGAGCGTATTTTGGGATGATCTCAGAATCACACGGCCTAACGATTCAGTTCATTTACTTATGTTGAAGAAAGTTCCCAAATGCTTAGCTATACATAATTTAAAAATTAATACACACAAGTGTAGCTTCTTACAAAATTCCACAGAGCATTTTTGGGTTTAGCCAAATACTATGGTAGGTTTTCCTAATTTAAGTTTTGTAGCCTTTCTATTAAATCATTTGTTGGGTAAAGACACAAACTTTCAATGGACAGAAAAATGTGAAGCTGCTTTTAAACAAATAAAAGCAAAAATGCAAACAGATAAGGTTTTATACCATTACAATCCGAAGTTACCAATAATTGTAGCCACAGATAACAGTCTCTCTGTTGTGGGAGCTATTATTTTGCATTTCTTTCCGGATGGTTAGGAAAGTCCAATTCAAACTGCATCTCAAATGCTAACATGCACGCAACAAAAATACTCACAATTAGATAACGAAAGTTCTGCAATTATATTTGCTGTCAAACGGTTTCATCAATTTTGTTATGGTAGACTGTAACAATTTTCTTTGACAATTATAAAAGTCTATAAATTTATTTATAAAATACACAGCACTATTTATTTAAATAAACAATTAATTTTTGCAATATTGATAAACGTACAGATCAGTACAGTATAGCCTAATCACGAGGCATGTATTAATTAAGCTTATGTTCTATTCGTAAACGTTGGTTGTCTGAATAACATTCCAAATGTCAAACAATTCTTGTGCCTTGTGCGCATTCCGTCGACTGAGGTCGGTCAAGCTCGGGCTTTCACTCTGGTGACACGCACCATGGCTCAGAATTTAGTTCGAGCGAGTGACTTGCGAATTGCCATAGGCATGGCGACGTGATCAGGTGTTGAAAGCAGTTGACTTTAGTTCTGTTTCTGATAATGCGCTCACTGATTTATTAATAATAATCTCACTGATTTATTAATAATAATCTCACTGGTTTGCCGATTTTAATCACAATGGTTTACCAATTTTTAATCTCAATAAATTATCAAGTTTTAATTTCATTAACAAAAATGTAATAAATAATAATCCTGCACATTCACCGTTGATAAGCTTGCGAACTTATAAGTTCAAATATCATGTTTAATTTCGCAATTTACCGTTAAATAATCTTGCTTTAACATAAGTTAAAGAAACGTTAAAAATGATGCACTTTGGATAGCCCGTTTTATGAATTAGTTTTGTTTCGATTTGCTTCAATGAATTGCACAACAAGTTGGTGTATATGGTTCCCAGTAATAATCCAGTATAATACGCAATAATGTGTGGAAAGTTCGCTGATGTCACTTGTTTGTCGAAGGATTGCAGGCCAACACATATGATTTCGACAAGGTATTTGTTTCAATGAAGTTCAAAGTACCAGTTTGCAAGGTAAGCGTTTTTCTAACAACTTAACCTGACAACAGCTGTTTGTATAACTTGACAGCGAGGCGGATAATTGAAAATAACATTGTAGCATTTTACGACTTTTGTTTTACAAAGTAATTATGAAAACTTTTGTTGTTTAGAATTTACTATAGTATGAACTATAGGTTATATTTGATATTACTGCAAATAATTAAGATTACGAATATCTTTATTTAATCCTAAAAGGTATTCCATTTAAATTCAGTGACACATCAAGTAATTATGAGAACTAATTTTAATTGTCTTTGAATATTTAACACATATTTGTAAACCAAGGTATCAGATCTGTGTATTTTGGGTAATTAATTTAAAAAGCCTCACAGACATGTTAATACATTTTAATATTTTGATTCATAGTAAAGACAATCATAATTTTCATATTTAAATATCTGCCTCTAAAAGATTAGACCACATTATTGATGTATATTTTGTATATAAAATTTTATCACAAAGGTAGCTAAATTTAATTAAAGACATCATATAATTTAATTGAACAACTGTTTTATTTTGGACAAGTGAGTCCAAAGGTAGGGTTAATTGAATTAAACGGTAATAGCACATATATACCCATAAAAGTAAAGTAAAGAAGCACTAAACAGCACATTCAAGAGGTTTAATACCTAAATTTCCCTTTATAATGATGTTTAAATTATTGGTATTAATAGCTACATCTTTTTTTATGGTATAAGGTAGCAAGAGTGCATCTCTTGCGTACTTTGTTATTATATTAACACAATTTTTTACAACTCCTGCTTTAGCAGCAAAGACGATTTTTCCTTCTAAGGACTTCCAAGTTCTACCTTAGGGCAAATCCGTGTTTAAAAATTCTAGGACTTGGTGGCGCCCCTTTGCACCCCTATTCAGTATTTTAGAGTCGGTCAAATAATTAATGTTTTTGTTGTAAAACCCACGACCACTCCTCATAAGCTCTACACGAGGAATAGACCCCTCTTAGCAGGAAGACTGTCGATTACCTTCCATCATAAGGGAATAGAATAAATTACCTATATAATAATTAAATAAAGATAAATGCATTATACTTGCGCCCAAAACATGGGGCGTCGATTGTGTTTTACCGACATCCAGAATGTCTGGGGTTTGATTGTTTTACTTGTACCAAATATGTGGAGGCCTAGATTGTTTATCGTTATGGTGACACCCCATTGTGAGCTTTGATTTTTTTTGTACTGCTAAGAAGTAGTAATTGAAATTTTGTTATCGTTAGTTGTATTGTCGTACTATATTATTCTGAAATTTTGAGTTATGGACTTTAAAACTGTTTTGAAGTATGACAATAAATTGTTTTAGTAATTTAGTTATCAGTAGGGGAAGTTATGAATTCTGGATCTAATTCTTGTTCCCATATTGAATAAATTTTGCTTGGCATAAGCGGTTAAGATAAATTTGGATTTAGTTTAAAGGCAATCCTAAGAAAAATCTCAAATCTCAAGATTTTTATTAGTTTTTTTGAAAATAGATCTTAGAAAAATATGAATATGGCTGATCCCTTTCAAGTTGTGTATTTACTTAAAGAGGAACTCGATTATGAACTTCGTATACGTGGAATAGAGAGTAGTAGACCAGTTGTTGACAAACGGTAGATATTAGGTCGTATACTAGCGAAAGAGTTAAGTAAACCAGGTTGTCTTATAGATCTTTCGGATTATAATGTTGAATTTTCAGTAGAGAGTGAAGAAATCAATGACACCGTTGTATCGATTAAAAATGTTTTGTCAGAATTTGAAGGCGACCCTTCCGACTCTATTTTTGAAAGGGTACAGTCAAGACTAGTACACCTAACTGGTCGAGTTAAGAGGATGAAGCTGCCAGTAGTGAATCGTGAAGAAGCAGTTGAGTTTATGCGAGAGACATTAGCTATGATCCTTATTATTGAGACTGAATTGTTTGACAAGGCAAAAAATAAGTCAAGTAGTTTAATTGAAGCTATCAATTTGTTGTTACCTATTAATAGTGTGCCCTTAATACACTCACTTATGTAACACCACCTTTACCCATTGGAACTTGGTCTGTTAAGTTTTCTGGAGATCCTAAACAACTTTATTCGTTCCTGGAATGAGTCGAAGAGTTAGTACAGTCGCGTAGAGTAACTGAGGACAATCTGTATAATGCCTCTGCACAGTTATTTGTGAATGATGCCCTGGTTTGGTTTCGGCAAGTTAGGAATTCCGTGAAGGATTGGAAATCTTTGGAGTGCCGGTTAAAGGAGGATTTTCTGCCTGCCCATGTAGAAGACGAACTTTGGGAAAGAATTAAGTCACGTCATCAGCGAAAAGATGAATTTGTAGTTTTGTTTGTGGCTCATATGGAGAGCTTATTTAGTAGGTTACCTAAGATGGCTGTGGAAATAACGAAAGTTCGTATTATGAGAAAGAATTTATTACCAAATTATGTTACTCAACTTGCTCTATCTGAAATTGAGGATACTTTCACATTAGTGAAGTTAGGTAAAAAGTTGGACGAAGCTGTTCAGTCAAGACATACCGTGGTAGTTACTTCATCGAAAAATAATTGTTGGTTTCGTAAAGATTTTAAACCACAGTCTGAAAATAAAAATCAAGAAGAATTTAGAAACACTTCAGCATTTCGTAGTAGGGTTTATAGAAATAACTCTGCACCTCCTCAAGTCCAAGTTGTTGATTAGGAAAAACCTTTGGTTGTGAAGTCACCAGGCGTAGACAGAGTCAACAAATTTGTGTGTTGGAATTGTTTACGCCGTGGTCATACATTTAGTTATTGTAGGGCCCCTATGGAAATATTTTGCTTTAAATGTGTAAGTAAAGGCGTTACCTCGACTTCGTGTCAGTCGTGCTCCAAAAATGGATGAGGCACGTGTATAACAGTTAGTATGTTACTTCGTATTAAGAGGTTACTATAAAGTGTGTACTAAAAATAATGTTTTGGTAAATTGGGTACATTAGGTTGTGCTGTCGTCATACTGTTTGAGGATTGCTTTTGTGCATAGACACGTTTTTGGTTTGATGGCAATTTTTGTGATTCATATCGGCATTACAATGCAACATGTTTGAATCTGTTTAGTCTAGGCGAGACTTGTCGTCGTAGTTGGTCGCTCAGCAGTACATAAGTCTAGACGAGACTCGTGGAGAGTTAGTCGCTCAGCAGTGGATAAGTTTAGACGAGACTCGAGGTGAGTTTGTCGCTCTAGCATTTTTGCATCACTGTTTTCAAAGTTGATGATGAGGTAAAATTTTTTGTTGATTAGTCTAGGTGAGGCACACGGAAGAGTCTGTAAGTCTAGTAAGTTTATGCGTTGTGAAGCACTTTAGTTGTTTCAAAAGTTCGGTTTGGAGTAGAACGGGAGTGTACCTGAACACTGATATTTTTTGCTAGCTATCGTCACGATTAGTTTTTTTATAAATGAATTATTTAGTACACAAAAGCCGGAAAGTGGCATGTGAAAGATCTGAATCCATTTTCAGTAGTATACCAAGAGGATGCCGTTTCGATATAAATAAATTGTTGTTTTCTTGGTTTGAGTTTGAAAGTAAGGTACATCTCTTATTGTTTTGTTTAGTTTTTCTTTTGTTTCTGTACCGTAAGTTGAAGAGGAAGAACCTCATTTAAATTTTTTTGAATAGGAATTAGGTGATATTTTCGTTATAGTAAGATACGTGTGATAGTAATGATGTTAAGTAGTGCGGTAGCTTTATGGAAATTTGTATAGCGTTTATATGAGCGTATTATTAGAAACATGCCCCTGTGTGCGTGCATCGTGTTGTCAGAAACACTTTCCCTGTGTATGCGCATTGTGTTATTAAAAGCACATTCCCTGTGTATGCGTAGTCTGTTCTCAGGAGCACCTTCCTTGTGTGTGTCCAGCCCATTAACAAATAAATTTTTTTTGATTCGTTCAAAGTTAACAGACAAAAATTTTTTTTATTCGTAAAATGTTGACAAATGAAACCTTTTGGACTTATAACATGTTAACTGGGAAAATTTATTTTTCTGAGTTTGTGGAAGTTGACTATCTTGTTAAGAATAGTCGAGTTTTCTACAATATGAGCAAAAGAACCGTAGAGTGTTCTTTTCGTGTTTAATACATTTTATTGAGCAATACGAAAGTCTAGACGAGACTCATGATGAGTTGGTCGCTCAGCAGTGAGTGCTTAGTTGAGTGGAGTGTAAATTTTTTGGAGAATTTAGTTAAGTGATACTCGTGTGCAGTTGATCACTATTAAATTTGAGTATAGTGAGTGAGCCAGTTGTTCACAGTTTATTTGGTTGGTTTGAATATGTGCTGATTGCACAATTGATAGTAGCGTTGATAGTGTGATGAATTCACATTTGTAGAGAGGTTTCGAATATTTTAGGTCGCTAAAATAGTTTTTTTGCGGTAGGCAATTAGTGCTTACGTTTAGTAGAGTAATGGCATTTTTGATGGTTAGATATTTTAAGGTTGCTTTTTGATAAAAAGCTCTAACTATTTCTTTCGATTTGAGCTATCATCTCAATCATAAGTTTTGTATATAGTTGAGAGAATTGAACTTTCTGTCATAGTATTTTCTCTAGTATTGGTGTTGATATTTTTTGAGGTTAGTATTTTCAGTTTAGTAAATCTAGAGAGTGCATAGTAGGAACCTATGTCTCATTATTATTTTTTTTTTTCGTGAGAGTGTTGGACTTCCCGATTGCGACAACTTCTGATAGTGTCTTGCCGATTTTGTTTCCTTGTGGACGTGTAGTACGCGTAGTTACTAAAACACTCACTTTTTATTATTTTGGTTCTACCAATCTTTTACTTTTATTTTATTTTCTATTTTCCCACAGGTTAGTTCTAGGATTAGTATCGATATTAAGATTAAAATTTCGTTACGGGTTATAAGAAACGCAAAAAAATCTTGGTTGCACTAAGGAAAGATTTTTTGTTTTTGGAGAGAGGCAGTGTAACAATTTTTTTTTGACTATCTCACAAGTCTATAAATTTATTTATAAAATACACTGCAATTTATTTAAATAAACAATTAATTTTTGCAATATTAATAAACGTACAGATCAGTACAGTATAGCCCAATCACGAGGCGCATATTAATTAAGCTTAGAGTCTATTGGTATACGTTGGTTGTCTGAATAACATTCCAAATGTCAGACGATTCTTGTGCCTTGTGCGCATTCTGTCGACTAAGGTCAGTCAAGTTCGAGCTTTCACTCTGGTGAGACGCGCCGTGTCTCAGAATTTAGTTCGAGCGATTGACGTGCGAATCGCCATAGGCATGGCGACATGATCAGGTGCTGAAAGCACTTGACTTTAGTTCTGTTTCTGATAATGCACTCACTGATTTATTAATAATAATCTCACTGATTTATTAATAATAGTCTCACTGATTTATTAATAATAATCTCACTGGTTTGCCGATTTTAATCTCAACGGTTTACCAATTTTTAATCTCAATAAATTATCAAGTTTTAATTTCATTAACAAAAATGTAATAAAATTAATTCTGCACATTCACCGTTGATAAGCTTGCGAATTTATAAGTTCAAATATCATGTTTAATTTCTCAATTTACCGTTAAATAATCTTGCTTTAACATGAGTTAAAGAAACGTCGAAAATGATGTATTTTGGATAGCCCGTATTATGGATTAGTTTTGTTTCGATTTGCTTCAATAAATTGCACAATAAGTTGGTGTTATATAGTTCCCAGTAATGATCCAGTATAATACGCAATAATATGTGGAAAGTTCGCTGAAGTCACTTGTTCGTCGAAGGATTGCAGGCCAACACATGTGATTTCGACAAGGTATTTGTTTCAATGAAGTACGACTTTTGTTTTACAAAGTAATTATGAAAACTTTTGTTGTTTGGAATTTACTATAGTATGAATTATACATTATATTTGATATTACTGCAAATAATTAAGATTACGAATATCTTTATTTAATCCTAAAAGGTATTCTATTTAAATTCAGTGACACATCAAGTAATTATGAGAACTAATTTTAATTGTCTTTGAATATTTAACACATATTTATAAACCAAAGAATCAGATCTGTGTATTTTGGGTAATTAATTTAAAAAGCCTCACAGACATGTTTAATACATTATTAATATTTTGATTCATAGTAAAGACAAGCATAATTTTCATATTTAAATATCTGCGTCTAAAAGATTAGACCACATTATTGATGTATATTTGGTATATAACTTTTTTTTATCACAAAGAAAGCTAAATTTAATTAAAGACTTATCATATAATTTACTTGAACAACTGTTGTATTTTGGACAAGTGAGTCCAAAGGTAGGGTTAATTGAGTTAAAAGGTATTAGCACGTCAGATATGATTGACAAAAATTCCAAACGTAATTGAAAGTTAGGTTTATGTGTAGTTGTGTACACGATTTAAATTTGTAAATTTCCCAATTGTCGTCATTGGTCTCTCGGTGGCGTAAATGGTAAACACATGGTTCCGGCAAAACCAAGATACATGTTCAAATCCTGTCCAAGACCTTATATTTTCCTTCTTTCAATTACTAGCTCGATTTGAAATGATCATTTGGGCTTTGCATAAAAGTCTAAGTTATTATTTCATCTTATTCACTGTAATACGATAGTATTTATTAACTTACCTTGTGTAATTAACTACCTAAAATATTTACGTATTTAATACTTGGCTTATAGTCGTAATTTTCAGCATTGCTTCCTATCCATAACTGACATAAGTTAAAAATTTGACAATGTCAGGTATGATTGACAAATATGCCAAACATAATTGAAAGTTAGGTTTATGTATAGTTGTGTACACGATTTAAATTTATAAATTTCCCAATTGTCGTCATTGGTCTGTCGGTGGCATAATTGGTATTCCGGCAAAACCAAGATACAGGTTCAAGTCCTGTCCAAGACCTTATATTTTCCTTCTTTCAATTACTAGCTCGATTTGAAATGATCATTTGGGCTTTGCATAAAAATCTAAGTTATTATTTCATCTTATTCACTGTAATACGATAGTATTTACCAACCTACCTTGTGTAATTAACTACCTAAACATTAAAATGTCAGAAGACGAAAAAAGTAGTGAAATGGGGTGGAGGTCGTTTGGAGTGGTATGAGGACAAGTTTTAAGATACGGGAAAAGTACAAAGATCAGAATATAGAATTCCGCAGGTAAAAACGTAGAGTGCAACTTAATTTGTTGAACTATGCTTGCAAAGGCAGGGTAAATTTCAATTCACATGTTCGCAGAAGTAATGTCGTTACAACTAATTAAAAGAAAAAGTTAGGAACCTGGGGAGTTCGCCCTTACAATAATTGGGATTTTGTGCTATGTTGGTTCAGAGTTTCTGTTGTTGGATAATCTATGAAATGGTTACACGAAAACCATTAGTATTGTTGCATAAGCTCAAATTAAACAGTGAGTAGAATGAGATTTTATGTGTAAAATTATTAATTATGCATTTGTGGACTGAAAAAGTCTACTGTTTATACTTATGTAATAGGAATTTAATTAAAATGAAAGTGATTATTTTATTGATCGATGATTTACTAACAGAACGAGTGTTGGTTAAATTTAGGCATAATGTTATAATTTTAAAATATCAAGAAATATGTATGTATTGATTTTAAATCATTTTGAATGGACAATGAAATGATATAACAAAAAAGTTGGTATTGCGCTATACTATTCAACACATTGGTATAACGAGCATTTCCATAACTTGAGATTTAATACATCAATAGACCAATCTTAAAAACTAGAATAATTGTACACATAGTGAAACTGTGTAATTTATTTTAAAGATTTTTGTTTAAAGCATCTGGCCAATTAAACATTACATTAGGTTGGTGTTTGTCTTTAAGATTAATATGTGTAATTATATTTCAGGAATTTATGGTTAATAGAATTTAAGTTTAGGTTGAACTTTATTTGCATTTATTCAAAAACTAGATAAAGGATATCCAGCAATCCCAGTGACGGAGTCGTATTTGAGAGAGGCCTAGATTTCGAGAAATTCTTTTAATTATAATAATAATTTAAAGGTGTTTTTGTAGATATTTTAGAGAAAGGTAAATATACAGTGATCAAATTTAGAAAACCAAAGTGAGGGAGGACTACATAGAAAAACTGTCTTCTGTTAGGAATAATATCAAAAGAGATTGCTATGACTCGAAGGTTTGACGCCCCTTAATTATGACACGGGTAAGTGATGAATGTTACATAATTTGTTTGTATTTTCACCATTTTATTATTTTTATCTCCAATTTTTCTATTTTCCTTTCAATCTCTTCCATAAGAACCTACTTTCGCACCACTGCAGTTCGACGATCCCCCCCCCCCCAACCACACCTGGCAAACATTTATTAACTTAAGAGTCTTTTTCATAACAAAATCTTTTACAATAAGTGAAGAATGTAAATTTGCAAAATTGTGTATTCTTCATATTGTTTTTTTTCTCACCATAACCTCTCTGGCGCCACTGTAAATAGTCAGTGCACCGCTAAAACTGTTGTTTTGCCCCCTTCAAGGTAAAGCAGAATATTAATGTAACACCATTTCTCCACCTAACACATACCAAAGCAAATCCTATGTCAATAAAGATTTTCAGGTAACTAAATATCATTCAGGTTATTTATTCAAACACAATTCTATCCTAGATTAAAAAGGCAAAAATCTTGATTTGACTGATTACCATACTGTGAACAAACAAAAATGCAAAAGGTAGGTTTTGATTAATAAACGTCACCTATTACATTGTATCTTCATTGTCATGTAGTATATAAAGATTAGTATAAAAATGATCATATACCTAAAGCATATCCATCAATAGCAGCTAGCACTGGAATTGGTAAGTATTGAATTTTTGTCATCAACGATCGAGCACTTTTAGTAAACTGTGATACCTCATTTTCAGACATTGCTATTCGTTCTTTTAAATCCGCACCTATAAAATTTTATTTTGGTGATTTTGATAACTTGTTTACAAAAGACACTCACCAGCACAAAATACTCCACGTACAGAACTTTTTATTATTAAAACTCTAGTATCTGAAGTACTAACAAGCTTGCTTACAATATCATGAACACTCTCAACCAAACTTTTACTTAAAGCATTTCTTTGCTTATGCCTGTTTAAATTAAGAACAGCAATTCCTTTATCATTTTCAGTTAGATACTGTAGGAATACATCTTTACTAGTTTCTTTATTTACAGATGATGCAAATGTCCTTACTTCAATAAGAAACTTACTTTTGCTCAAAATTTTAGAAAACTTTTGGAGGCAAGTCATTCTTCTGCAGTTACTAAAGAAAGAAATAAAGAATTGTTAATATAAAAATAAAGATAAACTCTTATCAATAGAGAGCAAAGTTCTGTTTTATTGCATAAATAAAGAATTAAGTGTCTTAAAATAGAAGTTATATAACTTAGAAGTTCATTGAAGGTAAACAATATGAGCTGCAATTAAAACAGTTAATATAATAAAAAAACAACACAGTAAAATTTTTAGCAACCTCAAAAATTTAACGAGTGCCAATATACCATTTTCCTTGTTAAATGTATCAATTTTCTAAAAACATACAAACTAAAACAGGTTGCGATTTTCAGGTTAAAGTGCACTTTTAATGTCTCCATTTAAAAGATCTAATTTTTCGTAAGTGCTGATTTGGCAATATTTTCTTTTGGGAATTTTGGCACTATCTTCCATTTTTATTTAAGAAATGCTGAGAGAACATCTGCACTTTATGTTTGCGTTGCTGTGAGAACAAATAGCTACTAGTTTTATTATGTATAGCAGATTTTCCCTTAATCGTCAGCCATAGCCAAAACCAGAAATTTTTAACTAAATGAGATTTCCATTTATAACAATATACGTATTGTGTTTAATTATATGCATACACTACATGTATTAATTCTGTTCTCAAACATAAAAAAATAAGCTTTGAGGAATTCTGTTTGTGATCACTTTATTATAAAATTTATATACGTTTGATTTTCAAACATTTTGTCAATAAAAATTAATTAACTTTTATAGTTATTCGCATATTATAAGCAGTGAATTGCTGTTATAAAAAACCATTACTCCTAATGTTACCACACTGTGGTGTGCACTCTATATAGAAAAATTGTCAATTATATATTTTTTTAAGGGTGCCATGTCTGAAAATCCAACCTGGAACTATTAGATTAAGTTTCTCGAGCCAAATAAATATGTAAAATTACCCATAAACTGGCATATACTTAAAGTATTGGTTCATTATAATGTTAGTGTATAGCTTTTTAATAAAATCCAAAAAAAGTATTCTCGTGTAGAAATAATATAATATTTAAAAATGTATAAAATTACAGCAGAGCGCTTTCAGTGTTAGCCATCTTGGGTGCCACGTCAACTTAAAAATTAATATTCCATCTGACTATTACATTAAATATAAGACACTTTAAATATTAAACTAATATCGCATCAATAAAGATTGGTTAAATAATTGATTGTTCCAATAAATATGGATTACATCTTGTCTACCTACGTCATTGATGAAGTCAATTTCATCAACGACGTAGACAAGATGTAATCCATATTTATTGGAACAATCAATTATTTAACTAGTCTTTATTGATGTGATAGTTTAATACTTAAAATGTCCTATATTTCTCCTTATAGTAGGGGACAAAGAATACTACTATAGTAAGCCTGCTTATCGTAAAAGGCGATTAAAAGGTGCAGCAAGGGGCAGCAGCCTTGCTGACTAAAAGATATTGTAGGAGAGTCTGTTCGTCTCGGGTGATACTCAACAATTTACAAGGTTATTGGGAGTTGGCCGTGACAGATACGGCTTTTGCTAAAATCTTTAAAAACTGTGTTGTGGAAAGATATGGGAACCAACCACAATATTTATGAGATACTACAGAGTAACTATAGTATGAGAATTAACTGAGGAAAGACAAAGATAATGACAAGTGAGTTACAGCCTAGTTCTAAACCAAAATTAAAAATAGGTAATACCGAGTTAGAGGAGGTAGATGAATTTTGCTGTTTAGGTAGTATAATTACAAAGGACGGACGTGGCAGAAGGGATATAGTAGCTAGAATAGCTCAAGCATGTTTTTAAAAAAGAAAGACACTAATAGCTAATAGTATTAGTTTAGATAATAGAAAAAGTTTTTTAAAGTCGTACGTATGGAGCGTTCTATTATACGGTAGTGAGACTTGGACAATTAAAGAGGTAGATAAGAAAAAGATAGAAGCTTTTGAAATCTGGTGTTATAGGAGAATGTTAAAAATTAGTTGGGCAGATAGAGTAACAAATGAGGAAGTTTATAGAAGGATAGATGAGAAACCCTGTATGTGGAAACAATTAACGGTCAGGAGAGACAGAATAATAGGGCATCAGTTAAGACATGAGGGACTATTTAGTGAGGTCTTAGATTATAGACTACCAAATAAAAATAGAGTAGGAAGACCTAGACAAAGCCATATTAGTTAAATTATTAAAGATTTAGGTTGTGAAGGGTAGAACTTTTTAGACTAGCTCAGAATAGAAAAGAATTTAGAGCTGCATCAAACCGACCTTAAGTAAGTTTGAAAACAAAACAAAAAAAAAAATCAGTTAACAAATGTCACCATAACATAACTCACAATTAGTTAGCGGTCTGGCATGTTGGCAGCGATTCGTTGCTTAAGTCTTAAATATAATTTAACACTTTTCCTTTTTTGGAGGGAATAACCAGGTAATATTTCATTTCCTTATAAATGGGAATCATGCAAACATGTTGGAGTTTTTTAACAACCATCAGGTTGCTAATATCTATGTAGAGCCAGGTAGATAAGTAAAGATGGAAGAGTATAGGACGACCTAGACCAAGCTATATTAGTCAAATTATTAGAAATTTAGTTAGAGCTGCGTCAAACCGATCTTTAAGGTCGAAAACAAAATGATGTCCTATATTTAATGTAACAGTCTGATGGAATATTAATTTTTAAGTTGACATGGCACCGAAGATGGCTAACGCCGAAAGCACCCTGCTGTAATTTTATAAATTTTTTAATATTATATTATTTCTACACGAGAAAACTCTCTTTTGGATTTTATTGAAAATTTCGTGTACACAGTCAGGAATTAATTTTTCATATAGCTTTTTAACCTTGAAGCACTCGTCCTATGAGCCTTGTGCTCACTTTTAAAAGTAAACTGTTACTGTTTGCAACCTGTGCAATATGATACATAATCTTTCTCCTACCCGAGTTTTTCTAAGTATCCCTTTTAACATGTTATGAAATAGATTAGTTCTGTTTAGCGATTGGAGCTGAAAGGATTTGTTAATTGTACTGCTCGAAGTGTGAGCATCGTGCTCATTGTGCGAGTTCCAGGCTTAGTCAAATATTCTTGGTAAATAGAGTGTAATTTTAATAAAAAAATGCATTTTTTAGACACTGCATAATGAATTGTGGGAAACAAATTGCAGATTTGGGTAGGCAATTATATGAGCAGTAACAAATCTTGTTAGGATTCAAAAAGGAACAAGACCGTATATCAGATAATGGTATTGAAAGTGATACCGCTATTGAGCATAGTATTAATAATACAGAAAACAAAGTCCGAAGAAGAATTAAAAAACTTCCAACTGTAGAAGCATTAGACGAATGGGTTCAGGTACATCATTACATTGGAAACGATAAAAATACACTTTGGAAAGCACTCCTAACCCATCCTAATATACGCCTTAGGAAGCCTAATATAGTAATATAGAGATGTCTGGTATTAAGATAGTGTTTGAAGACGGTTTGGTTAAATTAAGTAATGCACGTGGAATTGTTGGTATAGGAAAAAGAAAGAACTTGTATGAAATAGATTTTGAGCTGTTAAAAACTGAATGTAATATGGTAAATAGTGGTAGACAAGATTATTTACACTGGCATCGTAGATTGGCACATCTAAATTTTGCAGGACTTAATGAATTAATAAATAAACACATGATACAAGGTCTTGAAAATGTAAAAGCCTCAAATATTGAATTCCGTGTACCTTGTACATTTGGTAAAATGACATGGAATCCGCTTATTATGAGATACAAAAGCAAAACAAAATGTTAGAGATTCTTCATACTGATTTTGTGAACCAGTTACATACATTGCTTAATCCAAATATTTTGTAACGTTTACAAACGATTTTTCTAATTTTACATCTACATATTTATTGAAGCATAAAAGTGAAGTTTATCAAAATTTAAAGAATATTATTTTATGGTAAGGGCAATGTTTGGTTTTGGCATATCAAAACTTAGGTGCGATAATGGAGGCGAGTACGTTTCTAATCAGTTAAAAATCTTTTGTGAGGAGAATGGAGTTGTCTTAGATTATACTGTACCATATACCCCAGAACAAAATGGGAAAGCCGGAAGAAAAAATAGAACTTTAACTGAACGAGCTAGGGCAATAATAAATGAGTCTAAGGTTCCAAAGGAACTTTGGGGTAAGCAATATTTTATACAAATTATAGTATTAATTGTTGCCCCACCGAATGTTTAAAAGAGATTACACCCGCTGAACTCTAGTACAAACGAAAACCAAATATAAATAACTTGAAGATTTTTGGGTGTGTAGCCTATAGTCTTATAAGAAACAAAATGGTGGATAAATTTGACTCAAACTGAAAAGTGTGTCATAGTGGGATACACAAGTTCTGGTTACAAATTGTGGGATCCTGTGAAATGTAAAATAACAATATCAAGGAATGTTAAATTTGATGAAAGTACATTTTATTTTCATAAAAATACTGTAGACAATGTGCAAACGAATTCTGAATTAAATTAAAACGGATTAAAAGAAATTGAGTCGACAAGCAAAAACAATACATGGAAAGTTGTAGCTAAACCTAAAAATAAAAACATTTTAGACACCAAATGGGTATATACACTTAAATCCACAGATGAATCGGAAGATAAAGCAAGGTTAGTAATTAGAGGATTTACTCAACAAAAGTTAGATTACTAGGAGATTTTCTTGCCAGTAGCAAAAGTGACAACTCTTAGGGTTTTACTCAGCATCGGTAATCAATGAAGTTTTTATTTTAGGCAACTAGATGTGAGAACAGCTTTTTTAAATGCAAAATTAGATGAAGATATTTACATATATGCACCAGAGGGATTAAAAATAAATAATGGTTATGTATTAAAGCTAGAAAAATCATTATATGGACTGAAACAATCCTCAAAATGTTGGAATACCGAAATAAATAGTTTTCTTATTTGCGTAGGATTTACCCGCTCAGAAAGTGACCATTGTCTTTATTTCTTGCAATTTGGAGGAGAAGAGATATATTTGCTTTTGTATGTCGATGACATTTTGTTAGCAGGATTAAAATTGCAAAAAACAAATGATATTATAAAAATTCTAATGAAAAAATTTGAAATACAAAATAAAGGGGAGATTGAATTTTTTTTAGGCATTGAAATAAATTATGATAAAAATTAGGTATTTTAAGATTAAGCCAATCAAAATATATATCAAAAGTTTTACAAAAGTTTGGAATTGAAGAATGTAAAAGTAGGGATATGCCAATTGAACAGAAATTAAAATTACAAAACTCTTTTAATGGAGATCTTACAAAAAAACCTTTTCGTCAGTTAGGGGGCTGCCTTATGTATTTAGTTCAGGGCACTAGACCACATATTTGTTTTGCGCTGAATTTTTTTAGTAGATATCAGGGTAGTGCAACCGATGAAATATGGAATTATTTAAAAAGAATTTTAAGGTATTTGAAGAAAACTTGTAATGTAGGACTGGAATTTATTAGAAGTAAGTATTTAGATTTAGCGTGTTATGTTGACGCTGACCGGGGCGGTGATGTATTAGATCGAAAATTGGATACAGGCTTTTTTATTTAAAATGTTTGGTAACACTATTCATTGCGTAACGAGAAAACAACATTGTGTAGTGCTATCCACAACAGAAGCTGAGTTAGTGGCATTATGCAGTTCTGTTGTCGATGGTTTATGGTTAAAAAAACTACAGTTTGATTTTGATTTTAGCATAAGTAAAATAATATTTTTTGAGGATAATCAAGGATGTATCGCTTTAATCTAACTAAAGGATGTATCGCTTTAGTTAGATATCCAGCCAACAATAAGAGTAAAATATTTAGATTTAAAATTTCATTTTATATATGATCACTTAGAAAGGAAGCAGATTGCAATACAATATATTGATTCTGTTTTACAAAAGGCCGATATTCTTACAAAAGGGTTGCAATCTTCTTTTACAAACTTGATGTATAGAATAGGTATTAAGGATTTTAGCGAGAGAGAGTGTAAGAGTATATGTTAATGAATTGATCTATGACACTAAAATCCATAATGTGATCTTCTAATGTAACCGTGAGTTATAGTTATGTTACTATTAGTTCTAATCATCTGTCATTATCTTATATATATATTTAAGTTAGGTTAATACACACTCTCTCTAATGGCGTACGGCATGGTAACATTATATAGATGTAAGAATTGAATGTATATTATTAAAAAACCGTTGAAGTCTGGAATAAAATATATAAAATAAAATGTTATTACGACTTAGGTTTCCATTTATTAACATGAATCGCAAAATATCTAAATCAAGTTCAAAATAAAGCATGCATTCATGTCGCTGTCTGAAATTTTTTAATTTACCAGTCAAAATGTTGCATCAAAACTGCTGCTTGTTACTTTCACTTATTGTATTTACCTAGTGGCACGGAACATCAATGCAAAAAGCATAAAATAAAAACCAGCTCCAATATAATTATTTTAAAACTAGCGTTCTCAAAATACAGTATTTTATCACAAAAGTGCAGTAAACACCAAATCGAAAAAAGAATCATAATCATTACGAAATACAGTACCATCAATTATTATCATAGTATTTATGAAAACTTGGCAACTAATTGGAATGTAACTCTACTTTAGAAATGCAACCTTGTCTTGAAATAACGATGGCAAACTCTAATGCAAAAACGCATGAAAATGAATAGCTAAAGGTTAAATTTTTAACTTTTAATAAAAATAAAAGCATAGCTCCAAACTATTTGCAAAAAATAACTTTTTATATAAACATGCTTCACACAGTTTACCTATTATAGAAATTATATGTAAGTCCAAGTTCCATATACATATATTGAGATTAGTCTTGTTTGTTGCAGGAGCAAAGTACTTTAGATAATTGAAGCATGGTATCATTAGGATTAGTCACTGTGTGTCCAATAACACGAGGATCATTAAATATTTCATGATCATTTCCTCCAGGAGCTGTTTTATCACCAAAAAAATGTATTTCATCATAACCTTCGTTTTCTAAATAACGTAAACAATATCGTTTATCCCATCCAATTGGATAAACATCAAAACTTATTTGTCCGCCAATAGAGTATGTTAAACCTATATCAGGAAATTCTTTTTCAAGTGCTTCAATCATTTTCTTACGTATCAAATGAATTTGATCATATTTCTCAAAGTCATCTCGTTCTTGCTGTGAACATGAGCGACCGATTGGGGAAATATTAATAAGTCCAGTTCGAAATTCTACAAAAGTACCTCTTTTTAAAGGCAATATCACTGATGATAAGTATTTTAAGACAAAATTGATGAACGTTTGTAATTTTTCTTCGCCCATATGTACCTGAATGGATGATTTCCCTATTTGTTCTCCATGTTTGTAAGCAACGAGTCCATTTTCAGGAAAAACAAAATTAAAACTGGTAATCACAGTTTCACCACCCATCTGCTCAAAAACTTTACTTATATCAGATCCTCCAACAATCCCTATATCAGACAAGGGTTTTACATTTTCCAATATAAACTTTTTAACATCAGGTTCTATTATTTGCCTAGATTTCGTTAATGTTCCATCTATATCAAATAGACACAGTATTCTTTTTGGCATTATGTAAATTTAAAATTAGCGCGCTTTCTCCACAAGTAAAGGTTGCAATATGTTGAGCAGACGTGTTTTCGTAAACGTTCTGTTATCTATACTAATTCAAGTGATTAATTGTGCAAATAATGAAGGAAAGAAATTAAACGCTCTTGTAATATTAGGTACTGTATAATTTTTCGCCACGTACTGACCAAACCTTTTAATTCAAATATATTTTTTTAACCTATTGTACTAACCTACAATTCTTGGTGTCAAAATGTGTATCTACGATACCGAAGCCGTTGCACTTATTATCGAAAATTTTCAAGTATGTATAAACTAGGAAAGAAAACGAATACGTTATAAATGTCTGGCTAAATACATAACATACCTCTTTACTTAAAATACGTACTAATTGTATTGCTATCTTTATCATATGCATGATTAAACGTTTAATGAACCTTAAAGGTATGTTTGAATTGGGTTAGACGCCTATGACGTATATATATTCTTTCTTGGTTTCTACTATATATAGCTGTAAAATTGCTTTACATTATACGATTTTGATGCAATGCGATACAAATGCAACATATTGCGCATGCCTTCGAGCAAGTTTCCAGTCAGCTGCTTCTTCAAATAAATAGAACATGTTCTATTTATTTCTATGCAATTCTGTAATTTTTAGTTACAAGTGAGATATCAAATAAGAAATAAAATTATAATAAGCATAGCATGACCTATATTTTAGTATCTAATTGTTGAGCAACATAAATAACCAAAATGCGTGTTAAATAATTATTATATAAATAATTTATGATGCTAATGAATGCTATTATATAATATAGTTTGGATATGGCATAGACAGACATGTAGATAGACATATTTATTTCCACAAAACATGTTCATGTTGTAGGAAATTGTACATATATTAAATACTCCCTGTATGTTTGTTGTAATTTGTAATTTTCTTCCTCAAGATGAATATAAAAAACGGCTGCTTAAACCTTACGATAACGTAATCACACACTTCTTTAATAACCATCCCCTCAACCGTATAAATAAAAACATGTTAAAAAATGTTCCAATCATCAAGTTATTAAATTTATATGAAATTTTACTATATAAAAATTAATCAGCTGATTTCACGTTAAACGTATTGGCTACTCTAAAAAGCCGCTCCCAGGGCGCAACACAAATTGAGAGTAATTCTTCTAAACTTTAAAATTTTTACCTAATGTATTCAAATCAAAAATTAATAAATCAAAGTCACTTTCAATTTGTGTCATAAATGTCAAACTTAAGATTTCTTATTTTGACTACGGTCCTCGGTCATGGATCGAAATGTAAATAAAAACAATTTTAAAAACTATGAGTGGTTTAATACCCAAGAAAGATTTAGAAAAATGTACATATATTAATTTACAAACTATATTAGTAACTATATTAAAGCAAGTATTTATATAATAAAATAGTATAGTCTTAATTACAATTATGATAGATAAATATCAATATTGTTTCAAAACAGATAGTTCATTTTTATATTTGACTTGAGAAATTCGACATATCCCTTTGTCGTCAACGTATTCTTGTAACTAAGTATTATGCCTTTTATAGCAGCATGTTTTAAGCACCTTTTTAAAATTTTGAAGCGAATGATTTTTAAACCTGTTGGGAGATGGTTATACAATTTAGCACCCATATATGTAAGCTTTCCTGGCATTATGTGTTTGAAATGTTTTCTCTACAGCTAATATGTGAAATGTCATCATAAGTACTGCATTTTAATTTAAAATTGGTGTTTCATTAGATTTTTCAATTATAAGGAAGTACTATACTTTAATAAATTTGTAAAAATCAGCATCTTTTTTATTATGTGTTTCAGTATTAGCCTGACAATAGAAGCAAATATAGTGCTTGATTAATATTATTTTGAATATACTCGATTTTTCTACGGTTGTTAGTTTCAAAAAATTATTAGTCTTTAAAGTTTCCTTGTAATTCTGCTTTTTTTTTCGTTTAATGGCATGTAATTGAGGTATCATACTCTACCGTTGTTCACCTATTGGTCTGCTTTGAAAAACAGTTTTCCAGGGATATACTTTATGCCTGATATATATTGTGAAGTTCAATTGTTCAAACTACTCAGCAATTCTAACTTTTAATTAATCTACTCTCAACTTTTAATTTAGTAACATCTAGGCTTAGAATTTTGTGTTAAATTCCTTTGATTTTTCTGTCATACTTTCATTGATCAAATCAAGCGATATTTGGTATATGCTCATATTTAGGCCAGTTACGTTCTGTTTAGTACTAAGGGCTAGTTTTCACGGCAATCTTATTTACAGCCAAAATTCTCGATACTAAAAATGTTGTTAAGAGTTTTCACGATCATCATCATTATGTCTTCAGTCTTGGAACTGTTTGGAAGCATACCTCCATTTAACCTACACATTTTCCCTGAAATTCCAATAGCACATCTTTCACTATCTGTGTGCAATAGTCTAATCTTGGTGTACCTTTACCTCTCTTTTTTCCTTTCTCTGCACTATTCCCTCATATCTTGGAACGTGTTCTATCAACCAACTTCTATTATTTTTTTACTGCTTTGCACATATTTCTTTCTTCCCCTACTATTTCTAGAACCTCTTTGTTCTTAACTTTGTCTTACATAATATCTTCATCATATGTCTTTAGCACCATAGTTCAAAGGCTTATTTTTTTCCTGTTTGCTTCTCCTACTATCTACGTATCAAAGCCATATGGTGCTGTGCTCCACACATATGCTTTTAACAATTTTTTCTTTGTTTTTATGTTTGTTATCTTTGAACATAGCAGCTGCTTTTTCTTGTTAAATGTAGCATGGCCTTGTGCTATTCTATTTTTTCATCTTTTGCCTTTTTTTTCTTGTGTTACTTAGCTTTCTAGGTAGCAGAAATCCTTAATCTCTTTAAAATTCTCATTTCATATTTTTTATTCTAGTTTTTGACTTATTTTCTCCTCTTTTACTCACTTGTACTTTAATTTTATTTTTGTTGATTTTCATACCATATCTCTCTGCTAGTACTGTTTCCATTTCATTATGAGCTGTTTCTAACTCTTCCTGGCTAGATACTAATACCACTATATCATCTGCAAATCCAAGCACATCAATCGTCTGTCCCTGCATAATAATTCTAAATATCTTCCCGCCTCGTTGATATACAATTTTAAAATTAATGGGAATGGTGCCCATCCCTGCCATGTCACCCCTTTCCTAATATTTACTTCTCTATGTTCCTGCTTTAATTCTGTTACAGCTGTTTGCTTTTTATACAAGCTACGTACTATCTGATCCTACTTCTATAACTCATTCCAATCTTTTCGAGTTTTTGAATATTTTTTCCCCTTTTATATTGTCGAATGCTTTTTCCAGATTTACAAACTCTTTATACACGCTTTCTTTTTTTCTATTGTTTTCTCCATTATCATCCTTAAAACTAAAATGGTCTCCCAGGTTCCGCTGTTTCGCCTAAACCCAAATTGAGCTTCTAGTATTTCTTCAGCCCCTTTTTTCCATCCATCTGTTACCCGTAAGATGAGCGGGCCAATAAGAAAATAAAGAAATCCGTAACAGAATGCTTGCCCGAATTATGGGATAACAAAGGAAAAGAGAGAAAGAGAAAGAAAACGAATGCTGCACTAAACACAACCTTTTTCTTCGAACATATGTACCTGAAGAAATTATCATACACAAAATAAATAATTTCTAGGAATTTAAATAGCAAACAATATTAAATTGCTGGTTTAAGAATACACATCTGTATTTTTTACTCCTCATGTATTAACGTTAAATATTAATTATACCTAGTAACAATGAAATTGAAGGGTGTTTTGTAAATAAAATACCTATGCCATTATACATCTCTTAAATATTGCCGCATAATTTAGGATAACAAAACTAAATAACATTTAACCACTGTAATTAATAACAATCTGTATTATCACAGCAAGCGATTAATTAAGCATATTTACATATTCATTCTAAATAGATGCTACTGAAGCATGAAAGCACACAGATGCATATTTACAATAGTACATTTAAATACAAATCTCCAAATTATTGGACAAAACTTATAACCTAAAGTATGCCTCTTAAAATTTCTAGAATGCAGGCAGTCCACATACCGTCAAAGAGCACAGTACACAGTTGTTGGTTATCATAATATAATATTCCGTCATGCAGACTGTGAAAGGTATGAGTAACTGCAATAGGTACACATCTTATCATAGCTTGATCTGCATACCAACGGCACTACATTTGATTTTTCAATGCTCCACCCGGAGGTACTGCCTAGGCCAGGAAGCGAGTTTTCTTTACCTGGAAAATTTAGAATTTTTCCGAACCCTTGCTGTTCCAAGCATGGTAGAGATCTTCAACGCGCGTGTTAATACACACGAAACCTTCATTTCACCTCTCATTCGAACAAGGGCATATTTTTGTGAAAAATGCTTGCCTAACACTTTTGAAGTGGACCGTGCTGGGATTGGAACCGTGGACCTTGGGCATAGTAGTCACATGCATTCCAATTACGCCACGGAGTCGCTCATGCAAAACGGCAGCTAGATAAAATGTACTATAACGACAAAACGAAGCCTTATGCCACGGCCAAGCAATTACGACTTTAAGTAACCTAAGAAATGTAGCATAAAATCTGGTTAAAAACCGTGCTGAAAATATTAAAATTTCTATTTCTGTTAAAGGAACATCACTCTTTGATTATCTACCAGTCATGTAAAAAGGAAAGCACGTTTTTAGTCATAACGATTTTGTAACTACCCAGTTAGGTTTATTTTATTCAGTCTGGAAGGACCAATGCGAATTAGCACTAGAAATATAGTGAACTCATTCAACCAATGTATTTATAAAATTGTTTTTTGAAGAATAAGCACGGAATTTCTAAATCGAATAGAAATAAGTTTGAGCATATGTCTATCTTTCTAAGATAACACAGCCACTTTACCTAATTACAATTAAATTAGTAACATTCAGGAAATCCCTAATTATCAAAATACATGCGTAGATAAGGAATCAGGAAATGCAATAAAACATGTGGACTCTGAATTAAATAAAGGACGAGTAATGTTAGTTGCCTATCTAAGCAGCTTGAAATGATAAAAATAAAGGGCAGCGGACTTGTATATTGCAATAAGTAGAAATCGAATATAACATGTCTTTGTACAATACTAGTTAATATTTTTGACACATGTGCTGTCAAATTTATTGTTCGAAAATTGTTATATCTTTCCACACCTCTCTTTTTTGCTATAGTGACTATGGTGTGACGTTTAAAATCTTTGGGTATCCTGCCTGTCACATAGATCTAGCTTACAGGTTAGAAGAGACGTTTTCTGTTACTGGTTGTCCAGGGGCTTTTTGAGTTTCTGCTTGCACCTTATCTATATGCAGAGCCTTATTATTTTTCACACTCTTTTCAATGTCTGATTCCTATTCTAGTGCTGCTAGTTTCTGTCCTGCATATAAATTCCCTATATATTCTTACCATCTATCCACTTTCTCTACATTTTCTATAATGATGTCCTCCTGTGACCTTTACATTTTTGCTGTATGGTTTTATATCCCTAAAATTCATTCTAATTAGTTTCCATGCTTTGTCTGTTTCTATTTCCATCTTAGTTTGTATCTCTATGCACTTTTACTCAATCCATTGTTCTTTAGCTTTCATGCTTTTTATGACATTGTATGATTTTTTATTTTCTATTTGTTTATACTCCAGAATATCTCTGGCCACTATGTTTAAAGCTGGATTTAATGTTATTCCATTCTGTTTTTACTTACTTAGTATCAGAAAATATCCCAATATCTTTCAGCAGTTTGCTTGATTTTTTCTCAAATCTTTTGTGCGTATTTTTATCTTTTAGTTTCTCAAACTCGGAATACTTTTTTCCATTCCTTTTTTCAATTTTTTAAATTTAAGCGTGGTTTTCATAATTACTATGTTGTGGTCAGTGTCTGCTTCTGGGTAGCTTCTACAGTCTTTTATTTGATTCATATACTGTTGTCTAACAAGAATGTAATCTATTGGATATATTCCTATGCCGCCATATGCATCCTGATAATGTTGAAATAATGTGTTGTGATGGTTAAATTGTTTCTGTCTCAAAATTCTACCAGCTTATTTCCCTTGTCGTTTCTTGTGCCTAAACAAAATAAGCCTACTACCGCTCCTTCCCTACTTTCACCTACCACTACAGTGAAAATCTCCTGCAATTATTAAATTTTCTTGTTTTTTGTGAATCTTAGTATGTCGTCGATATCTTTGTAGATCGCTTCCTCTTTTTCACTGTAACTAGAGGTGGGTATGTATACTTGTGCTATTACTGTATTTACCAGTTTAGATTCTAATTTAACCATGAGCACTCTTTCATTCTCTTATAAGTAGTTTTCTACACAGTATCTTATCTTTTTCCACATAACTATCCCCACACCAGCATTTCATTCTTCTGGTCCTGTATGAATTACCCTTAAGTCTCTGCTTCAAAAATCTCCTTCCTCTGACCATCGAACTTTGTTAATCCCTGCTATATCTAATGCTAACCTACCCATTTCAATTTTTAAATGCTCTAGCTTGCATACTCGTTTCATGCTTGTAACATTTCACGTCCCGATTCACAAAATGTTCCTGGTTCTTCTTTTCTTGGTATTGAGCTTGTCGTTCAAATCCTCCGACGTACTCTTCCTCTCGGAGATCTGAATGGAGGACTATTTTAACTCCAGAATCTTTTACGCCAGAGGATGCCATCATTTTTGGAAACGTTTTTGGTATGCTATGTACTTGGGACGTAATGTTGCCTTTCACATCACAGTAGTGTCTTAGAATGTCATACCGACCTCTATTGTCTCTTCCATTGTAAGTACCGAAAGAGTTGTTGCCCTCTTTCGGGGACAGGTTTTAATCTGATTTTTCACTAAAGAGTCCACTAATTTGGTTAAACCTATAGTTTGGCTCTTTATCTCAGGAAAACATGCAAGCCATTTTACTTCTGCTAGTATTTTAGAACTTCTTCAAGGTGCATGTCGGTTTAGAAAGGTTCAGAGTTTTACTAATTGTTTATTAAATGATGGGATTAGCTTGATACAACAAAAAATCTATTGTGCACCGGCAAATGAACTACTGAAAACATTTAATTTGAATATTTAAAATGTCAGATAGTTAATATTTTGCTAGGTATTGAACATAAACCTCCCTCTTATAAATTCTAGTGATTTAGAACTATAATAAGGTTTCCCTACAGTTTACTTATACTTGCACAAAATTGTCATAACGTTCATTTATGAGTTATAATTTATATAACTCATATCAACCTAATTAACTAAAACTATTTCTTAAAAAGTACCAAGATCAAACTTACCTACCCACTGTGTCGTATTAACTCGTATTGGAGATTGGCTGTCTAAGTGGTGTCATTCTATATAAATTTGTAAAATTCAGTCTGAAAATGTAAAAGGAATTGGTTTGGTTATTACTAAATGATGCCCGTAGTAAAGAAACATTCCAGATAATCTGGCTCAATTAGTTATTATAAGTGATGGATTTAAAATTCCTGAAAGCATATTATACCCCCGCCGGTGAGGTACGCGAACCACTACAGTCAGTTGGTAGCAATGATAAATAATTGCAAAAAGGATGCGCAAATAAGATATTACCTCACATAATTATTTGAAATTACTACATCACAAAAAAACGAGAAAAGTACTTACGTAAGCTGTAGGACTTCTCACAGCATTACTCCATTATGGCGGCAGCTGGCATCGGGAAGCAGTTCGGGCGTGGGTTATTCGTTGGGCCCCCGGTTGTATCCAAATTCAAATTTGTCTTCTTTTTCTGTAGCGGAACACAGGAATACAGGTAAGGATGAACGATAATCAGATATAAGGCAGGAAACCTATATATATATATATATATATATATATATATATATATATATAAAAAAAGACACGATAAGACACAAAGATAACTACATTCGTCCACGTCTGGCTCACTCGTCTCGACGTGTCCGGAAATCCACCACTTCCCCTTTTTGCACTCCTCGTCGGCGCAATCTCGCGCCAACGCAACTATTTCAAGCAACGGAAATACACGCACGTCTTTTTAAATTATTGGCGCGAAATCCTTGCAAATTAAAACTAAATTTGGAAATGTTTACGGCCGATTTTTCGGCACGTAACAATCGCGACAAAGCCATAAAAGAAAAAACTTAAAAAAAGAAAATGACTATTAGCACAGTAACATCTTAAAATGTTAATCCTAACTAACCTACATAAATCCTAACTTAAATTCTACAAGGTGTTTATTTTAGGCGCCACCTGGTTTTTTCAGACCGATAACACGTCTTCCGGATTATCAGGAAACGGAAAAGTCCACACACGAGTCTTTGGTGTGACGCAGTTATAATCGACAGCACAAATTTGTTGGGGAGCATGAAACACTACTTAAACTAAAACAAATGCGACAAGTCGCCTAACCTATATACTAAACTAAAGCTAACATTACAGTTTCCTAAGTGCAGACGCACATGAGCGTTGCATCTAGACTGTTTCTTCGTTGGCAAGAAGTGCCCAAATTTAAAAATGTTCAAAAGAGTGAGTTACTCTACACTCTAGCAAATTTTTAGTTACTGGTACTCTGGTTTAATAAACAATACACATCAAAACTTGTCCATGACATGGTTGTGAATCAACAAATTTACCAAAAGTACCCTCTTACTAATTCCTTACATTACTAACCTAACAAATCACATTTCTACCATCAGGTTAGGTTTTTCACTCAATATTCAAAAAAAAAAAAATTCCTACGTCTGGTCGTAAATACCAAACGTTAGGAAGATAAAAAGATTAAACTAGATCTCAAGTTATTATCGAAGATAATAGATAAGATAACGATATTGAGCTTAAGTTATTATCAAAGGTAATAGGTAAGATAAAGATATTGAGATAAAGTTATTATCAAAGATAGTAAATAAGATAAAGATATTAACTCAAGTTATTATCAAAGACAATAGGTAAGATAACGATAGAGTGGCTCCTTGGAGCCGTTATATGGGAATTTCTCGTGCCCCATAAAAAGGGCGACCTGTGAAGCAGGTCCGTTTGCAATAAACGGTACGAGGGACCGGCAAAGGCATTTGGGTGCATTCCTGCACCCGGCGTTAACTGATATCGGTGAGATAATCACACGATATCCACACGTCACATATATTCATGCACTCACACATACATGCACTGCCAGAGGCGTGGTCCGGGTGTCTGTGAAAACCCCCGCGCAACCACACGGTGACTAACGGAAATGAAAAGGCAGTAGAAATAGGAAAGGTAGAAAGAGGGAGGTGGGTATTTCGAATGCATAAGAGACACTTCCAGGTAGAAGAAAATAGAGGAAGGGCTCGCATGGAGCTAAAGAGACAGAAAAGGTGGATAGCAAAACACTACTCAACCAGCCAATGTGGTCAGTAGCCTGGAGTGAGTGAAAAATCACTCTTATGTGGTAGACGGGTGTTCCAGGACAAGAACGGGTCTACCAAAAGGAAGATAAGGCAGAGACGGAGACAGCGCGATATGAAAAATTAGAGTTTTTGGACAAGCGTCCGAGAGAAGGTAGAGAGTTGTCCCTATAAAACACAGGTCGGTCTGAAGGACCACCTGCGATATTAATCAGACAAGTTAAGGTATATCATTAGTTAAAAAATTACTAGACTCTTAACGAAAACTAGTACAATCATTTCCCTAACGAGTGCATCCACTACGATAAGAAAATCAGACAAAAATCGAAACAACAACTTAGAAATATTACTACAGATACATTCACACAAAAACCCACTGTTGCAAGGTAATTTTTTTAAAACGGTAACGCTATAAACACACAAAAATGCCTAATTATAAGCAATTAAATACAGACACACTGTCCCAATATGCTAAAACAACCGAGAATTTTATAAGATATCAATAAAAAACGATAACACTTCACCACGAAGTTCAATAAAAAACAACGAAGAAAATGTTTATATGTTATGATGATTTAGTAGAAAAAGAACAAGTAATGATATAGGATAATGTGGGTGACTGTAATACTTCAGAGGAAAAACGCATGGAATAGAAAGTCCTAGTTTTTGCAACTGCAAATATGAACTATTTCTTACAATGGCATAGGCCGCGTCTCCTATGTGAGCCCAAAGAAGAAAGCATCCACTTTAACATCAGCTAAAACCAATCATAAAAATTCAATGAGTTACTACAACCAAAGTTACGACAATTACCACACAATTAAACGATGCAAGATAAATACTAAAAACAAAATAATCTGTTGTAGAAAAAGGTGCGAGGGATCAATTAAATGAAACGACAGAGTTATACTGGGAGACTTAGAGAATAAACCGATATATAACGAACGGTAAGTTCAAGGAAAAGTCAACCAGAGCAAAAAGATAGGTAGTTTAAGGTAAATAAGTTAAACGTATAAACGGTAGGTGCTGTATACGAGAAGGAATAAGTAATTAAAGTTACTAATTGATAGTAGGGACAGAAAACATTAGGTAAATTGTTAAGGAAATGAAACATGAAAAAATTTTGTATGTACGTAGGGTTGAACGATTTTAAAGATAATTTTATGCCATCTAGTGTGGTTTAAATCGATATATGAAGAGATAACAGTAATCAAAACTCGATTTACTGACAAAATTGTTGAAGAACGGAAAGATATCTTGTAACACATATATTTGCTAGGATAACGAGCCCTCGATTGAGCTTCACCTAGACTAATGAAGAAAAATTCCAACATCATTCTTAAAAAAATGATTCACAAATTGCTAGAGCGACAAACTTACCGCCAAATCTCGTCTAGATTTATAATGCTGAAGGACCGGCCCTTGATGGGTCTCGTCTAGACTTATAATGCTGAGCGACCAATTCGTATGGCAAATCTCGCTTAAACCAAATAGATCTTAAGATGCTGCGTTGGAATATCGATATATCTAAAAAAATATGTTATAAAAACAAAATCATACTCGCTACACAAAAGAAATATTGTACGATACACGTATAGAAAAAAACAGTATTTCAAATTATTAAAATATTCTTTTGATATCGCGGGATCTATCAACAACTATCGTAAATGAGCTTAAATACAAAACGTTATTAAACCTTCATTATTGGAGTGTTTAAAGAGGCAGATATAAAGAAATCCAGTTTATTACAGCGTTTTAGAAGGTAAAAGATATACGAAAAAACTGAGTTAGTTGCGTTAGCTGTATTTGAAAGCAAAGTTTTCTTTAAAAAGGGATTCATAAGTTATGGTTATTTATTTAAATTACTAAGAGAACGTTTTAGAATAATAATAAGGTAGGATAATATATAAAACGACGAGTTTTGAACAGTTAATCTAAAAAAACAAGTTAAGATAGACTAAGAAAAATTTCAGAAGTAAAATGATTATTTTAACTAAACTTAGTATCATTTTAAGAGATTTCCTCTTTTTCTTCATAATGGATAGAAAATAAAGCTATTTATTTACAGTCAGAATACTTACAAACAAAATTATGTAATCCAAACATGTTTAAGTGAGGTTATGTTGATTTAACACTTTTTAAAAAGTATGTGTTCCAGTTTCCTGGTAAATTAAATTAGGTCATTATCTAAAAGAATTTAAATTAGAAACACTATTTTTATAAAGTTACGAGAATTATTTGGATTAGCAATACATTTATAAAAAGTACATACAGTGTTTCCACTCTAAATCTTCTAAGTTAACAAATATTAAAAATTCAAATAATTATTTATTTTTTAAGTGAAAAAACTACAAATATATTTAATTAATACATTATAAGATATATGAAGATAAGAAAACAAATTATTCAACCTAATATACGTTGTAATGCGCCACTATTATAATCCCAGCGGTACAGTACGCGAGCCACTACAGTCAGTTGGTAGCAATGATAAATAATTGCAAAAAGGATGCGCAAATAAGATATTACGTCACATAATCATTTGAAATTACTACATCACAAAAAAACGAGAAAAGTACTTACGTAATCTGTAGGACTTCTCACAGCATTACTCCATTATGGCGGCAGCTGGCATCGGGAAGCAGTTCGGGCGTGGGTGATTCGTTGGGCCCCCGGTTGAATCCAAATTCAAATTTGTCTTCTTCTTTTCTGTATCGGAACACAGGAATACAGGTAAGGATGAACGATAATCAGATATAAGGCAGGAAATCTACATATCAAAAAAAAGAAGACACGATAAAACACAAAGATAACTACATTCGTCCACGTCTGGCTCATTCGTCTCGACGTGTCCGGAAATCCACCACTTCCCCTTTTTGCACTCCGCGTCGGCGCAAACTCGCGCAAACGCAACTATTTCAAACGACGGAAATACACGCACGTCTTTTTAAATTATTGGCGCGAAATCCTTGCAAATTAAAACTAAATTTGAAAATATTTACGGCCGATTTTTCGGCACGTAACAAGCAATTACTAAGGAAAAATAAATGGTGTACAACCATTGTCTCAACAGAGACAGCTAATATTGTATCCGGAAGGATAAAATGGACTATTGTGCTACACAGAAGGGCTTGTGGTGTTTGAAAAGGGTATATTATTGTTGCATGTTCCTTTTGTCAGTTAACTATTATATATGTGCCTGATGTTAATTGTGACGAGTGTTTAGTAAAAGTGTCTTTTATTTAAACTATTTTAGTTTTGGAATTTATTTCTTAGCCTGCCCTTTAAAACTCCTTTTTTTGCATTCCTTGTATTTTTAAAATTTAGGTGTATAGGAGCAAAAAAGTATGTAGTTTGTAAGATTGAAAATTGGAGAGACCATAAAACGTCTGAGGAAATTGATTGAATGAACTTAACATTTTATAGCGTTGGATGAAACCCTGTGTTTCTTTTATATAAAATTGATTGCAACTAAATAAATTATGTGTGGTATCATGGATATTTTAAATTAATGTTACAATATTTATGGAATATTATTTTATATCTATTGAGAAAGATGAATTCACATAGAAGTTCTTTTTAATGCGTTTGATCTAAACTTATGTTGCAGTTATTGACAAATTCATCAATTGTAGATCAGTTGTTTCTGTCTTTGTCAAAACAGTCATACTTACGGAACCATAGTGATGTACAAGTCTGTTTCAAGAATATGGTTACTATACAACGATATTAGTGATACATAGGATAGCTCTAGTCAAAATATCAGTGCCATGTTTAATAGTACTATTATACTATTATGAAGTGAGACTAATACTAACATTAAATAATTCGTGCCTATAATAGTTCTTTGACAATCAATTTGTGACGATCTGAATTTGTAATTCAATCATCACATGAGATAAAGAAATACATGTTATTGCTTATGTAGATATTGTTTTCTAAGTTGAAGGTTGATATCTGAAATTCCAAGTTTTTGCTACTTACTTTCTGTGTTTTGTTTTTATGGTAATTTTCTGTTTCATTAATAAAGTTTTAATGCATCAATTATTTGTTTACCTTTGGAGGTTCTTCATTTGTCAATATTGTAGATCTATTTGCAGGTTGCCAATTGCACCTCACCTGTACATTTGTATATTTACTATTTTTGAAAACTAAGTTCATTGGTGCCTCATCTTTTGATTATTAGAGCAATACCTCGCTTAATGATTAATTATAAACTTCCTTCTTTATTTGATTTAATTATTACTTGGGAAGAATCTATTTACTTTTGGAAGATGTTTATTTATTATTATTTGTTTTTACAATATATTTACACTTCATTAGTTAACCCTATTTTATTTTGTATATGTTATGCCACTGTCATAAAAGTAATTTGTTATCTTGTTATACTCCCGCGTCCGTGTTCAGCGCCACTACTACAGTTGGCAACACTGATACGATCCACGTTCACAATATTGCACAATAATTATATTATGACATAATTACGTGTCAAACTGTATCACATACCAAATACGTTTACAATGATACAATTGGCACTCAAAAAGATAAATGAAGGGAAGTACTCATTTAAAAGCATCCTTGCAGTTCATTCTCAGGGCCCTTGTTGTTTGGGAGTGGGTTGCGTCATGCCATTTGAATCCAAATTTATTCGTCTCTCCTCTTCTGTTTGTAGCGGTGCGATAGGATACAGGTAGAGGTACAATAAGGCAAGAGATAAAGGGAAACCTACATCCTAAAAGAGAAAAGACAAGAAAAAACACGACACAGGCAAACGTCACTGTTCGACGTCTCGTGGCTAATAATACTCATGTCCTATCGTGTTGCAAACCGCGAACTTCCCCATCACTCCACGCCTGCGCATTCTTTTGCGCCGACGCAATTGTCCGAAATGACGGAAATGAACAAGTTTATTTTAAAATAGTGGCGGGAATTCACTCACATTTATACTTAATCTAAATATGATACATAGCCGATTTTCGGCATGTAACAATCTTCAAGGTGAATTTTAGTAATTTCTTGTATTCTTCATTTTTCAAAAAGGACAGCCACTTTTGTCTGTGTGGTGCAAGCTCCCATGGTCGCGAACTTTACAACAATTTTAAAATTAATCAGTTTTGTATGTGATCAATCAATGTTATTTGTTGGGATTGTTACTTGTTGTAGCCCTACAGTTCCTGATACTGATGTTATTTTGGGAAATCAGCATTTGCTGGATAGTGATTTTAGTCGACCCCATTTTATTCCATCTAAAGAGCAACTTGCGCCATTGCTTAATAGTCTCAAGTTTTTTTACTTTCTTAATTGGGTCATCAATATAAAGTGTTCAAGTTTACAAAATTATATTTTTGCATTTACTTTGTGCTATATATGTTTGCACATTATTGTCGTTGATGCCACCGGGAGCAGCCTTTCCTTGGTTCTACGCTTGGTTCTGGGACTATCAGGTATTCAAGAACTTTATTTTCTGGAAAAAGCAGTACCGTTAGAGCAATCTTCGTGCAAGAACTACCCGGTTCCAGTTTATGTGTATCCTGAATTTTACTTGAAGTGGACGTACTTTACCGAAGGGTCCACCTCGGAGGAGGGAACATTATAAAAGATAAGTTTTTAAGTCATGTTTATAGATCTAAGGAATTTTTCTTTTATTTTAAAAATGAAATTCATAAGTTTTATGTTAATCTAAATTAATGGGTATCTCCCAGATGTATGCACTTGGCCAATAACCTGATTAAATTTATTTGGAACTCGATGTATTGCAAATCAGTTTTTTTTATAACGCACTTCATTCTAGCATAAAAGATTTGCCTCTTCATCAATTTAAATTGAACGTAAAAAGATTCTTATTAGAAAATGCTTTCTATACAGTACCTGATTTTTTAGCTTCTGTTGGTTCTTTAAGGTTGTCCTCTGAAGATTTATAACATAATTTCCACCTTTTTGGTGATTTTTTTTAAATTGTATATTGTGAACATACTTTCATTGTATTTTGTTGACAAATTGTTATTCACATTAGTGATTTACACATGTTTCATTATAAATAAATAAATAAATTGTTTTGGTAATAAGTTTAAAAGAACAGGTCAATGGCCAACTTAATTAACTAGTTCTTATTTCTTGAAACGATTACTTCAGAAACAAACAACTATGTGTGTTCGGTCTCTTTGTCGCACGTTCGCGTGGTTAATTTTAAGTTATTTAAATTTGTAGTCGTAAATCTAATAGTAAAACTGTCATCCCTTGTTCCTTTATATCCTGCCATAAAAATTCCTGGTGCATGTGTGAATAAGTGGGACTAAGGGTAGCAATGAACAAACACTTTCTTATGGATATCGAAGCAGAACAGTTGTCGGTTTTTCGTTCGGTACCGTAAGTTAGTCAATTGCCGCGGACTTTATTTGTTAAACCCCTAAAAAACAACCGAACCTTTGCTGTTTCAAGCAATATAAGGATCTTTAACGTGCGTGACAACACGCATACACGGGACCTCCATCTGAACAAGGACGTATTTTTGTGAAAAATGCTCGCCTAACATTTTTCAAGGGGATCGTGTCGAGATTCAAACCTGGGACCTTGGACGTAGTAGTCACACGCATACCAACTATGCCACAGAACCGCCTCAAGAAATAGTAACCGTTCATTTACATTCCCAATGCTCCACCCGAAGGTACTGCATTGGCCAGGAGGCGAGTTTTTTGTTGCCTGGAAATTTAGAATTTTGCCGAACCCTTGCCGTTCCAGGCAAAGTAGGGATCTTTAACGTGCGTGACAACACTCACACACGGGACCTCCATTTAACCTCTCATCCGAACGAGGGCGTAATTTTGTGAAAAATGTTCACCTGCCATTTTTCAAGCAGTCAGTCGTGTCGGGATTTGAACCCAGGACCATGGGATCTGTAGTCTTACGTTTACTACATTGATCCACGGCGACGCCAAGAAATAGTAACCGTGCATTTATATTTCCAATGCTCCACCAGAAGGTACTACATTGGCCAGGAGGCGAGTTTTTTGTTGCCTGGAAATTTAGAATTTGGCCGAACCCATGTCGTTCCAGGCAAGGTAGGGATCTTTAACGTGCGTGACAACACACACACGCAACCTCCATTTAACCTCTCATCCGAACAAGGGCGTAATTTTTGTGAAAAATGCTCACCTGTCATTTTTCAAGCAGAGTGCCGTGTCGGGATTTGAACCCAGGACTTTGGAATCCATAGTCTTACGCTTACTACATTGATCCACGGCGACTAAAAAATAGTAACCACTGGATTATCCTGCAAATAGTTGCAACGTGAATTTATTTAATGGTATTAATTTTTTATCTATTCCTTATTTTGAATTTATATTTGTGTACAGCGATGGATCCAGGAATCATCTATGGTAATCGAATTTAAAGACACGTCCATTAAACGAAGAATGTATTGATTGGCATCTAGAAAGGTTATTCAAAAAATCAATATAGAGCAAAGGGGTGATTTGATTATGATTTCGTAGAATCTAGATTATAGCTTGATATAGAAACCGCACAACTCAGCAAAGAGTTCAGCCTGAGTAATAACTTACAAGTGATATGTAATAAATTGTTCTTTGAATTCATAAAATAAATACACTTAAAATCTATATAAATTAGAATATAAGTTGTTATAACCCCGGCGTCCGTGTTCAGCGCCACTACTACAGTTGGCAACACTGATACGATCCACGTTCGCAATATTACACAATAATGATATTACTCATAATTACGTGTCAAATTGTATCACGTACCAAATACGTTTACAATGATACAAGTTTATATTTACACACAAGTAAAGCAAAGGAACTCACTTAAACGCGACATGCAGTTGAATCTCAGGGCCCTTGTTGGGGGCGTTGTTTGGTGTGGGTTACGTCATGCCATCGTTAATCCAGATTTATCTGTCTTCCCTTTTCGTCTTTCGTAGGCAGGGCGAAGGAATAAAGGTACTTGAAGATACAGATAAAAGGAAACCTACATCCTAAAAAAATAAAAGACAGCACCACGACACAGGCAAACGTTACCGTCCGACGTCTCGGTGGCTAATAATGTCGTGTCCCACACCGCGCACTTGCGCCATTCACTCCGTGCCTGCGCATTCTTTTGCGCAAACGCAACTGTCCGGGATGGCGGAAATTTAACAAGTTTATTTGAAATAGTGGCAGGAATTCACTCACATATTTATACTTAATCTAAATATGATACATAACCGATTTTCGGCATGTAACAAAGTTCATTCATGCTTGTGTAAATAAATTAACGATGCATCTACGAATGCAGTTAAATTAGTATATAGTGTAATTGTCATGTTAAAAAGGACCCCAGCGTACTAAATATTCATGTAACTATCATCGGTGATTACTGTAGCGACACCTCAGTACATTAAGTACTTTATGTAAGTATTAAGCTTATATTGGAATTTTGACTTTGTTTTATAGCAGGGGTTCTCAACCTTTCAGGCTCTGAGCCCCCCTTTATGGAATAAGTTAATTTTGACTTGTATATGATAATTTTACTTACTTTATGTTTGGGTAAAATGACTTTGAACTTGGGCTAGACATATTCTGGTAAGAAATATAAAATCATATTTGTTCAAAAAATTTTAATTACACAAATCATCAAAAAAATTACAACAAAACGTCAATAATGTAACCATCAAAATGTCCGTTACCTTTGTAGTACTAGTGTGAGAGCTGGCATTGTTTCTCGTCAACTATTTTTTGTATGTTTGGTTGCAATTTTGACAAAGAACACTGCAGGTCAGTTTCCACATCTAGTCTAGTTCGATATTTAGATTTTATATTAGTTAAGGGTGAAGATCCTGACTTACATAGATAGGTTGATGAAAATTGCACAAGCAACTTGGCTGCTTCCATTGCTACTTCTGGGTAAACGGGAAGATATAGCAACCAGAAGTCTTTGAGATCCATATTTGGGAAATCCACTTTAGCTTTGGAATCACATTAGAAGTCAGTTGTTTGTTCTTGAATATGATCAGGAAGTATATCAACATTGATTTTAAAGGGGTCTTAACTTGAATTCCCAGTTTTCTGAGCTTATATCTGGGAAATAGACTCCGATTTTGTTCTTCAGAAATACCAAATGCTCAGATATGAGCTTCTTCATTTCATTTACCATGTCTTTTGGAAGACTTTGGGTATCATCGAGGAGGTTGTTTAATTTAAGAAATGAAGTAAAGTTCGGCTCCGAATTCTGAAGGCCGCATTTGCAAAGAGCCATCTTCTCAGCAAAACTCTTAATTAAATCATAGTTCTTCGAAGTACTTTTCTGACCTTGTAGCTAGAGGTTCAGAAGATTTGTTGTTTTGAAAAAGTCTGACAAAAATGCCAGGTAGAAGATAAATTTGACATCTGTAAATTTCTTGTGCACTTCTTCATTTGAACTCATCAAAAATATTTCAACTTCTGATTTTAAGTTGAACAATCTTGCAAGCATATTACCTTTGGACAACCAACGAACTTCGGCGTGAAAGAGAAGTGTTTCTTGATCATTGTTCAGTTCTTGACACAACACTCGAAAAAGTCTGGTGTTCAAAGCACTGAATTTGGCATGATTAACTACTTTAACTGCTAAGTTCAAAGCAATGTTGAGTGATTCCGGGAGAGTCTGGCAAGCCAAAGCTTGTCTGTGGATGATACAAAGGGGGGTCAATTATTTTATGGTTCTTTTTTTTAGCCAATGCAATAAATCCTGATGGACATCCGGTCATCACTTGAGCTCCATCAGAACATATTCCAATAACTCTCTCCCACGGAAAGTCATTAGCTTCTAAAAATGTTTGAGGAACGGCAAATATATCGACTACTGTAGTTGTTGTTTCAAGATTTTTGAAAACAGTATTTCTTCAAGGAATTTCTTTTCATCTATATCTATATATTTACAGTAAAACAACAACAACTGCGCTTGTTTTGAAATGTCTGTTGTTTCATGGCGCTGCAATGCAAAGAATGGCGAGTTCTTTAGCTTTTGCACCAATTAATTTTTCAAATCAATAGTCATGTCATGAATTCTGTTTGACTGTATCGTTTGATGAAGCAATTTTGGCAACTTTATTGTAGCTGTCTTCACCGGGCACAGTACTACAAGCAGTAAGCAAACAAGGTTTTATCAGTGATTTACCGATTGTGTGGGGTTTCTTGTCTTTAGCTATCAACAAGGCAATTTTGTAAGAAGCCTCAACGGCCTTTTCATTTTCCATTCGAAAACTTCCACTGGAATCAAGTTTCATTGGCTTAAGGCGACTTTTCTGAGAAACAAAAAATTCAGTAGGTTTGTCCTTCAGGGCAGCATGATTTGTAGTCAAATGACGTTCCAAACGTCCAGGTCGTATTGCTTCATTATTTAGATCTAAATGGCAAACTATGCACTGAGGTAAATTTTTTCAATAAATGTAAACCCATATTTAATATTGTCATCACTATAGAGTCTTTTCTTCGGCAGTGATTTAGCCATTTTTAATAACAACTAACCACTAAAACATACAATAATTGTCACTGTTAAGGATGTTGAAAGAACTACAAATTAATTTAATTTTCTTTTAATTTGCTGACGCCTCCCCTGGAATTCTTCCACGCCCTCCAGGGGGGCGCCCCATCCCAGGTTGAGAACCGTTATTTTATAACATCATCTGTTTACATTTACAGTTGCTGTTGTGGAGGCTGATAAATTATTTTAGTTACTCAATTAACTGCAATGAGAAAATATCTTCTGAATGTGAGGTTTAATGTGAACAGAACCAATTTACTTTTTTTTTAATTTTTATTTATCTTTCTTTATTAGTTGTTAAAGAAACTCTTTCCTAAATAAAACCATTTTACTACATTACTACAAACTTGATTTTTCTAAAGTTCATTTCTTGAACAGTGAATAAAGAACTAAATTGAAGTTCACTACGATATAATAAAATCCATTTACAAGTGATTTTAAAAAAGCTAAACTGATAATTTAATACTTTTGTGTTGCGAGGAGCACCAGACGAAGTGATGAAGATAATATCTTCAAATCTTTAAAGCAACATCAGTAAATTATCTGTTGAAAAGGTTCATTTCTGCTCACGTAGTGAGGAGTATATTCGTCGAGAGTTTCTGATCAATCTCTTTATTTTGACCCAGTCGTTTACCACTCTTACTCATAATATTATACAATGAATATTAGATATTCATATAAATTTAGAATTGTATATTGTAACGTATGTCATAAAGTATTTCAATAAATTAATGTCAATGTTTGTTATTAGCGGATGATGGAGGTTTTGAAATGGGAGTATACAGAAATAGAATATCGCAAACACCAAATATTGATAAACTTGCCAAACAAAGCTTAATATTTAATAATGCTTATACATCTGTAAGCAGCTGCTCACCTAGGTATAAATAAACTTCTTTTTGAAATACATATATACTGTTGTTTTATAGTCGTGCAGCTCTTTTAACTGGAATGCCATCTCATCAAAATGGAATGTACGGGTTACAAAATACTGTTCATCATTTTAATTCGTTTGATAGTATTAAGAGCTTACCGGCAATACTAAGAAATAATGGAGTGCGAACTGGTAATTTCTTCTTAGATAGTACACCCCTACTCATAATGACTTTTAGGTATAATAGGAAAGAAACATGTTGGACCTGCTTCAGTTTACTCTTTTGATTATGAACAAACTGAGGAACATCATTCTGTTAACCAAGTAGGACGAAATATTACTCTAATAAAAGAACTAGCACGTGAATTTTTAAGCAACAAAACAGAGTAAGCATTTAAATATTCAACATTTTATTTTACACTTTATTAAACTTCCAGGCCATTTCTTCTGTATGTTGCTTTTCATGATCCGCATCGCTGTGGTCGTACAAATCCTGAATATGGTCAATTTTGTGAAAAGTTTGGAAATGGAAATGAAGGGATGGGAAGTATTCCTGATTGGCATCCAATTTACTACCAGCCAGAACAAATTGATTTGCCATATTTTATGCCAAATACTCTAGAGGCTAGATATGATGTTGCTGCTCAATATACAACTATATCACGACTTGATCAAGGTATTATGGGACTACATTTTTAATTTCATATTTAATAATTAAGTGCAAAGTTGAATTGTTTTGCAAATTTAATGATTGCTTGTACGTAATATTTTTGTCAAGTTTAATATTTTAGGTGTTGGTTTGATTGTACAAGAACTTAAAGATTCTGGCCACCTGGATGATACTTTAATTATATACACATCTGATAATGGTATACCTTTTCCAAATGGTCGTACAAACGCATATGATTCTGGTATTGCCGAACCAATGTTTATATCATCTCCTCTTCATCTCAAGAGACGAAACCAAGTTACATACTCACTTGCTAGTTTACTTGACATAGTGCCTACTCTTTTAGATTGGTATAATATTCCTTATGAGCAGCCTACTTCAAAGAAGCCAAATACACATAAAATAAACGAGCCTATTGTACTAACGGGAAGGAGTTTATTACCACTTCTTGATTCAGGTAACAAGTAGAAATAAAATTCAAATTCAAATAGTGGATATTATGCCTATATTGATTGAACTAATTTTCATATACTTTGAAAATACCAAATATGATTATATGAATGCATTGTTTGCAAAAGCAAAACTTTCTCCGAGACAGTAGGGAACAATATTTTGCAATACAACCACATAGGCAGCCTGAAATGTCACATCCCAGCTGCTCACTTAATTTGGTTGTCATAAACATAGAGTTAGTTTTTATATTTTAAGCAATAAACAGCATCTTTCGCTATCGATAGTGATTATGGAAATAGGTTAACATGAAGATTTCGAAGTAAGATTTAATTTTTAGACATTAAATCCTAGAAACAACTTTATTAAAATGAGGTCAGGAAGCAACATTTAAGAAATGTTATATATATATACATATATATATATATATATATATATATATATATATATATTGCTGTGACTTCGTACAAAAAGCCTCGCCAGGTTCCTGGAATAAAATCACAAAAATTTTATTTTGAACTCGAGCCTCACTTTTGGGCGCTACGATTTGCTGTGATCCTCTTCTGATAATCGCCTCTTTACTCTTTCCGCCTCGGCTGCTTACCTAGTTAAAACTCTCATCCTCATTCATAAAAAAAAAACAGACACATTCCTACCACAAACATCAACGTTAACTCTATTTACATCAATATTTATAATACATTAAAATTTCAAAATTAAATTGTAGCATAAATTTCAGTAATTTCAAGATCAAATTTGTCATCATTTTAATTTGCATCCAGAATTAAAGTCCTTGTAGGATGCCTACTAATTAATTTAACAATATTTGCAGACCTGAGTCTGAATAAAAGGGAGCATCTCCACCCCTTTACGTTAATTAAACAGGTTCGTCTAATTGAGCTCAAAGACAGGCCCAAATTTTCATCATAATCAAGAACATAAATACTAAATACTCCTTTCTACTTAAACAAGAAAATTTCACCTTAAAATTAAAATTTTGTTGTTTGTACAAATTCACTACTGTCCATTTTAAGTAAACAAATTATAAAGTTATTCAACACACACCAAAACATCCAAAATCGAACAACAAAGCATAAGTTACCTGAAGGTTAATGCACTCGTGGCTCCAATGTACATCGTCCTTTGTTAATCACACCATTCCAACTGGGTTATGTTTAGGTCCTCGGATTACTA
Source organism: Platerodrilus igneus (assembly GCA_036346225.1). Taxonomy (NCBI): domain Eukaryota; kingdom Metazoa; phylum Arthropoda; class Insecta; order Coleoptera; family Lycidae; genus Platerodrilus; species Platerodrilus igneus. The sequence continues at coordinate 2,124,481 of JARFIW010001049.1, read as the reverse complement.
GTCGCTTTTAAAAATTTTCTCTACACCACCATTCATCTAAAATTGTTTCAGGGCTTTTCAGGAACTCATCTATGTATATCTGAACTTGTTTTGTGGATCCACTCACGATTACGAATAACATTCGATTATGAACACCCCGGAAAAATAGCAAAGAAATTCATACTTCTTTCACGCTATACCCAAAACTGCCTACTTTTGTTTATTCATTTATCGTTACAATTTCGATAGTTGGTACAGCAATACTCGCAAATATAACTAGACTTTATTACCTTGTATCTTCTTTTCTAAATGCACTAAATAACTTTCATCGTAGCACGTAAAGAGCAAACTGTTTTAAAGTATTCAATGATCACCAAAATATACGAGCAAACTGTTTAAAGTATTGAATCAAAATCGAAAATCTAAGAGAGCTAAACTGTTTAAAGTCCGGGTTTATATAATGGCTAGCCTGTTCGTCGCTTTTGTCCCTCAATAGGCCAGTTTTCAGAATTTCGCATTCTCGGTTCCCTTCTCGACAGTCGGGCATGCGATTCTATTAAATTTGCACACGCGCCAGTTGAAAATCTGAGAAATTTTCCACACGGCACGCAACCACGTCCGAGAATAACTAATTAATTTTGTATCGAAATCGTTACATTTACACCTCTCATACCTGCCTCTGATTACAACCAATCGTAGCTATCGTGACGCTGCTCAAAACACGCCTTTTACTGTATGTGTCTCTGCCTTGCGCATTTTATCTGTCTTTTTCTAACTTGGCCTTAGTGGTGCAAATCGATGCTCTTTACTATCGGCTGTGTACAATCCACGTGGACTGTTAAATAACCCACTTTATTAGCATTTCCCGTGAATATTAAGCGACGGTTTCTCCAACATTCTCTGTAACCATCTGTTATCTGCAAAATTTAAGCAGAACGTGACTTTTAAATAAACGCTGTTTTGTATTTCGTGCTAAAGCATCCGACCGTTTCCAATATACGTAGAATCTACATGTTTATCTAAACAAATTAAACTGAAATTGACTTTTAAAAATACGCAGGTGTGTTCAATCGTAACATTTTAAATAACACTTCTACGATTTGAATATTATTGGGTTTTTACAAGCTTTTATACATATTATATGTTACTAATGGTTCAATTAACTCCAATTAAAATAATAATGAATGGCGTTGACTTCTACCCTTTAATTTTTAGTGAATCCTAATTAAATATTAATTATTATTTGTACATTTTGTTTAATACCCATTACTTGAAAACTGAGTTAATTAATATAAATTTTGCACGTAATTTCTATTTGATTCTTTACTTGGAACAATTAAATTACATACAAATTGAGCATTTTAATTCTGCTTCTTTTTATAGAAAGCGTCTTGTAAATAATTTAAATCCCTTATTTTTAATGAAACGAAGGAATTTTTATGCTTCACGGTTTTAATAAAGCGTATTATCTAATAAAAATCCTTATACACGGTGATTAAAATTATTTGATGTAATTAATTAATTTTCTACCCTGGTCTAAATTTGAGTAATATATATATATATATATATATATATATATATATATATATATGTGGATTCAAAGGGTTAAATCAGTGGTAAACAATAAAATTTCAACCACCCTGTATATAGAAAAAACGATTTATTTACGCGCAAAATTAATTTGAGTCATTTAGGGAAAACGGACAAGTATTGACGTATTTTTATAATTAATAAAGGTATGTTAGAAATTACATAAAGAAAAAACAGTTTTAAAGCAAATAGAAATGCATAATTTATTCTAATGTATTTTAATCCAACACGTATAAGCATAAGAGAACGTGCTTGCGTAACAAAATCAATAATTTCAAGGTAAATGTAGTTCGTTTTATACAAATACGACGAAATACAAAGTCTAGGAATTGTTGTGCTAAACGTTTGATAATTAACAAACACCTGCGTTTTAAAAGGTTACATTCGAAGAAGTCAAGCATGTTTTAAGATAGGATTTCATAGAAATATTTTCAACCGTCAGTTTGGATAAACAGCAAGGCTAACAAACTTCTTAAAGAGCGAGGGAAATGCACGATCGGTTATATACAACAGATAGAGACAGGTACAGAAGCGATGAGGTTGAAAAACCACGTACCATATACACGTGGAGTGGAGATAAGCTGTCATCAATATCGATTTTCTGTAACTTAAGTGGGGTTTTGAACGCGACAGCAGACATGCATAAGACAGAGATGAATATAGTTCAGGCGGGGTTTGTGATGACAGAATTTTATCATCGGTTAAAAACAGACAGTTTTCCAAACGTAGACTCACGCGAAGGTTGAGAGCGCTTTTTGGATACGGCACGTAGACCGGAGAAAATTTCAGGAATTTCAAGACGGTTGTATTCAAAATTTTTAGAATTTAGATTTGAAAATAAGCTTTTCACTTGAAGTGTGTCCCGGGTGGGGTTTTGAAACGATATAAATACTCAATCTAAATTATTAACGTTCTCTTGTCTTCTCTTCGCTTCTAGATTACTTTACTTCGATAAAGTACTGAATGCTGACCACCATAATAGTAGAGCTTTTTTGTGAGTATTGTATGTGTTGATAATACAGTAAAATAGTGGTTACAAGTGTAACTCAGTAGTAACGGGCATCTTATTATTGACGCGATGTACGTGTAGGGTATATTAAATTAATAGAGGTCCGGCTACTACAATGTAAAGCACGAAAATCATTAAATGGAAGCATGATATATGTGGGGTAAGCATCACAAATAACCAAGATTGTCAATTTAGGGTAACATGTGAGGCCCATCTACTCATTTCTCATTGAGTTTGTTGGATAATAATTAGAAAAATCAAGGACTTTAAAAACATACATATTTTGAGTTTTGTAATGAGTGTATCAAACTGTGTTTTATACATGTGAATATAATTTATCTGTTAATAGCTGTAAATAAAGGGTTGTATGATTGTTGTATTATTTGGTGATTTTATTGAATGGTGTGCGAGGGTGAAAGAGGTATGGTTGTAAATTTAGGTATCCGAGAAGAGGCACAGCTGAGCTAGCCAGGGAAGCTGAAGGAGTTTTCGAAGCAGAAATAAAAGGGTAAGGAAATTTTTTTTTGAAATTTTTGAATTTTTTTTAAATTGTGTGTTGACACTGGTGAAGCTTCAAATTTTTCTGAGGTTCTACGGCAATCTTAATATATATATATATATATATATATATATATATATATATTGCAGTGGAGTTCGGGATTACCTTCAAGGCCTTGCGTTGGGAGCCATAAAAATGCAGTGGATTACTCTTTTATTCTGGCCCCACGATTTGGGCACCATAAAATGCTGTGAATTAACCTGGAATCATGTGCATCTGCGTTGAGCTGCTATAATAATGCTGTGACTTAAGGCTCTAAAATCGTGCCCCACGCTTGGATGCTATAATAATGCTGTGAAATTGCTCTAAAATCTTGCCTCGGCTGCTCCTGAATCATCCTCTTACTTTTATGCTTCTGATATATCACATACACCTACCTGTTACATCAAACAAACTTCCTCTCATTATTACCATAGAAACCTAAATAGAAATCCACATCAATCATGCATTCAAAAATAACTCGATTAACCAAAATATCGCATTCTATTTATCTGAAATCCAAATTACATTTTTTCAAATTTAAAATACCATCGCTTTATATACATTCATGTGTTCACTAAATCTTATAACAATCATTTTGCATATTGATAACCCCTTTAATACAACTTTTTATTAAAGTAAGAGGGCATTCCTCATACCTTACGTAACCCTTCGTTCTAGCATGAGCTCACCTTAAAACTTTATAAATGTGCATATAAATTCTCTGCACGACCAATATCAAAAACCCTATATACCTTTTTACAACTTTTGGTTATCTCCAAATTAATGAATACTGTTTCGTTTTAACAGTCCTATAAATGTCTGCTCAAATAGAAATCAAAGCAAATAATCATAAAACACATCAAAACACCACAAACACTATGAAAATATTCACCATGAAATGTCTTATTCTATCTCCTACCTTGTAGTTGTCTTCGTACTGCGGTCCACCAACTAGCCCCTTGCAGATGTTGCCGTCTGGTAGGTCCTCCGTCTATCGATTAATTTCATGGTCGAATCCCCATGTGTACCACACATGCCTCTACTCCAAAAACTTTTTTTTTATAAATTTCAATCAAAATATCCAATCTCCAAATTTCAATCCTTTTATTCCAAATAAATTCTACTATCCCAAACCTCGCTTTGATACACATCCAAACAATTTTCAAATTGTAGTACTTCTCGTGCATCCAAACAAAAATCTTTGTACTTACATCTCAACTTTACTATTTACTAATAACGCTTTATCAGCGTTTACATAAATTTTATTTAATTAGTGTGCACTGATTCACTTGGAAGTAAACTCACTCTATCACCGATGGAATCTAAGAGCAAAAGAGAGCGAGACCTCTCTGTGTTACTGATTATATAATGCAACCTGCCCCCCCCCTCACCGTTTAAGAAATAGCACATACATTTGTTTAACCGTTGTCTTATTTTCCTCGAAATCACCAAAGACCGTCGATTTCTCGTAATTTTTCATAACATAACATAATGGTATGTGGTAATGCACTTAAAAGTGTCGTTTCAAATTCTCCGAATTAGCCTCTACTCCATGCCTTTAACTTCAAGCAAACATCATGTCTTCCTTGTACATATCGCTCTATTGCACACATATGCTTTTACCACATGCATATTTAACCCTTCTTGTTTAACTTTCACCAATCAACTCGCTTGGCTCCATTTCCCACCTTTTCTGATCGACGCGTGGTTGTTTACAACTATCCTTGACATTATCGATTTTTAATTCTCTTCCTCTGGATATACTTTATGTTTCTCTCTTATACTTATAGGCTTTTATTCAATCTTGGTTTTTTCATTGCTCCTTCAGACTCTATATCTAAGCTTAAAAGTCAATATTTTAACTAACGTATACTGCTTTTACATCAATTCTGTGTGGTTTTGTTTACGTCCTTGGCTGCTTTAATTCCAACGGTTGTTGGTTCCACTAAGCTATTAAATTTGTTTGCAGCGACTTTACTAAGAAATACATCTTTCCCCTTGTTATTTGAAACGTAGAAATCGTTATTTTTAAAGTGCTCAACGCTTTTAAAACTGTTCCATAGTAACTTCATTATGCTATAATTTAACCCTAAATTAATTTTTTTATTCTCCTTTACATACATACTATGATACACGGCCCCTAACTAAATCTAATCAAAATAAATTATTCCTACATTAATCACGCGTTAAACTAAATCGATATTCTTCTATTATCCATTAATTAAGCTAGAAAATAATTGTTGAAAATCTGTTAACTCAATAAATTTATTTTACTGTACCTAATCGCTCTGAACCCTATGTCCTCATGTTATTGTCCCTTTTAATTACACGATATTATATATACACAGGGTGATTCACGGTGGATGGCCTATTAGACGTTTACAGAGAATCACTTAACATAGCGCTTTGAATTTTTGGTCTGTAAGCAAACATGCTCTCTCGATTTAAAATATTTTCAACTATGCAGTGTCGCCAATTCTAATAAAACGTAGTAGTAATTTTATTATTTTAGATGAAATACCATATACCTCTAATGCCAGTTTTCGATTCCTTGTTTATTTCTGATTAACTTTTCTTAATACTGTTATATACTTATCTGCCATAGTTTTCGAGATTTTCTTTTTTTTCCGTTTTTTTTTATTAGCGAAACGTGACTTCAATTAAATGTTGATAAACCTATTCTTCTATACTCTATGAAACTCTAGCTTAGGTTGGGGTTAGATAAAGCCCAAAGGCACCACATCCTGTAACCAAATCCTCCAGTGAACATACAGGGTGATCCAGACGCAATTGTACCTTACTGAATTAAAAGAATTATTAAATGTTCGGATTTTTAAATGGAAGACCCTGTATATTATTTGCAATTCAGGTAGTTGCGGAAATTTACTATTTTTCTATGTATACTGTTCCTTTACCTAACTCTACTAGTTTTGGCCTTATAAGCAAATATTTAAATAATTTTATAAAATTGGATTTTTTTATCAAGCAATCTATGAATATTTGACATTCTGTTACTGCTTATTTTTTATCGTTGCTACTTTGTGCTTTGCATACCTCTAAAGCAAGTTAAACCTCGCATAAAATAGCAGAAAATGTCCATTCAAATACTGTTCTTATGAATTTATTTGTGTTACATGGAGAGTGTGGTAAAATTATAAGCCGCACTTGTCGAAAATGCAATGACATCTATCCAGATTTACAGGCAATGAAAATAAGAAATGCTATCATCTGACGCACAACATTCCAGAAGGCTTCTATCTCTTACTGTCTGCTTCTCCTACTGCCCCTATTTTATAGACATACTGTGCTGTGCTCCATTCATATGCTTTCAACAATTTTCTTAATGTTTCTGTTTGTTGTCTTTGAACATAGCTGCTGTTCGTTCTTGTTAGACGCAGTTCGGTACCCTTCTATTGTTTTACAATGATATACTGTATGTACTAATGTGTAAATATTTTCTTACTAATGGAAACGTATTAATATGTGTAAATAAAAAGGTTGTATGTTTGGTTGCATTATTTGAGTGGTAATTTCATTTCACTGTGGTTGTGAAAAAGGAATGTACTTAGGATGGTAGGTATTCAAGAAGAAGCAGATTTCTGAGCTAGCCAGGGTGTGTAGAAATAAGGAGGCGTTCAAAAGGTATTGTAAGAATTTTTTTTATTAATTTATTTCAGAAAATTTTATGACGGCCCCAAGAAGGCGACTCTGATTGTTCTGGAGATCCACTGCAATTTTATGTTGGCCCAAGCGCGGGGCTTGATTGGTATTTAGGGAGAGAAACAATTTTTTTTTAATTCCACTGCACTTTTATGGCGCCCAGCGTGTGCACGAGTGTTCCCGATTTTTTTTTAGAAATACACTGCAATTTTATGGCACCCAATCCGCGGGGCGAGAAACGATTTTTTTGAAATTCACGGCAATTTTATGGCGACCCGAACGTGAGGGCTTGATTTCCAGATAAAATTCGAATTTTATTCCAGGAAACTGGCGAGCTGAGAGAGAGAGAGAAAGAGTGTGTGTGTGTGTAGTGTAATTTGTAAATATTTTTGAGTGTGTGAAGAAGTGATTTGAACGTATGCAGAGAATGGAGTGGTTAAGAAGCCAACGAGTTGAAATTGGAAGTGACGATAGCGCGTTATTTGAAAAGTCAGGAAAAATGGAGCAAGCCGGAGGTAGTAGGGATCAATCAAAAACAGAATCGGGAGACCAAGGAAATGAGATGATAATGAGGATGCTTGAAAGGATGAATGAAACGCTAAGCGGGGTTAGAGAGGACTCAAATAGAAAATTTCAACAGATGAGTGAGACATTAACTGGAGTTAGGGAGACGTTAAGTGAGAAAATAGATAAAACAACCAGAGAATTCTCGGAATTTAAGAATAGCTTAACAGTGAAAATGAGGTAAGTAGAAAATAAGGTGGAGAAAAATGAACGTGATATAAGAGGATTGAGGCAGGAAATGGAACAATTAAGGACGGAGGTTAGAATCTTCTGTGAAGATGAGATCAATGTAAAAATGACTGATGTGGCAGATTCATGTCGAGATCAACTAGGAAGGGTTGAGAGAGAGGTAAGCGGAATTAAACAGAATGTGACGACTTTGATGTGGGATGGTCCCAGATTTGTAACAGGGAATATGTCACTGGACCAGCAGATGAAATTTTATGGGGATAGTAGGGTGAACCATCAAATTTTTATAAATAATATTAGAGGTTTAGTAGGTAATTTATTTGATGAACAGGTAAAACTAAATATTGTAAAGGCGTTACTGAAAGACCATGCTGAGGCCTGGTATAATCTCATAGGGCAGGAGATAGAAACTTACAGTGAATTTGAGGACAGATTTTTGAAACACTACTGGAGCGACCACAGACAAGACCAAGTACGTGACGTTTGAATAACTGGTAAATATAAGTGAGAATTTGCAGGAAGTAGGGAACAGTATGCTATACGCAAGTATAGCATAGCCATACAACTAAGTTCACCATTGACGGACAGACAGATTATAAAATACCTTTAACAACATTTTGAGGTTGAAGTTCGGCAACACGTGATGTTGCAGAACATTGTAGATAGGGCAATGTTTTTAGAGTACCTGCAGAGGTATGACAACGTGAGTAGTGGACGACCTCGTGAGACTAGGGAACGACAAGTGAACGCGGTTAGGTTTGACAATAGAAGGGACAACTATCAAAGACGGGGGACAAATTTTAATTTTAACAACCGACAGAACTGGGAACCACGACGGACATTCTTTCGGAGCAATAGCGTAGGTAGAGGACCCACACCAAGACCTGGTGTACCCAGACAAAACAGTTCACCGGACATGAGGGGGACACAGACGACAACCAATACAGAAAATGACAGTACTAACAGGGTAGAAACGCCAAGGACATATGCGGAAGTAGTGGCAAGACCAGGACCGAGTAGGGAGAACAGACCTGGACAGGATTTTTAGACAAGGACAAACCACTAGATGTAATTGTGTACAAATACGAACATCCAAAAGAATTTTTGAAAATTGAGGAAGAAGTTGAGCCAGAAATAAAAGAAAATTTTTGTTTGCCAATAGTTGATGTTAAAATTTTTGAGCAAAATTTAGGAGCGTTGTTGGATTCAGGAGCTCAGGCGAGTTTGGTATTGGAGGAATTCGTCAACGAAATTAAACAAAAGGTGTGTGACAGAATTATGCCAATAAAAAGAAGTCACCTGGTAGCGCCGAATAAAAAGCGATTTGCTGTAGAGAATAGTGTAGTTATTTTAAAAGTAGACTTAGGTTCAGTAAGCTGTGAGCAGGAATTCGTAATTGTACCTGGATTGAAATTTAAAGGGATATTAGGGGTCGATTGTATGATGAAGTTAGGAGTAATTATAGATATGGAGAGGAAGGTAGTTAGGATTAGGGATAGGATATTGCACTGGAAGGCAAGTTATGAGGTCACAGAGGATGACATGGGTTTATGTATTAATGTTATAGAGGTAGATGAAGAAGAAGTGAAAGAGATCGACACAGTTAAATATTCTGAGGGAAAGTCAAAAGAGGTACAATCAATAGTGAACAAAGAGTCTGAACTAGTAGGGGTAGAGTCTAGCGCAGCATTATGTTACACACAAGATTTAAAGGGAGGCATAAAGGAGATAAGTGGCAATGATAATTTTGATGAATTGAATTTAGGAGATTTCTACGGGGTGACTATAGTACATAAAGAGTCTAGAAGAGGTAAAGAATTATCTATAGAGGGAGAAGATGAAAATGTTAACGTAGTATCGTTTGGTTTGTCCGCATCAAAGGGAATAATAGTGAATGAGAAACAGACAAGTATAAAGACAGAGGAAGAAATATGTAAGAATCAGGATAGTAAAGATAGTTTTATTTTATGTGAAGCAATAGGGATAATAAGGATAGAGATAGAAGAAGGAAATATGGGGATGAAGTTTATTAAGATTATAAGAAGAAAGACATGGAGGATCAAGAAAAGAGTCAGATTTAAATAAAAAGATGAGTTAATAGATGAAAATATAGAGATAGGGGAATAGATATAGTTAGATTTAAATAGATAGGGATAGAGATAGGTGTATATAGAAGTAGAATTAGGAATAGGATAAATAAGTGGAGATAGTGAGACGTAGATATAGAGTTAGGTGTGAATAGTTAGTGTAATAAATAGATAGGGCTAGAAATAGGTAATTGTAAATATAAATAGTTGTACATAAGTAGAAGGAACTTCTATAAATAGAAATAAAGGAAGATAGGTAGAGAGAAATAGAAGTGAGTTACATAAAGAGATAATGCTCGACAAAAATAAATGTAAATAAATAAAAATAGGAGGTGAAGAGGTAGTGATAGATAGAAATAGTTAGTTAACAATAGGAATAGGTGTGAATAATTAGTTATAAATTAAGATAGCTGTAGATAGATAGAAATAATTAGAGATAGATAGAGATAGGTAGGAATAGGTTAGATAATGGGTGATGGGTTGGATAGATAGGCATAGGTAGAGTTAGGCGAGTAGATAGGTGTGTATAAATATTATATAAGATTAGGTAGTAGGAATTAGTCCACGTATTTAAATTCAAGAAAATCGAGAAGTTTTTCTGTGAATTGAAATAGGGGGATTATGTTGTGGAATTATACGTTAAATAGGTCTAGATAATAAAATGTTAACAACTGTGTATAGGAAATAGGAACAATTTATTTACGCGCCAAATTAATCAGTTTAGATAGTGAAAAACAGACGGTGATTAAGATATTTTTGTATTTCTAAATCAGAAGGTTAAAATTGCATAACGAGTAGAAGCTGTAGGGCACATGAAAACTCAAGGATACGCATAATTAGTTGTAATAGTTTAAATCAAGCGCATGGGATAAGAAACGGAGCTTTCAATTATAGAGAATTAATAATTTAAACGCATATTTTCATTTAAACGAAAACGTTCATTATACAAATCCTAAGAAGTGTTAAACTCGGAATTATTATTTTAAACGGACAAAGTTGCTTCGAAGAAACACCTGTTAGTTAAACGTCAAGTTCCAAAGAACTGAAATATACGTTGAGACAGAATTTCTATGGAATTGTTTGTAACGGTCGGTCCGACAAGCTGCTAAAATCACAAGTGCTTTGAAGACTAAGTGAAATAAAAGATCTATAATGTAAAACAGACAGAGAACACATATAAGAAAACGTTGGTTACAACACATGCCTAAAATACACGGGAGATTTGAAGGCCAACAACAATTCGATTTTCTGTAGCTTGAGAGGGGTTCTGAAAGAGACACTAAATATGGGTGAAACGAAGTAAGGTAGCTAGGAGGTGGAACGTTATAACGGGGGAAAGCAATATTATTGGTCGAAGACTAGCAGTTTTGAGAAGCTCGCGTCCGTTGATGTTATTGAACGATTTTTTTCGGAATTTGAAGTTCGTTACGTTAAAAATTTGGAGAACTGATTTTAGAAAATAAGCTTTCGATGAAGAAGGTTCCGTGAGGGGTCTTGAAAAGCGTATAAATACACTGGGAGAAATATTAAAGCTCTCTTGCTCTTGCTCTTAGATCTTATATCGGTTAGATCTCTTACATAATTGCTAATATATGCTCTTACATTGTATTGATTATTGTTTATTCGTTGAAGTAGCATACAACATCCTACTTTAAAGTGTATAAAACTGTTAGTAACGTACCGGAAATATATTAAAAGTGATTGCACAAGTCGGTGCTAGCGTATCAAAGGTGCGGTTACTACACGATACAATCTAATGATAGGATGGTACTTGGGTAAGCGAATTAAAATGTTAGAAACAATTATGCGTGAAGTGTAGTGGTTATGAAAGGTTAACTTTGGTCAAGACAATTATCCGGGTATAGATACTAAAAAAGGTGGCAGAGATTTGGATAGCGGGTGGGGATCAGTTGGATCCAGGCATAATCACGAGGTATATGGACACAACAGCGAGGGTTTTTGGTACACATCTCCAGAGGTAACGATGGACGAAGCTTACTCCAGGTAAAGAAAATTAATTTCTTGCTTTTACATGAACATTTGTGCTGATATTTTGTGCTTGAGTCTTTTAACTTATTGGGGGTGTATTTTATTACCATAAAAACTCATTTAAAAGGGTATATGTACAGGACAATTAATATTGATTATTTAAAAATGTTTATTGGTGATATAAAAATGTTGTTGTACGGAGTAAACGGGTCTTTAGCTTTATTTTAAATTAAAATGCGAAGTTTAAAAGCATTTAGAGTAACTGTGTAAATATTTTCTTACTAATGGAAACTTATTAATATGTGTAAATAAACAGGTTGTATGTTTGGTTGCATTATTTGAGTGGTAATTTCATTTTACTGTGGTTGTGAGAAAAGAATGTACTTAGGATGGTAGGTATTCAAAAAGAAGCAGATTTCTGAGCTAGCCAGGGTGTGCAGAAATAAGGAGGCATTCAAAAGGTATTGTAAGAATTTTTTTTATTAATTTATTTCAGAAAATTTTATGACGGCCCCAAGAAGGCGATCTCGATTGTTCTGGAGATCCACTGCAGTTTTATGTTGGCCCAAGCATGGGGTTTGATTGGTATTTAGGGAGAGAAACGATTTTTTTTTTGAATTCTACTGCACTTTTATTTATATATTATTGCCATCTAACCACTGTCTCTACATTTTCTATAATGACATTTCCTCCCGGGTCCCTTACATTTTTTGCTGTACGGTTTGAGATCCCTAAAATTCATTCTAATTTGTTTGTATGCTTCGCCTGTCTTTCCTATTTCCATCTTAGTTTGTACCTCTTTGCACTTTTCATCAATCCATTGTTCTCTAGCTTTGCTGCATTTGCGGATAATTTCCCATTTTATGGCTTTGTATCTCTGTTTTCCTGTTTCGTCTGATCTGTTTTTGTATTTTTGTGTTTCTTCTATTAAATTCAGGATATTCTTTGTTATCTATGGTTTCTTATTTTCTTTTTGTGTATACCCTAGAATATGTTCGGCTACCATGTCTAAACTGGATTTAATGTTATTCCATTCTGTTTCTACTTCCTTAGAATAAGAAATTTTTCCGATATCTTTCAGCAATTCATTGGACGTTTTTCAAATTTTTAAATTTAAGAACGGCCTTCATAGTTACGATGTTGTGGTCAGTGTCTATATCGTCTTCTGGGCAGCCTCTACAGTCTTTTACTTGATTACGCCGGTGTCTAACAAGAATGTAATCTATTTGATATCTTCCTATATCTTCTGGTATCTTCCATGTATACCATCTTCTAGCCTGATGTTGAACTAATGTGTTTGTGATGGTTAAATTGTTTTTGTTGCAAAATTCTACCAAGCTATTTTCTCTGTCGTTTCTCGTGTCTAATCCAAATAAACTTACTACCACTCCTCCCATACCCTCACCTACCACTGTAATGATTAAATTTTCATGTTTTTTTATGTTTCTAAGTAGGTCTTTGATATCTGTGTAGATCGCCTCTACCTCTTTCTCACTGTAGCTAGAGATGGGCATGTATACTTGTATTATTACTGTATTTACCAGTTTAGATTTTAATCTAACGAAGAGTAGTCTTTCGTTCTTTTGTAAGAATTTTATACACAGCATATTAATGTGTTGTAGTGGTGAAATATTGTTTCTTTCTAGACTTAAATTGTAAAATTTTGTGAAAAATAATGAGGGAAATTTGATGATATTGTAGTCTAAAATAATTATAATTGCAGTGGAGGTGCAATTATAGTAGATGATTGTTTGGTAATTTAATAGCTGGCTATTGAGTATATTAGAAATAATCAAGTTCGGGTTCTATTCCCAACAGAATTTCATTACACTGAAACTAAGTATACCTCTATGTGTACTTTTAGTTATTTTTGCAACTTAAAAAAGTTTTTACTTATGAAGGAAAGTTTGATATGAGTACATTTTATTGCAGAACCTACAAATAAGACCGATGAAGCTATATTTGTAAGTCATAATTTACATGAAGTTACAATGTACTATCCAATGAGAGCTATAAGAACTCAGCGCTACAAATTAATTCATAATTTAAATTATCAAGCACCATTTCCTATAGATCAAGATTTCTTTGTTTCTCCTACTTTTCAGGTAATTCTAATAAATCGTGTAACTTTGTATTCAATATTTTTTCCAGGACATTCTTTCTCGTACTCGTAATAATCAACCATTAAATTGGTTCAAAACACTACGACAGTATTATAACAGACCTGAATGGGAATTATATGATCTGAAGTTAGATGCTGGAGAATTGCGCAATTTAGCAGGAAAACAATCACATAAGAACATTCAAGAGCAACTGCAAAAGAGGTTGGAGGATTGGCAAAAAGCAACAAAGGATCCATGGCTGTGTGCTCCTCACGCTGTTCTGGAAGATGCAGGCTTTTATAAAAATGCATCTCAATGTTTGTCATTAGAGAATGATTATTATTAACCGTATCCAAAATCTTTAATAACTATTTTTTTATATGTTTATGATATTAATGTAATTCACTCGAATAGCTGAAATACTTTGTTGCTGAATTTTATCTCCTTCAGACTTACTTTTCGAATCATCCACTTGCAAACTTGAATCTGAAACCTCATAATTGTCGCTAATGTCTGAATGATCTACTAACATACTTTCTCATATGTTACTCATAATTATGCATTTTTCTACCTTATTATTAATTAAATTTGTTAGGTGACATTATTATGTTATACATATGCGAATTATTTGAAGTTAAACGGTGTTTGGTCTTGTGCAGCAATATGCAACAGTATGTGTACACAAACAATGTGCACTTATTGCATATATGGAAAGAGCAGTACAAGATAATTTGAATTTGATTCCAACTACAAGTTATTTTAAATCATGTATTGCTATGTGCTTCTACCAAAAAAAGTTGATTACCAAGAGTTCATAAATCTAGGACGATTTTTATTTACCAAACATAAAATGGGTATATCAATATTTCTCTTAAACATAATTACGTAAATACTTTTATTATAATTGAAACTTACAATATACCAAATATGTGACCTATTAATTATACGTCAAATGGTAGTGTCGTTTTACTGGATTTGTTTTTGCCTTTTTAGATGCACTGCAGCTTTAGATTGTCTTCATCTGATCTCATCCATCATTATGACTGCAACATTATGTTACAAACTGAAAGCAAACATTACCTAGAAATTGGCAATTTAATATTTAATTTCAAAAGTACTGATTTTATCACTTTGCATAACCATTTTCTATCAGTTGATTAGGTAAATATATTGGTTTCAATTATTGATAAATTTGTTTGTCTCATATGAGTGCATGCTTATATTTGTAAATACCCACTTGATAAATTCTAAACTTTTAAATATGACTATGGCAAGCTTATGCTTGGTTTAAACGTTATGGATTCCAGGTTCGTTATTTAGAATGTTTTCACTTGTGCGAGAGCAAAATTCTAAACACTGCTTTATATGACAAATATTTAGAAACTATTGAGGCAAGTTTAATTGTCAATCCTAAATTTTTCTGACAAATGTGCACATTCAAAATAAGGATAATAGTATACTTAATTTTATGAAGTACGATGAAAGCAAGACTGAAAGGTGAAGTATTGTAAAGTTTCTAACTGAACATCTCTTCTTGGTTTTTTGTTAATACTATGAATCTTGATTTTGTTCCACTTTCATATCCAATGCCTATAGATAGTTCGGTTCTAAGTCATGCGAACAGGTATTCAATGTATTTTTTTAAAGCTTTCTTTTACACCTGGTCTTGATGGCTTGCCTAAATGTAACAATCATGGTAAAGTTTCAAAAGGAGAAACCGTGTCTTTGCAGAGGTTCATACACAATTAGTATTTACATCAAGAATTCATATCACCATTTGAATATACGGGTCACTAGGTTTTTAAACTGTTGGAGGTTCCTTCAAATAATCAGATAACAGAGCACACAGCTCCAAGATTATGTGGAAACTTATGCCTGCATACAAGAATCTTATTTGCACAATCACCTTCAGCATAAATTTGTCGGAGAACAATCGAACAACAGATAGATTTAACAATGTATTGTAATCGCATAAAAGATGAGAAATGCACACAATTAGCTTAACTTCGCATTGAAATCCTAACCACAAATTTCAAAAGAATATTGACCATAAATGTATGTCCATCAGTGTAGGAATAGAATACCCAGGAAAGTATTTATTTAAATCTAACAAAATTACTTTATAAGTTGGTTAAGGCAAAACTATATTTTACTCACTTAACCAATTGGGATCGTACCACCACATGTGGGAGTTATATAACCGTGTAAGCATCGTGCCACGTGATACAATTTACCAATTTCTTGAATTGGTATATTTTTAAGGCTTCCAAAACGGTGAAAAACAAAAATTTTCCATCGTGTAGGACAAGATTTTATCCATGACAGTATGATAGAAGAATCACTACAATAAACAATGTTTTTGATTTTTATACGTAGACATTCCCTTATGCGAATAATTAATTCCATAAGTAAAAATGTAGAGCCTGGGTAAGGTTATTGTTTTTAATGAGGCCACCCTAAATAAACACACAGTGCCGGAGTCGCAAGAGCCGTGAATTTTATATGTAGTATTTGAGCTACAAGAAAGTTTATGGTTTGCTCTACTTCAGGAAGCGTTTCTAGCTCACTCAAAAACTCTTTCTATTTGGATTCATTGAGGAAATATCTCATCCCACAGAAGATTTAATTGTCATAGAGATTGCATTATAAGTTTTCCAATCACTATGATAGGACCAAACAATCCAAATGGATCGTAGATCTTAACTATGGTTGAAAGAATAAATCGCTTAGTTATGCGAACTTGTGTAGTTGTTAATGATGTATAAACAGCAAATCTCATCGGAGCTTGGAATCCGATAGGCTCCTAGCATTTTTTAATGCGAATCTGAATCAAAATGTAAAACAAACTTACTATCAGACATATTACCCAAGTCTAACAGAAATGTTTTAATGTTCGAAGCCCATTTTCTGAGCTGAAATTCGTGCTTGAGTAGTTCCGAGACTCGGCTTTGAATCTCGTACAACTCGTTTAAGCTGTTTGGTTCTGTAAGACGGTCATCCATATAAACATCGCGAGCGATTATTTCAACGATTTTTGGCTCCGTTTGGTTGATTTCATTTGCAATTTGCTGCAAATGTCACATGGCTAAAAATAATGTGGAACATATGCCGTACGTTACCTGTTTGTATCTCAAAAATATCGATGAATCATTTTTATTAAATCGTCATAATATTCTTTGACATTTTGTATCCGAATAACAAATTTGTACTGGCGAAACATTTTAACGATATCGTCCATTATTATGTACTGATATGTACAAAAACGTAATAAAATTGGGAAAATGTCATTTTATAATTTCGAATAAGTCATGAGAAGCAATTAAAGTTCCAGATATAGTTTTTGATGATGCATCGAAGACTTCGCGCAATTTAATTGTTAGGCTAACTTTTAGCACAGTATGGTGCTGTAAAAAATAACCTGAATCGGTAGATTCTACGGTACCGCAACACATTTCATGTGATTTAATTTAAGGTATCCTGAAATGAATGAGTTTAATCATTTCAGAGTTTTATGTTATTGTCGTTTCTTCTCTATTGCGAGCTATCTACGTTTAGTGGAGTTATAAGATTTGCCAAGTTACGATGGGTCACCTTTCCAGGGTAATGACATGATAAAGCGGCCATTGGTATCATGCCGGAAGGTTTGTTAGGAATGTGTTTCACAATCCTGTTCTTCATCGGAACGAACGTGTTGATGCGAGGAACTGAATTGTGCTTCCTAGTTTCCGCATATTAAATTATGTAAGTCTTCCTGAACTGTTAAGTTTTAGTTCACGGAACCCCTGTGAGGCATGTTTAGCCTTCCGGTAACCAACCAACCAAATAAGCTTTTTGTAGCACGCACTATGCCTGACTGATTAATTGGTATTTCATACAACAGATTGTTAAATATTTCTGTGCCGACATGCTTGTATTTTTCTTGCCCTAAAATATGTAGTTGCACGTTATCTGGATTATAACGGAATCTGTATTCCGCTGCGGTATGCAGTTAGTAATGTCATTGAAAATATAGAAGACAAGTTTGACCTTAAGGTTATTTATCCTGGAGGTTAATGTAGCTTAAACATAATTCAGTGCAACAATGCTTTTGCAATTAATACCTGTTATGGGTAAAACTATTTTCTTTTGTAGGTAAAGATAAGACACTAATAACTTGTTCTGTATTAAGATTTATTGGAGAACCGCAGTTGAGCATGATGTGTATTTCGTGGAAATTTCCAGCAACTTCTTATATATTTACCAGACAGGTAGTTAAAAGTACTACAGAAGGTGACTTATTTAAAATTGAAACTAGACTAGTGATGCCTGTAGAAACATCATTAGTGGCATTTGAATGAAGCGTTGAGTGACATTTTGACGACATATAAGAATGGCCTGGCCATAGACAATAGAAACGAGCCTTTTTTATTAGGCCACTTTAAGGCTATCTTTTACTTCAAGTTTAAGAAATTCTTGGCATTGATGAATCAAATGTGACTTATTGCGGTACAAGCATATTTTAAGGGTGTCGACCTCTGGAGGGTGCTACACACAATTGGTTTACGAAAACCTTCCCTGTTAGATACATTCGTTTCCTTTGTTAAGCTAAATTCAAGGGCATCGCACTTGTTATTAAGAAATGTTTTTAAATCGTTTAAGGATGGGTTATCCTTGTCGTGTGGAAGCTTTGAAATCTTCAAGTAAATTGTCATGTCATCCCATTAATTGATGATAAGACTAGGAAATGTTGTGTAAAAACATCCAGTAGTTTTCGGATAGCGTGATGCGGATTTTTTGTAATATTCGGCAATTCAAACAATGGCTTTAAATGAGATTTAGTAATTATACGTTTGTTTTCAAATCTTTATTATAACCCCGCCGGTGCGGTACGCGAGCCACTTCATTCAGTTGGTAGCAATGTTAAATAATTGTAAAAATGACGCGCAAATAAAAGATTACGTCGTATCAATATTCGAATTATTACAACATAATAAAAAAGGTTATACTAATTTTAAGGAAAACCAAAAGGGTACTCACGTAAACTGTAGGGCGACTCCAGCGCTACTCCGTGATGGCGGGCTCCGTTGACCTTTTCGGGCGTGGGTATTCGTTGGGCCCGGTTGAAACCAAATTCAAATTTGTCTTCTTCCTATTTGTAGAGGGGCGACAGGAAACTGGTTTAAGGAACGATAATCAAAGATAAGGCAAAGGAACCTACATAACAAAAAAAGACACAATAAGACACAAAGATAACTACATTCGTTGGCCTCTCGGTCACCAGTCACGACACGTCTCCCGGAAATCACCACCACCCGTCCTGGCACACCGCGTCGGCGCAATCTCGCGCAAACGTACTGTCTAAAGTGACGAAAATATGCGCACGTCTTTTTAAATCCTTGGCGCGAAATTCTTTCAAATTAAAACTAAATTGAAAATGTTTAGTGCCGATTTTTCGGCACGTAACATCTTTCATGAAGTAAATTTAGAGCAACTTCGTAATTAGATTTTGTTGCTACACGAAATTTTAAAACATCATATGCATTACTTGAAATTGAGGACATCAAGTATTCCAGTTTTTGAATTTTGGACTAATTAAGGCATAGAATTTATCACAGAAGCTCAAAAACCCGACATACCAGCTGCTATTAGAGAGTGAAACCGGCGGCAGTTTAATGAATGCACGAGATTGTGAACTATCAATTGTATTTATGTCCTTTTGAAATTATTTTAGGCGAATCTAATTTTAATTTGAAAACAATTGAGATGTGCTATCTTCTAAAAAATATTGATCGAATTGAACTGCAAAATCGTTATCAAAATTTTTTTCTGAAAATAAATTATAACTATTTATGTATCGTTCACAAATCTCAAATTGGAATATAATTTTATTGATTTCTACCGTAGAATCTGTAAAATCTGCAAGTCGTTTTTGTAAAATTGTTAAATTACGCTGTAAATATGAGATTTTGTTTTTAAAGCATTTGAGAATTTCACCAATCTTGTCTGGTATTACAGACATGTTTGTTTATGTAATAATAATTAAAGTAGACTAACCATGGTGCGTTGTTATCGAACAAAACTTGCTGAAAATGTTGCTGGGAACAACCGCTGGGCACTTGCCATGGAGGCTGTTCTTATCTTCTTGCTTTTTACAGGTTAATAATATCGCTGCTGCTAGGACACCTGAAGCATGGTTTTTTGGTTGGCCAGTATCTTTGTATTTGTTGCAACGCGTTTTGAATGATCTCGTGAACAAAACAGGTTACTGCTAGAACTGATAGAACCGGTATGCAATGGCAAACCGACTTGTTTAACTTTCAATCATGGATTGCACGGTAAAACTTTGATAAAAATTGGAGCACTTATGTAGGACTGGGATGTTATGTAACCAAATTTTTTGGAACATCCGGCTCGAACGACTAAGGAATGTGTGCGCAGGACGGAATGATAATTCTCCACCTGCAGCTGTTAGTGATAGATACAAATAAACAAATGTAAAACAGTATTTGTTTGTAATCAGCGGACTGTATCGTATATGAGTTACAATTACAACCATGCAGCAGCATGCATTAAGATCCAGTCGCATCTGATTCGCTTGAGTTGGTCTTCAGAATAATGTGCATGCACGTCACTAACCATCGGCACTTACAATGCTATAGAAAAATACATGCAAGGCTCTACAAATGTAATTAATATCTAAACAGCTATGAAGACCATTATAAACAATGGTTATCGATACACAGGCACAATAAACAATACATACATCCCAATATGTTACAAAGATATAAACTTGCTGGAGATGTTGCTGGGAACGACCGCTGGGCACTTGCTATGGAGGCTCTTCTTATGTTCTTGTTTTTTACAGGTTAATAATATTACTGCTGCTAGGACACTTGAAGCACGGCTTCTTGGTTTGCCATTATCCTTGTATTCGCTGCAACGCGTTTCGAATGATCCGTGAACAAAACAGGTTACTGTATATGTCCGTGTTCCTGCTAGAACCGGTGTGTAATGGCAAACCGACTTGTTTAACTTTGTTGCATCTTTCAATCATGGATTGCACGTTAAAACTTTGATGAAAATTGGAGCACTTATATAGGACTGGGATGGCATGTAACCAAATTTTCTGGAATATCCGGCTCGAACGACCAAGGAATGTGTGTGCAGGACGGAATGATAATTTTCCATCTGCAACTGTTAGTGATAGATACAAACAAACAAATGTAAAACAGTATCTGTTTGTAATCAGCGGACTGTATTGTATATGAGTTACAATTACAACCATGCAGCAGCATGCATAAGGATCTAGTCGCAACCGATTCGCTTGAGTTGGTCTTCAGAATAATGTGCATGCACATCACTAAACTTCGGCACTTACAATGATATAGAAAAATACATGCAAGGCTCTACAAATGTAATTAATATCTAAACAACTATGAAGACTATATCATCAATGGTTATCGATACACATGCACAATAAACAATACATACATCCCATTATGTTACAAAGATATAAACTTGCTGGAGATGTTGCTGGGAACAACCACTGGGCACTTGCTATGGAGGCTCTTCTTATGTTCTTGTTTTTTACAGGTTAATAATATTACTGCTGCTAGGACACCTGAAGCACGGCTTCTTGGTTTGCCATTATCCTTGTATTCGCTGCAACGCGTTTCGAATGATCCGTGAACAAAACAGGTTACTGTATATGTCTGTGTTTCTGCTAGAACCGGTATGCAATGGCAAACCGACTTGTTTAACTTTGTTGCATCTTTCAATCATGGATTGCACGGTAAAACTTTGATAAAAATTGGAGCACTTATGTAGGACTGGTATTTTATGTAACCAAATTTTCTGGAACATCCGGCTCGAACGACCAAAAAATGTGTGCGCAGGACGGAATGATAATTCTCCACCTGCAGCTGTTAGTGATAGATACAAACAAACAAATGTAAAATAGTATCTGTTTGTAATCAGCAGACTGTATCATATATGAGTTACAATTACAACCATGCAACAGCATGCATAAGGATCTAGTCATCATCGATTCGCTTGAGTTGGTCTTCAGACATCGGCACTTACAATGCTATAGAAAAATACATGCAAGGCACCACAAATGTAATTAATATCTAGACAACTATGAAGACCATATCATCAATGGTTATCGATACACATGCATAATAAACAATACATACATCCCAATATGTTACAAAGATATAAACAATAAGTTAACAAATTTTCCAGGATTTTGCAATAATGAAAAAATATTTCTTTCCATTTTAATAAGTTGCAATGGTAGAGACTGGTTACAGTTCTTCTATTAACCTCCCATCTGTCTTCGATCATAAATATTGAAAATTCAGAACATTAGTAATTGTAGTTTATTAAAATGTGAAGTAATATACATGTCACAAATCAACCGGTAATTTATAAATTATTACTTACTTTTAAATAGTCTCTTAATTGCGAATCTCTTAAACCTTCAAAAAAAAGCAAATTCTAGTTCTTTCTGTACGTATCGTCACTGTAAATATTTTTCACTTGACGAGTATCATACAAATGTATGTCCCTAATAAATTTAAATTAATATTAAGGTAGTTTGGACATTTATTAAAGTCCATTTATAAACAAAACATAGCATTATATGTACTTTTTAATAGACATAAGTTGCCAATAATCTAACAAGTGCAACACATAAATTTGTTGTACCGTAATATAATTTCTAAGCATATATTTTGCAATATTTGTAATTTATTCAGCCATTTCATTGTTTTATAATTGTCTTTTTATTAGTAATCGAATTTTTTAATTAAAATATTGATTTTTTTTGTTATTTTATTTATCAATAGCTCAAAATAGTTTTTAAATTGAAGTTTACATCTAATATTTACACCTAAATATTTAAAACATGCTACAAATTATACTATTTCACCATTAATCTTTACTGGAATTACATTTGTATTCAAGTTATCAAGTACCACGGCTTTACACTTATCTACGTTAATTATATGTTATTTTCACCAAACCATTTATGCATATTTCTAACATCATTTAAATTTTTTAGGGCTTCTTCAATATCAGAATTTTATTTGCAATTAATGTTTTATCGACAAACAAATTGATAAAGCATCGTTCCCAACACTGGTAATGTTATTAATACACAGGATAAATAATAACGGCCCTAGTATAGAACCTTGTAGTATATGGAACTGATTATATTCTACTAGAGATGATACATCCACAATTTTAGTTATTTGACATCTGTCAAATAATTTTTAAATACAGTAACCATTACATTATTCTTTTTATCAATCCATTTTCCATCCTAATAGCGAAACATAATTTGTAACTTCATCCTGATGTGGGCGGGTGAGTACGAAAACCCTTTCCTAAAACAGGTTGTTAAAGGAAAGTCAGGGGTCTAAAAGCAATGAGAGATGGCCGTGAGTCTAAGGGCAATGAGAGATGTTGGTGGGTATTCAAAAACTGTACTGTAATGGTTTTTTAGAATAAAAAACGGGGGTAATTAAAACTTTTGTAAGTTTATTACCCTTTATCCTCGTGACTATCAGCTATATACTAAAACTCTCTATTTTAATCTGATATCACTAGGTCGAGATTTTCTTCTTTATACTCCAAGCCCAAGGTAATGTGAGATGGAAAACGGCTTTAGACAAAGAAAACTCTTAGGGGTTAAACGGCTAGTAGAGTGTTAGCTCTGGGTAGATCATGAGCATGGGTCATGGGTGGATAATCGACCAAAAATATTTTTAATAGGCGCCACCGTATTTTTAATACAAGTGCCAACAAAATTTAACTGTGTTTGTATAAGGGAATGCGGAAACCTTATCTTAACACCACTATCATAGCCATAAAATTTGAATTTCACTCTTTATCACACACTTACCAAAACCTCAACCACCAGATGTCAAACAGTTGTCTCAGCTTTACCTGTGAACAAACAAAAACACCACATGGACACCATTTGTGTCCTCAAAAGCATATGCCAAAAATAGAGTAAATGAATTTAAACATCTGTGAAATACTAAAGGATTCATTTTCATTATTCTGTCTTTTACTTAATGAGGGTTTGCTCTAGTTTTCTTTTCTTAATTTAAATGTAGAATAATAAAACTTCATTCAAATGAAACAAAATGAATTCTATTCATATGTAGAAATCGGATATATATACATGTGACTGCAATATATATGCTTACTATCGTGTCATTAATTTTTTTATAAAAAGAATTTTAGTGAAGTTTAACCTTCTAAATAAATATTTATAAATTAATCATTTCTATAAAATTTTAGTTTAAGCAAACATATCATAATTTATTTGTTCATATCACAAGATTTTATTTTTACTATAATCATTGAAGCGCTTCCTTGACCATTTACAACAAAGATTGATCATCAGAAAAATAACGATCATAAAATGCAACTACTCAAATTTAACTGTTGTCTACACAAAAAAAATATACACGAATATCAGCACCAATAAAAAGCTTTTACATGACCTTAATTGTTTTTAAGCAAAATGTGAAAATTAAATCAAGACTGCATCTGGCGTCTAGATTAGGAAACAGAATCTATACTATTTTTTATCTGACTCAAGTTGTCATTCTAAATATCTTGACACACATTGAATGCGTGTACAAATAACTGATAAACTAAATATTTATTCGGTGTGTTATTAACTTTAAAAAACTACTTTAAATTTGTGTTATTCTAATAATCAACGTAGGAGATCTTATAATAATTTATAATACTTTCAAAGTTACGGAAAGTTTCAAACACTCACGTGTATCCAAATAAATTGCAGGTGCAAAATCATGACGTCAGCTGTTGTATTTTTCCAGCGTATTAATCATCTGTAAGTTTGAAGTACCAAGAATCTTTGTTGAATAAACCATTTCTATACGGCGTAGTTAAACAGATAGAACGAAACCATAACTGCCTGCTTTAAATTATTGCGACGAAAATTTAATATAATTTAACATTGAAAATTGTTGTTGTAGATATGTCCATTAGATATTGCACTAAAGTGAAATATATTAGTTTAATTTATTGTATTAATCTATACCAACTGTCTTAAATGATGTATATTATCGTTCCATGTTCTCAACTCAAGTTCTTCTTCTTGACTCTATTAGACGCCTCGTGTTTTAGTCGGGCCATCTTGACTTTTATCTCTAGTCTACAAAAAAGCGACTTCACTCTCGGACGTTTGAAACAAAAGTGCTCATAATTAACTGGACTACGCTTGGCAACAAGCCACAGAATATAAATCTCCTAGATTCTATGTGTTATTGGGAATATTATACTTTACTTTTTATTGGCTGAATATTTACGAATTAAATGCTTTAAAATTTATCTGTTTTATTATTAATTTATTAGGCTTGGTGTAACAAGAAAAAAAATACGTTACACAGCCTCTTCCCAAGAGAAAAAATTCGAGGTATGGAAGAATTTTTCTAAAAAAATTTTGACTGAAACTTCAAAATTACTCTTATTAACTGTATAAACCTCTAACAACTCACAACAAAACAGCACAAACTTTAACTATAAATAACGATGAGTTTAACAAAAAAAGAATCATTCACTAATTGATATGGGGGAATATTAATGCATGGGATTGAGTGATTAGTAACTGCGCGTACTACACGCCTATAAAGGGACAAATTCGGGAAGTCATAATCAGTATTTACGTCAATCATTTACGAATATTTAGGGGAATCTAACACTCAGTGGATGCATGTCATCTATAGTTACAAACGCAACAACCATATCAAAGTAAAAAATTTTACCTGAGGCGAAAAATATTTTCTATAAATTAGAACTGTAATAAACAAAATCGAATGTATAACAAAATTACTATTAAACAAAATCTGTACAACGAATACTTTTCTCTAATTTACTATATCTGTCTTAAGGATTTATGTACATAACTTTCCTAGTGCTAATTACATTTAAACTAATCGATGAATTTAACAAGTACCAAAAGCTGTTATTTACGAAGTCCATTCACGAAACAAATCTTTAATACTCGAGAAACAGACAAAGTATTAACAATACTTATTCATCAACAAGATACCTTTGATCTTTGAGTGAGCACCTCACAACATTATCTGTACGACTACTATGCTACAGACTCAACTAAATCTCTCAAAAATTCTACAACATCAGTGATTCATCACCAAAGAACTCCAAAACCACTAATAAATCATACTTTGAGCCTACTGGGAGACATCCACCAGCAACTCACAAAAAACTCTTCATGAACTCTCTTAGCTCATGTACACTCTCAATAAAAATAAGCACATCAGGCCTAGTCTCAAACTACTAAATCAAAACTCAAGCATTCCTTTAATGCTTAATACTCTATCACACTCTAACTATATAACTATACTCAACACTTTACTAAACACTCTCTATAATCTCCATCATGTATCTCATAACTGAATACGCACCTCTTCACCGAATACATATTCATCTCTATATATTCGCAACATTTCTTAGCATATGCTGCACTCTCAAACACCTCAAAAAAATATATCATCATTCAAAATCCATAAACATATCCTTGTCGTCATCAAAATTATCATTTAACACATCCTTGTCGTCATCAAAATTATCATTTAACACATCCTTGTCGTCATCAAAATTATCATTTAACACATCCTTGTCGTCATTTAACACATCTTTGTCGTCATCAAAATTATCATTTAACACATGCAACATCTAAATCAACAAACATATTAAGTTCTATTACTACTAAAACAAAAATTACTTTAAACAAACCAAAAAATTTCACTAACTTTAATCTTGTCCTACTTAAGAATTTAAAACATGGACCAAAAGGAATTACTACTGACATCAACTATAATTAGAAGTACTTAAGGATCAGAAACATTTTATCATCTTCATTTTCACCTTCATCTGTCGCAGAATTATCGATACTAAACATTTTCTTAGACTTAAATTTGAAGATACGGATAAATGAAAAGGGAATTTGGATACGAAATTATTTTCTACTTTACTTCATGATAACTATTAATAAATGTTCTGGTACACGCTTACTCTACCCATAATCAAACTGTCGATATAAACCAAAATGCTTCACAACGCATAAACTTGCTAGAATGACAAGCTCCTCTATGAGCCTCACCTAGACTTATAAACAAAATTGCTAGAATGACAAACTCTTCTCTGAGTCTCATCTAGACTGACAAACTAAATAAGCAAAACGAATCACATCATAACCGACTTCAAATAATCTCAAGTGACGATGCCAAAATTGCTAAAGCGACAAACTTACCACGACCCTCGCATAGACTGACATAACGCTGAGCGACCAACCCTTCCGGAGTTTCGTCTAGACTAACATAACGCTACACGATGAACCACAACAAGTCTCGCACAGATCTAACTTAACTCAACATACTACGTTGTAACGCGACCATAAAAATTGCTACTCAAAACCAATCAAACTAAACCAAAACGTGCTCATGCACAAGAGCAATCTTCAAACTATATTTCAACAGCAAAAACTTGTGTACCATTAATCGAACAACTAATATAACTAATAAGACTGAAAGATGAATCTATTATCGATGTAATACATCCAAAATCAAATAAACTCGTAACATCCATATCAAATAACTTTATCATTTTATCTAGAAACAGGAATTTCGCTACTCAACTTCTGTTCCTCCACTCGTTGAGTTGGACACGACGGACAAGTGATACTAGTCACTCCTTTACGACCACAACCATAACAAAATAATCTCTTGAAAGATCTACAGACACTGAAAGTATGTCCATAACGTGAACAATTCCAACATACCAATTTATGCTTAATAAATGAGTTACCTACTCCACTCTTTTCTGTCATTGGGGTAGCAGAATTAAGAACTTGTACTGGGGAATGTGAAGATGTAGGGGTATAAACACGACTTGAAGCATTCTGAAATGAACTAGGGGTTTTGTTTCTAAAACGTGGATTAAAATAATTAATAGGCTGCTTGTGACTATATGGTGCAACTGAAACAGACTTATGTTTACTTAAAGAAGCTTCTTCTAACTTCTTACACAGTTTAACTAACGTACTAATATCCTCTATCTCTGTAAGAGCAAGATGCTGAATGAAATATGGCAATAAATTTTTCTTGACTATTCTAACTTTAGTGTGTTCTGCAGGAATAATAGGTAATCGGTTAAATAAACTTTCCATATTAGCAATGAACAATACAACTGATTCACCGTTCCTCTGTAATCTATTTTTGATTTTTTCCCAAATATCGTCTTCAGGATGTGCTGGCAAGAAATCTTCCTTTAGTCTACTAACCAACGAACTCCAATCTGTTAATGAACTACGAACGCAACGATACCATACTAAGGCATCACCGGTAAACAATTCAACTGCAGAATTAAACAATTCCATCTCAGATACCTTTCGAGACTGTGCAATGTCACTAATGTTTTCTAAAATTGATATAAGAGAGATGGGTTTCCTGAATATTTTATCGACCAAGATCCAATAGGGACTGACTGTGTGACATATGTAACCGTTGGAATGGGCACATTAGATGCAGCAATAGGATTTATATTAATATCTCTATGATTTGAACTCGTATCCTTATTTAATTTCTCATGCAGATCTGCTTCCACAACAAGAATAGTAGCCAAACTTTCATTTTAAATAACACAATTTCCTCAAAATTTTCTTTAGGGAGCTTTAACCGTTGAATTCTACCTGTAAGATGTACTAATCTTGACCTTATCCTTTTAAAAATTGACTCAGCGGGATCATCCATAAATTCTAACAAAACATTTTAACTGACTCTATACTAGACTCAATCTCTTCTTTCTCTACTTTGAAATCTACTTTATAGTAAGAAGGATCTATCAAACAACCGGGTTTATCTGTTTCTTTGGCCAACAACCTTGCTAAAATTTTCCTTTTATCTGAAACTGGTCTTGAATTTTCAATGCCTCTAATGTTCAATTCATATTCTAGCTCATTTTTAAGTAAATGTACGATGCTATAAGTTTCTGCCATAATTAAATATCTGAATACCTTTAACGTAACTCAATTATATAATTTTTTGAAGATGAAATCTCAAACAAACGAATGTCCTAACTATATAAAGAAGAACCCACTATAAACTGTAACAAACTTTAACAAAAATGAAACTAAAAGAAGACGTTACTAATATCAAAGCAAACCTCAGTCGGTGAATATAAGTGTGATGAAAATAACTACTAAATGTTCCAGCCTCTAAGTGAAATTATTCGAGCCTCTAAATGAAATTCCAGCCTCTAAATGAATTTCGAGCCTCTAAATGAAATTCCAGCCTCTAAATGAAATTCCAGCTTCTAAATGAAATTCGAGCCCCACGTTGGGCGCAAGTGTAATGGTTTTTTAGAATAAAAAACGGGGGTAATTAAAACTTTTGTAAGTTTATTACCCTTTATCCTCGTGACTATCAGCTATATACTAAAACTCTCTATTTTAATCTGATATCACTAGGTCGAGATTTTCTTCTTTATACTCCAAGCCCAAGGTAATGTGAGATGGAAAACGGCTTTAGACAAAGAAAACTCTTAGGGTTAAACGGCTAGTAGAGTGTTAGCTCTGGGTAGATCATGAGCATGGGTCATGGGTGGATAATCGACCAAAATATTTTTAATAGGCGCCACCGTATTTTTTAATACAAGTGCCAACAAAATTTAACTGTGTTTGTATAAGGGAATGCGGAAACCTTATCTTAACACCACTATCATAGCCATAAAATTTGAATTTCACTCTTTATCACACACTTACCAAAACCTCAACCACCAGATGTCAAACAGTTGTCTCAGCTTTACCTGTGAACAAACAAAACACCACATGGACACCATTTGTGTCCTCAAAAGCATATGCCAAAAATAGAGTAAATGAATTTAAACATCTGTGAAATACTAAAGGATTCATTTTCATTATTCTGTCTTTTTACTTAATGAGGGTTTGCTCTAGTTTTCTTTTCTTAATTTAAATGTAGAATAATAAAACTTCATTCAAATGAAACAAAATGAATTCTATTCATATGTAGAAATCGGATATATATATACATGTGACTGCAATATATATGCTTACTATCTTGTCATTAATTTTTTATAAAAGAATTTTAGTGAAGTTTAACCTTCTAAATAAATATTTATAAATTAATCATTTCTATAAAATTTTAGTTTAAGCAAACATATCATAATTTATTTGTTCATATCACAAGATTTTATTTTTACTATAATCATTGAAGCGCTTCCTTGACCATTTACAACAAAGATTGATCATCAGAAAATAACGATCATAAAATGCAACTACTCAAATTTAACTGTTGTCTACACAAAAATATACACGAATATCAGCACCAATAAAAGCTTTTACATGACCTTAATTGTTTTAAGCAAATGTGAAAATTAAATCAAGACTGCATCTGGCGTCTAGATTAGGAAACAGAATCTATACTATTTTTATCTGACTCAAGTTGTCATTCTAAATATCTTGAACACATTGAATGCGTGTACAAATAACTGATAAACTAAATATTTATTCGGTGTGTTATTAACTTTAAAAAACTACTTTAAATTTGTGTTATTCTAATAATCAACGTAGGAGATCTTATAATAATTTATAATACTTTCAAAGTTACGGAAAGTTTCAAACACTCACGTGTATCCAAATAAATTGCAGGTGCAAAATCATGACGTCAGCTGTTGTATTTTTCCAGCGTATTAATCATCTGTAAGTTTGAAGTACCAAGAATCTTTGTTGAATAAACCATTTCTATACGGCGTAGTTAAACAGATAGAACGAAACCATAACTGCCTGCTTTAAATTATTGCGACGAAAATTTAATATAATTTAACATTGAAAATTGTTGTTGTAGATATGTCCATTAGATATTGCACTAAAGTGAAATATATTAGTTTAATTTATTGTATTAATCTATACCAACTGTCTTAAATGATGTATATTATCGTTCCATGTTCTCAACTCAAGTTCTTCTTCTTGACTCTATTAGACGCCTCGTGTTTTAGTCAGGCCATCTTGACTTTTATCTCTAGTCTACAAAAAAGCGACTTCACTCTCGGACGTTTGAAACAAAAGTGCTCATAATTAACTGGACTACGCTTGGCAACAAGCCACAGAATATAAATCTCCTAGATTCTATGTGTTATTGGGAATATTATACTTTACTTTTTATTGGCTGAATATTTACGAATTAAATGCTTTAAAATTTATCTGTTTTATTATTAATTTATTAGGCTTGGTGTAACAAGAAAAAAAATACGTCACACAGCCTCTTCCCAAGAGAAAAAATTCGAGGTATGGAAGAATTTTTTCTAAAAAAAATTTTTGACTGAAACTTCAAAATTACTCTTATTAACTGTATAAACCTCTAACAACTCACAACAAAACAGCACAAACTTTAACTATAAATAACGATGAGTTTAACAAAAAAAGAATCATTCACTAATTGATATGGGGGAATATTAATGCATGGGATTGAGTGATTAGTAACTGCGCGTACTACACGCCTATAAAGGGACAAATTCGGGAAGTCATAATCAGTATTTACGTCAATCATTTACGAATATTTAGGGGAATCTAACACTCAGTGGATGCATGTCATCTATAGTTACAAACGCAACAACCATATCAAAGTAAAAAAATTTTACCTGAAGCGAAAAATATTTTTCTATAAATTAGAACTGTAATAAACAAAATCGAATGTATAACAAAATTACTATTAAACAAAATCTGTACAACGAATACTTTTCTCTAATTTACTATATCTGTCTTAAGGATTTATGTACATAACTTTCCTAGTGCTAATTACATTTAAACTAATCGATGAATTTAACAAGTACCAAAAGCTGTTATTTACGAAGTCCATTCACGAAACAAATCTTTAATACTCGAGAAACAGACAAAGTATTAACAATACTTATTCATCAACAAGATACCTTTGATCTTTGAGTGAGCACCTCACAACATTATCTGTACGACTACTATGCTACAGACTCAACTAAATCTCTCAAAAATTCTACAACATCAGTGATTCATCACCAAAGAACTCCAAAACCACTAATAAATCATACTTTGAGCCTACTGGGAGACATCCACCAGCAACTCACAAAAAAAACTCTTCATGAACTCTCTTAGCTCATGTACACTCTCAATAAAAATAAGCACATCAGGCCTAGTCTCAAACTACTAAATCAAAACTCAAGCATTCCTTTAATGCTTAATACTCTATCACACTCTAACTATATAACTATACTCAACACTTTACTAAACACTCTCTATAATCTCCATCATGTATCTCATAACTGAATACGCACCTCTTCACCGAATACATATTCATCTCTATATATTCGCAACATTTCTTAGCATATGCTGCACTCTCAAACACCTCAAAAAAATATATCATCATTCAAAATCCATAAACATATCCTTGTCGTCATCAAAAATTATCATTTAACACATCCTTGTCGTCATCAAAAATTATCATTTAACACATCCTTGTCGTCATCAAAAATTATCATTTAACACATCCTTGTCGTCATTTAACACATCTTTGTCGTCATCAAAAATTATCATTTAACACATGCAACATCTAAATCAACAAACATATTAAGTTCTATTACTACTAAAACAAAAATTACTTTAAACAAACCAAAAAAATTTCACTAACTTTAATCTTGTCCTACTTAAGAATTTAAAACATGGACCAAAAGGAATTACTACTGACATCAACTATAATTAGAAGTACTTAAGGATCAGAAACATTTTTATCATCTTCATTTTCACCTTCATCTGTCGCAGAATTATCGATACTAAACATTTTCTTAGACTTAAATTTGAAGATACGGATAAATGAAAAAGGGGAATTTGGATACGAAATTATTTTCTACTTTACTTCATGATAACTATTAATAAATGTTCTGGTACACGCTTACTCTACCCATAATCAAACTGTCGATATAAACCAAAATGCTTCACAACGCATAAACTTGCTAGAATGACAAGCTCCTCTATGAGCCTCACCTAGACTTATAAACAAAATTGCTAGAATGACAAACTCTTCTCTGAGTCTCATCTAGACTGACAAACTAAATAAGCAAAACGAATCACATCATAACCGACTTCAAATAATCTCAAGTGACGATGCCAAAATTGCTAAAGCGACAAACTTACCACGACCCTCGCATAGACTGACATAACGCTGAGCGACCAACCCTTCCGGAGTTTCGTCTAGACTAACATAACGCTACACGATGAACCACAACAAGTCTCGCACAGATCTAACTTAACTCAACATACTACGTTGTAACGCGACCATAAAATTGCTACTCAAAACCAATCAAACTAAACCAAAACGTGCTCATGCACAAGAGCAATCTTCAAACTATATTTCAACAGCAAAACTTGTGTACCATTAATCGAACAACTAATATAACTAATAAGACTGAAAGATGAATCTATTATCGATGTAATACATCCAAAATCAAATAAACTCGTAACATCCATATCAAATAACTTTATCATTTTATCTAGAAACAGGAATTTCGCTACTCAACTTCTGTTCCTCCACTCGTTGAGTTGGACACGACGGACAAGTGATACTAGTCACTCCTTTACGACCACAACCATAACAAAATAATCTCTTGAAAGATCTACAGACACTGAAAGTATGTCCATAACGTGAACAATTCCAACATACCAATTTATGCTTAATAAATGAGTTACCTACTCCACTCTTTTCTGTCATTGGGGTAGCAGAATTAAGAACTTGTACTGGGGAATGTGAAGATGTAGGGGTATAAACACGACTTGAAGCATTCTGAAATGAACTAGGGGTTTTGTTTCTAAAACGTGGATTAAAATAATTAATAGGCTGCTTGTGACTATATGGTGCAACTGAAACAGACTTATGTTTACTTAAAGAAGCTTCTTCTAACTTCTTACACAGTTTAACTAACGTACTAATATCCTCTATCTCTGTAAGAGCAAGATGCTGAATGAAATATGGCAATAAATTTTTCTTGACTATTCTAACTTTAGTGTGTTCTGCAGGAATAATAGGTAATCGGTTAAATAAACTTTCCATATTAGCAATGAACAATACAACTGATTCACCGTTCCTCTGTAATCTATTTTTGATTTTTCCCAAATATCGTCTTCAGGATGTGCTGGCAAGAAATCTTCCTTTAGTCTACTAACCAACGAACTCCAATCTGTTAATGAACTACGAACGCAACGATACCATACTAAGGCATCACCGGTAAACAATTCAACTGCAGAATTAAACAATTCCATCTCAGATACCTTTCGAGACTGTGCAATGTCACTAATGTTTTCTAAAATTGATATAAGAGAGATGGGTTTCCTGAATATTTTATCGACCAAGATCCAATAGGGACTGACTGTGTGACATATGTAACCGTTGGAATGGGCACATTAGATGCAGCAATAGGATTTATATTAATATCTCTATGATTTGAACTCGTATCCTTATTTAATTTCTCATGCAGATCTGCTTCCACAACAAGAATAGTAGCCAAACTTTCATTTTAAATAACACAATTTCCTCAAAATTTTCTTTAGGAGCTTTAACCGTTGAATTCTACCTGTAAGATGTACTAATCTTGACCTTATCCTTTTAAAAATTGACTCAGCGGGATCATCCATAAATTCTAACAAAACATTTTTAACTGACTCTATACTAGACTCAATCTCTTCTTTCTCTACTTTGAAATCTACTTTATAGTAAGAAGGATCTATCAAACAACCGGGTTTATCTGTTTCTTTGGCCAACAACCTTGCTAAAATTTTCCTTTTATCTGAAACTGGTCTTGAATTTTCAATGCCTCTAATGTTCAATTCATATTCTAGCTCATTTTTAAGTAAATGTACGATGCTATAAGTTTCTGCCATAATTAAATATCTGAATACCTTTAACGTAACTCAATTATATAATTTTTTGAAGATGAAATCTCAAACAAACGAATGTCCTAACTATATAAAGAAGAACCCACTATAAACTGTAACAAACTTTAACAAAAAATGAAACTAAAAGAAGACGTTACTAATATCAAAGCAAACCTCAGTCGGTGAATATAAGTGTGATGAAAATAACTACTAAATGTTCCAGCCTCTAAGTGAAATTATTCGAGCCTCTAAATGAAATTCCAGCCTCTAAATGAATTTCGAGCCTCTAAATGAAATTCCAGCCTCTAAATGAAATTCCAGCTTCTAAATGAAATTCGAGCCCCACGTTGGGCGCAAGTGTAATGGTTTTTTAGAATAAAAAACGGGGGTAATTAAAACTTTTGTAAGTTTATTACCCTTTATCCTCGTGACTATCAGCTATATACTAAAACTCTCTATTTTAATCTGATATCACTAGGTCGAGATTTTCTTCTTTATACTCCAAGCCCAAGGTAATGTGAGATGGAAAACGGCTTTAGACAAAGAAAACTCTTAGGGGTTAAACGGCTAGTAGAGTGTTAGCTCTGGGTAGATCATGAGCATGGGTCATGGGTGGATAATCGACCAAAAATATTTTTAATAGGCGCCACCGTATTTTTTAATACAAGTGCCAACAAAATTTAACTGTGTTTGTATAAGGGGAATGCGGAAACCTTATCTTAACACCACTATCATAGCCATAAAATTTGAATTTCACTCTTTATCACACACTTACCAAAACCTCAACCACCAGATGTCAAACAGTTGTCTCAGCTTTACCTGTGAACAAACAAAAACACCACATGGACACCATTTGTGTCCTCAAAAGCATATGCCAAAAATAGAGTAAATGAATTTAAACATCTGTGAAATACTAAAGGGATTCATTTTCATTATTCTGTCTTTTACTTAATGAGGGTTTGCTCTAGTTTTCTTTTTCTTAATTTAAATGTAGAATAATAAAACTTCATTCAAATGAAACAAAATGAATTCTATTCATATGTAGAAATCGGATATATATATATACATGTGACTGCAATATATATGCTTACTATCTTGTCATTAATTTTTTATAAAAGAATTTTAGTGAAGTTTAACCTTCTAAATAAATATTTATAAATTAATCATTTCTATAAAATTTTAGTTTAAGCAAACATATCATAATTTATTTGTTCATATCACAAGATTTTATTTTTACTATAATCATTGAAGCGCTTCCTTGACCATTTACAACAAAGATTGATCATCAGAAAAATAACGATCATAAAATGCAACTACTCAAATTTAACTGTTGTCTACACAAAAAATATACACGAATATCAGCACCAATAAAAGCTTTTACATGACCTTAATTGTTTTAAGCAAAATGTGAAAATTAAATCAAGACTGCATCTGGCGTCTAGATTAGGAAACAGAATCTATACTATTTTTATCTGACTCAAGTTGTCATTCTAAATATCTTGACACACATTGAATGCGTGTACAAATAACTGATAAACTAAATATTTATTCGGTGTGTTATTAACTTTAAAAAACTACTTTAAATTTGTGTTATTCTAATAATCAACGTAGGAGATCTTATAATAATTTATAATACTTTCAAAGTTACGGAAAGTTTCAAACACTCACGTGTATCCAAATAAATTGCAGGTGCAAAATCATGACGTCAGCTGTTGTATTTTTCCAGCGTATTAATCATCTGTAAGTTTGAAGTACCAAGAATCTTTGTTGAATAAACCATTTCTATACGGCGTAGTTAAACAGATAGAACGAAACCATAACTGCCTGCTTTAAATTATTGCGACGAAAATTTAATATAATTTAACATTGAAAATTGTTGTTGTAGATATGTCCATTAGATATTGCACTAAAGTGAAATATATTAGTTTAATTTATTGTATTAATCTATACCAACTGTCTTAAATGATGTATATTATCGTTCCATGTTCTCAACTCAAGTTCTTCTTCTTGACTCTATTAGACGCCTCGTGTTTTAGTCGGGCCATCTTGACTTTTATCTCTAGTCTACAAAAAAGCGACTTCACTCTCGGACGTTTGAAACAAAAGTGCTCATAATTAACTGGACTACGCTTGGCAACAAGCCACAGAATATAAATCTCCTAGATTCTATGTGTTATTGGGAATATTATACTTTACTTTTTATTGGCTGAATATTTACGAATTAAATGCTTTAAAATTTATCTGTTTTATTATTAATTTATTAGGCTTGGTGTAACAAGAAAAAAAATACGTTACAGTACTCTATACAACATTCTATAAAAACTAAAATTAGAACAACTCTAAAGAGAGCGCCACCAAGCTTTAGGCTCATGAAAAACAAGATGTACTCCAAGGGAGAACTTTGAAACCCTCAGATAAAAATATTGCATTCGCTGCGTAAACACAGAGACCAAAAAGGAGTATGCATGGCACCTGTAATAAAACAATATAGTTACAGTAAAGAAAGGACATAAGAGGCACGTTATTACTAACCTTGCTATTGCAAAAGAAACAACATATAAAAGCTAGTGAAATAATCTTTTGTTGCTATTGCAATAGAAATAACACATAAATTACTTCCTATAGTTAAATATATCTATTATCAAACAACACTATTGTAGCTATTTGAGGATTACTGTAAGACAAGATAATGAAAGAGTTGTCATTTTAAACTCTTACTAATATAAAAACCAAGTGGTATTATTGACCAAACTTAATAGGAAATACTGTAAAAATGATCACCAATAGGTCACCATTTATATCTAATCTATTTAGTAATATCCATTATGTTTACTTACATTTTGACGCACTTGTCCAAAATAAAACAGCAAATTTAGTTTAAATTACTCATTTAATACTTCTGTGGTTTTTATGATAAATAATTTTATTTACAAAATATATAAGGATTCAGTCAAGACAAGGGCAGCAAGTGACAGCAAATTTAATTATAGTGGAGCATACCTTCCTCACTACATTCATATAAAACGCTAACTTTTTATACAACAATAGGAAGCCCCCTTTATATCAGATCTGTATATCCGGATTAACAACCTTGTTGATACAAGTACTAGAATTTTATATTTTAAGTTAAAAATGTCAATGCAAACTAGTTTTATGTTACAAGTACTACATTAAATGTAAAAATTAATATTAAAGAGGAAATTCTTAATGCATAGACTAATATTTGCTAGGTTGAGTTATTTCTGTAAATGTGTTACTGATTCTATTATCAAACTTTAAAACAAAAGGTGACAAAACAACAAGTATACAGCCAATCACGTACCTTGAATTGCCAAACAAATAAGTTCACTAAATAATACAAGGCAGACATATTTTTCAAATCGAAACAAGCATGCTTCCTACACAGAAATTTTTCTTTGAAGATGATTTGCTAATTGAATTTATTCCTCATCATCCACAAACCAATAAATGAAACGACGTAAATCAGAACGCCATATCTATCTAGGACAATCTGACCTCGCGCTACTATAATCTTCTTAAAACTATCTATAGTAACGTGTTAACAAGGAAAGCAGAGCTTACATGGGACTTTTTTTCAATTAAAGATGCAAATCTAAAGTGGCGATTCAAAAATAGCAAGTTCCGCTGCTATTTAAACCCATCTTACTTGATCAGAAACCCGAGAGCGAATGTTGTTCGATTTGACATACTAACGAAAACGACCTTGCATTGTTGTTAATTGAACAGAATTCAAACAACTATACAATAAAGCATGCGCTTTTATTATTTATTTTAAATAATACTCGACTCCTAATTGGATAATACTGCAAACGCTAGGATAGTAATTAGTATTAAGGAATCAAAAACTGAATCAAACAATTAGTACACTTAAGTGTAGGAGACCAAGGAATCTACCTATTTATGTGTCATCAAAAAGACATGTTATAATAGCACTAGTTGTAATTAGGTTTCACATAAATGATTTTCTCTGAAGGCAGATTTGTGTACACATACCACATCTTGTTACGTGCCGAAATCGCCCGTAAACATTCTTATAAGTTTTAATATGTAAAAATTTCGCGCTATAAATTTAAAAAGACCTTTGCGCGTATTTCCGTCACTTCAGACAGTGAGTTTGCGCCAGATTGCGCCGACGCGTGTGGACGAAGGAGGATAGTGGGGAATTTCCGAGAGACACGTTGGAACTAGCCTCCGAGATGTGAACAGGTGTGGCTGTCTCGTATCTTATCGTGCCTTTTTTTGTGTTATGTAGATCCCTTTTGCTCTTATCTTTGATTATCGTTCCTTATAAACCCGTTCCTCTCGTTCCCTACATATAGAAAGAAGATATCGAATTTGGATTCAACTGGCTCAAGAATTCCCACGCCCAAGAAAGAGCAGCCGTCGCCGACCATCATGGAGATTCTGAAGGAAGCCTTACATGTTCATGTGAGTACCCCGTGGGGGTTTTCTATATAATTTGTGTAATTGGTAAATTGTGTCGCCCTAATTTGCATATTGTGTGACGTCATCGATAATTTGCGCGTCAATTTTCACATGTAATATCGCTACCAACTGCCATTAGTGGCTCGCGTACTTCGTTCACGGGGGTATAATAGTCTTTCTTTCTTAAGTACTCAATTAGCTAAACATAAATAACTTTCTCCAAAAATTTCTTCAATAGTAGCATCAAATTAATAGACCTAAAATCTTTAGCTCCACCACTGCTTGATACTTTAGGAATTGGGATTGCAGCAAGAAACCTTTGGAATTAAGGCTTTAATCAACTTAATTTGCAAGCGTAGAAATATAACACAATGATTGTTAGTTATACATATGTCAACAATGAATAACTTTGCCTGGCATTGGGAAAGTAATTTGAGCATATGAGAACAAATATTAATGTAAAAGTTGTAGGTTATTTTGTAAAAACAAAATCCTGTGTGCAGTTGCGGCTTGTGAGACGGGCATATCTCTTTTTGCAAAACAACCAACTTAAGTAGGTAATCGCTCATTTGTTTATGTTCATTTTTATTTTTGTCTTTTGACTAGTTATTAAAGTTTTGTCTGGCAATGCCATCTACACTAACATGTCGGAAACTTGAACGGTAACCGATAGTTGGTGGGTTACATTCGGGTATAGAGGGTGCATGAGAAATATTTTGTACGTATAATTCAAGATCTTGGTTGTTTTCTAAAAAGAGATGCATCTGTTTGACGAGCTGCAACAACAGCAAAACCGTCATGGACTTTTCTTTTAGCAAAACAACCTACAATTTTTACATTAATTTTCGTTCTCCTATGCTCGAATGCCAGGCAAAATTATTCATTACTGTTTAACTGGAAACGTATTGGTTTCCATTGACCAACTTCTTCATTTAGCATTGGTTGTACTACCTTCTTAGAAGGTCCGCCAGTACTTAAGTAGGTAATTCTTTATTTATTTATTTTCGTATGTCAGCAAGACATTGCAGTACAACTTGATAAAAGATGTATCAATTACAAAATCAAAACATTCTAAGATAATAAATACTACATTTTCCCCTTCTAGTTAATCCTTAAACTACGTTATCACTTAATCTTAGTGGAAGCTTCTTACTTCTTGAAGTACATAATGTACAATTAGAAATGTCAGGGGGTTGGGAAAAGTTAATTTGAACATCGGTTGTATCCTTTTTGTTGAAAGGGTCTTACAAGTTTTGAATATCGACTTATTATAGGTATAATAAACGTTAAATGAATTAAATTTTGTTTTCCCTGAAAGACATCAAAGTGAATTGCCAAGTCTAGAACATCGTCTCTATTTTGAATGGTTGAGTCATTAATGGCATACGGAAATCTAATAGCATTGAACTTTCGATTATGGTTAGTAATAGAACACTTATCTAGGTTTAGAAGTTGAGGTACTCTAGGTTTGCAATTTAATTAGATTCTGCTGTAGTTTTAAACAATCATCAATTTGTACAATAGTGCTAAACAGTTTCAGGTCATCCACATAAATTAAGCATTGACAGCCAAGGGTATTCACCGCATCATCAATGAAAACAATGAAAAAATAGGTTTGAAACCATTTTAATCAACATAAAGTCTTCTATTATTAAGGCATGCGTAGAAAAACGTTAGCAGCTGTGGTGTAAAACCAATGCTAGATAATTTCCTTAACAATAACCAGTGATTCAATCTCTCGAAAGCCTTTTAGAA
Source organism: Platerodrilus igneus (assembly GCA_036346225.1). Classification (NCBI taxonomy): domain Eukaryota; kingdom Metazoa; phylum Arthropoda; class Insecta; order Coleoptera; family Lycidae; genus Platerodrilus; species Platerodrilus igneus. The sequence continues at coordinate 2,083,614 of JARFIW010001049.1, read as the reverse complement.
ATTAGTAGAAAACAACATCCACCTGTTCTCCTTTATCGATAGCTTCAGAAATGTATCGTGTAATACTAAGTTGATCACTGTAGATTGGCCACCCATAAAACCATGCTGCCGTAAACATAACTGATTGAGAATCAAAGAAGATATACTCATAAAGAGCAAACTCAAATATTTCGTTAAATTTTGCTACGTACATTGATGTGGCTGGACGGACACTACAAGAATGACCGGCCTTAATGGCGGGGTTTTATAATTACCAAAAATAAACGGAAGGCTTGAGATAAAGAAAAGAAATCCACAAAGCTCATTAATACATATAATTACCCTAAATGACATTTTTGGAGGGACAACATTATATGTGATTTTCCAATTCTCCACCTGAAGGTACTACATTGGCCAGGAAGCGAGTTTTTTTTGCCTGGAAAATTTGGAATTTTGCCGATTCCTGCTGTTCCAAGCAAGGTAGGGATCTTTAACGTGTGCGACAACACTCACACACGGGACCTCCATTTTACCTCTCATCCGAACGAGGGTGTATTTTTGTGAAAAATGCTCGCCTAACATTTTTCAAACAGACCGTGTCGGGAGGGACATAACAGTGTGGTATACCCACAAACAAAAAAAAATAATCCATAACTACAATGTACATCTAATTCAACTCTAAAAACAACAGCTCTAAATCATCATCATAATCCTAAAGTTATATACATAAAATTAAATATATAAAATTGTCCCAAAAAAACAATCCTTAAATAATAGAATACTTGTCTTAATTAACCCAAATTTACAATTCAAAAACAACAGTTTGAAATCACCATCGTAAACATCCAATTACATGTATAAAATTGTCCCAAAAAAAAACCCCATCCGGCCATAATAGAATATTACCAACACATATCCCCTCACCGAAAATAATCATTTTACAAATACCAAGTATAGTCATTCAAAACAAAAGGCAATGCCTCAATATCACAGCCATAAATACTACAATAGTTCAGTAATTTTTATATATATGAACCAATCTTAGTTCAACGAATCTTTAGGTTGGAATAGTATCAGCATTAATTACGCTCTATAGGAATAGGTATCAAGCCAGCAGACACCTAAAACAAGATACCGACTATTCGATTGTAGAAGAGCTTTTCGTTTGGAAATAAATAGATTTAAATGCAATTATGTAAAGCGTACTTATTGTAAAAAGGTAAAATATACCGGGTGTTGGAGGATTAAGGCAGAATCTACGTAAATGAATAATGAAAGAAAAAGAATACAGATTTATTCCTTGTCGGAAAATGAACGTAACAAATTCATTAAGAATTACAATTGGACGATAATTTGTTATACTTGATTTAGCCCATTTTTTTTATGTACATGCTTTATTCTAGTAGATTTCCAGATTCGGGAAAATTGTAAATTCTTTAGCAAAAGACTAAATAGGAATGTTAGTGGTTTAACCCTTTCGCTGCTAAATTAAGGATGAAACTGCACCACTTGTGTGCTGAATTAAGAAAACCTAGAAACGTATATAAACGGATATAGCATTCAGAATTACATAGAACGTATAATTACTGATATAGCATATATATTATATAATTTGCGGCACGGCGCGTTTATAACTTTCATAGCATACCTTCAAACGTAGATATTGAAAAAATACAAATAAATACTACACTTTTTATTATGTAAATAAGAATCAGTTGTGCTAAATATTTTAAAACTTTTTTAATGTGTGAAATTGTTCAAAACAGGGTGCCACGCAAAGTCCGACGTCACAGTCGGGACAAAAATATCTACTGTCCTTTCTTTTTTTTTCGGTAACTGCTCAGCTTTCTTACCAATCAAACCGACATATCTTTTCATTACAAGAATTTATACCTGTGCTTTATTTAGTAATAAAAGCACATGTGACATGATTGAAAATCTAAACACGACTAAATCAAATAAAACCAGAAATACTTGTGATTTACGAAGTACATATAAGCAACTATAAAATAGAGGCGAGCTTCTCGTGCGTATATTTACTGACGACGCACAGATTTTTGAAACGTATACTTATGGAAGTAGCACTTTAAGTATATATTTTGGAAACGTATATGTACGGGCGTAGCAGTTAAAGGGTTAATCAATTTAAATGTACAGTCTTTAGTAACAAATGCTGGTACATTGTTAGGACCTGGTTAAATATATGGAATGCCGTTTCAGTGAAACTTGTCGGGTTCTGTGATGCTCCAAAGTTGGCACAAAAAGCTTGTATTTACTTAATGGTCATACAAGTTGATTATCAAATATAGTTGCATTTATTATGCTCAACTTAACGGATCGCTAATATTACCAAAACCAATGGAACTCATTTAAATTAATTCACTAGTTAACGTCAAAGTTCAAGTGGGTCTATGTATGTTCAGAAAGTAATCTAGCTGATTTGGTGTGAAGAGGTGTTCTGTCACAATAAGTTGTGAGGTATGGTGGAAAGGTCCTGAATCTCTATTGGTACCTAATATTACTTTAGAAAAGAAGCTACAAGCGGATATTCCAGAAAAGATTTTATCTGAAAAAATGTTTTATAAATGTAGAAAAAGAAAAATTGTAAATGTTCCAAAAATATTTCTAATTTTTAAAAAATGAATGGAATTTTGGGTCATTGTTTGCATTTTATATACAATTGTCGGAACATGAACAGCGGGCATGCCAGAAATTTAACGACGGAATTGAAGCTCATTATAGAACATGTGCAACAAGAGCACTTTTCTAAAGAAATTTTGCAATTATAAGCAGGCAGCGAATATAACAAATTGCATTTATTATGCCCATTTTTTGATGGAAATGGCATTATACAGCCTAAACTTGTGGGGATTGTGGGAAAGTTAGATTAAAGTATTCAAAAATCATTTCAAAAAGTTATAAGATTAGTAGTTCTAACATATGAAGAATTTAATACTGTAGTAATTCAAATGTTTTCCAAATTATTGAATTTATATAAAATTCACCAATAAAAATTAATCAGGTGATTTCACGTTAAGCGTATTGGCTACCTAAAGAAAGCCGATCCCAGGTCGCAACACAAATTGAAGGCAATCATTCTTTTAAACTTTAAAATGTAGTAATCTTGTAATTTAAATTTGAATTTGGCGCCATTAGTTCCAAGCAGTTAAGATAGAGGCAGGTTATGTTATTATTCTTATTATTATGTTTACAGAAGGTGTGGTAGAAAGATCGTTTTTAGTTTACGGTTATGTTTGTAAATTATTTAAATTGGGAAATAGTTAATACTAAAGGAAAATCTTTGTGTGGCTTTATTCTTTTAATTAAATATTAGGCCAACCTACGAATTACAACAATTTCAGGTGTGGGGTGAGGCAGATAAATTTGGATCTGTCACCACGTTTTACCTTGAATTTATGAGATGGAAGAAAATAAGCAAAGCTTTCCAGAAAATAATTTTGAGAATTTTGTTAGACACCACTCGAGTTCTAATAATTTAGCTGCAGGCGTAGATCCACAAAATCAAGTTCTACAAAATAATGCATTTAATATAAACGAGTTATTGACTTCAATGAACCAGGTTATTACGCAAAATGCTATGGTATTGCAAGTCCTTACAAACAACATGAATTTACAACAAAACCAGCGGAATTATGCGGTTATACCTGATTTTTCAAAATCCATTTCAACTTTTACGGGCGATGACCTTACAAAAAGTAAATATTGGTTAGAAACAGTTGAAAGTGCAGCAACCCTGCACCACTGGCCGCCGGAATTTATTATGGAAACCGCTAGATCAAAACTAACTGGAGCAGCATTACATTGGTACGAGGCAAATCGAAGCGATATGCAAAATTGGGAGCAATTTCGCACAGAATTTGAGAATACTTTTATACCGCAGAGAAATTTAACTTGGCTTTGGAAAGCAATGTCAAATCGTAGCCAGAAGCCAGCCGAAGATTTAAGTACTTATTATCATGAGAAAATTGGATTATGTAAAGGTCTGGGGCTCAGTTTTGCGGAACAAAAAGAACAAGTCATTATTGGATTGCAGTCACGAGAACTTGCCAGTTTGTTGTTAACAAAGAATCATTTAAATGGGAACGAGTTATATCACGACTTAATAAACTATGACAGAATTGTGAATGAACGGCGTAATAAATCATCAAGCAGCAACTTAAATACAAGTAAGCCTCGTTTTGTTTCAAATCAGTGTACCTCATTTAATTCTCGCACCGTACGAAACTATAACATGCCTCCAACGTCGTATAGTTTGAAATGTTATAACTGTTTGGGAGAAGGCCATACAGTATCGTCCTGTCCTAAACCAAAGAGAGAAAAGGGTTCATGCTTTACATGTGGTTCCTTGGATCATCAGCAACGTTCCTGTCCACAACGCACTACGAACTATCAGAGCCGTTTCAGTGGTATGAACACAAACGTACACAGCCAACGTAGTGGAAGTAGCATCAATACACAGGCCCAACTGCAAGCAACAGGCAACAACAGCACAAACCTAGTTCATGTAGTACCTTCCTATCAGGTAGATTTAGAATTAAGTGTAGGAGATAATCTTCTTAAAATTTCACCAATCTTGGACACTGGAAGTCCTATTTCACTTTTATGTAAGTCTTTGATTCCAGAAAATTTAATTAACAAGAACGTTGATGAACGATGTTTTCAGGGTATAAATAATTCTGTTTTAGATGTTTTAGGGAAATTTAATACCAAAGTGATTTTAGATAATAATTTAAGTCTAACCGTTGATTTTCATGTTGTGCCAGATCACACAATGAGATATACTTGTCTTTTAGGGCGACATTTTATTGCTAAAAACAATCTCACTGTAATGTTTGGGGAAAAAGTTAAAATTCTACAAGCTAATAATTTTGAAAATGAACTTTTGCACATTGATATAGATAATTCTGATGGAAAAGAACTGAATATTAATTCTGATCTAGATCCTAACCTTAGGCAACAATTTGTTAAAGATTTTAATCAGTTTGTGTGTGCTGAAAGACCCGAAAATCCAGTAATTAACTATCAAATGAAAATTCGATTAAAACCCAACCAAGAACCATTTTATTACAGACCGAGGCGTCTTTCGTTTGTAGAAAAAGAACAAGTTAATAAGATTACAGATGATTTATTATCGCGAGGTATTATTCAGCGCAGCGATTCTGAATATGCTTCACCCATTGTATTAGTGCCAAAACGGGATGGTAGTTTACGCATGTGTGTTGATTTTAGAAAATTAAATCAGATTACTTTAAGGGATAATTTTCCAGTACCATCGCTAGACGATCAGGTTGAACAACTTAGGAACAAATCTTGGTTTACACGATTAGATTTAAAAGATGCATTTTATTATGTTAGTGTGCATCCGGAGTCGGTTAGACTTACTTCTTTTGTAACTCCTAATGGCCAATTTGAATATCTTAAAATGCCCTTTGGACTGAAAAATAGTCCAGCCAATTGGTGCAGGTTCATCAATATAATTTTTTGTGACCTTGTTGATCAAAAATTAGTTTCTATCTATTTTGACGATTTATGTATCGCTACTGAAACTTTTCGAGAAAACTTGGAAGTACTGAACTTAGTTTTTGACCGTTTAATTCAAAATAAGCTTGAATTACGAATAGATAAGTGCTCGTTCTTTTATTTTACTACACAATATTTAGGATACATTATTAGTAGCACTGGGATTAAGCCATCGTTATCAAATCTAGAAGCAGTTAGGGAGTTTCCTGTTCCGAAAACTTTTAATGATGTAAGAAGTTTCTTAGGCCTAACATCATACTTTAGGAAATTTATACGAGATTATGCATTAATTGCCAGCCCTTTGTACAATTTGCTTAAAAAAGATGTTACGTTTAAATTTCAAGCTGAAGAGTTTGCTTCATTCGAAAGATTAAAATTGCTACTCATAAGCGATCCAGTTCTAGCTATTTATAATCCTCATGCAGAGACCCAATTACATTGTGACGCTTCAAGTCATGGTTTCGGCAGCATTTTACTCCAAAAGCAAAAGGATAATAAATTTCATCCTGTTTTTTATTTTTCCAAGCAAACCAGTCCAAGTGAAAATAAGATGCACAGTTACGAGTTAAAAATGTTATGTATTGTCTATTTAAGAAGATTTCGTGTGTACCTGCAGGGTATAGAATTCAAAATTTTTACCGATTGCGATAGCATAAAGCTAGCACTCAACAAAAAGGAAATCAATCCTAAAATTATGCGTTGGGCATTAGAACTGCAGAACTATTGTTATAGTATTGAGCATAGAAAAGCAGATGGTATGAAACATTCAGACTGTTTAAGCAGGTATTCCGTACTTGTCATTGACGATAATTCTTTTGAACGCAACTTGAGTATAAAACAAGATTGTGATCCAGAAATTTTAAAGATAAGGGATTCTCTTTTCAAAACTGAGAGTAAATTATTCGAAATTAGAAATGGCCTAGTTTACAAGAAAACTGATAAAAGCAAATTGTTGTTTTATGTTCCTCTTTCAATGGAAAATAGTGTGATTCGGACATACCACGACGAATTAGGTCATGTTGGGGAAAGTAAATGTTTAGAGGCAATTAAGAGGACATATTGGTTCCCAAAATTGAGACAAAAAATTAAAGATTACATCGGTAACTGTCTTAGGTGTATTATGATTGCGAATACTGATGTTACACCAGGTGTAAATAAAAAACTGTTGCCTAAATTTCGAGGCCCCTATGTGGTCAAAGCTATTTTAGACAATGATAGATATGTGGTAACTGACATAGAGGGATTTCAAGTGACCCAAAAACCGTACGAAGGCATTATGGCAACATCGCGAATGAAACCTTGGTTGCAGAATTAGATTTTATGTTCATTAGGTATGTTTTCCTAGTCTGGACAACGTAATCTTTACCTATCAGTTTATACTATTATGTTTATGATAATTGATTATGTTAGATTCCCAAATTATGTGCAATGATTAGGAAATATTTGAAGTTTTTACGTTTATGCTACCTTATGAGTGAATTATTTGGTATTTCTGTATTTTATGATGATGATTATGGCTTTTGAATATTGTTGTGATTTAGGACATCAGGTGAGACGCTTATGTTATCATAAAATTTAAGTGCTTATGTTTTATGACCTGAAAAGGACTTGTTGATAAGACAAATGTAAATGCGCAGTAATTAATAGTATTGCTGAAATGTATTGTTCAATTAATTATATAGTTTGTATACCTTAAATGATTGAGGTCAATCATTAATGTCAGGTTAGGCCGAACTATAGTAATCTTGTAATTTAAATTTGAATTTGGCGCCATTAGTTCCAAGCAGTTAAGATAGAGGCAGGTTATGTTATTATTCTTATTATTATGTTTACAGAAGGTGTGGTAGAAAGATCGTTTTTAGTTTACGGTTATGTTTGTAAATTATTTAAATTGGGAAATAGTTAATACTAAAGGAAAATCTTTGTGTGGCATTATTCTTTTAATTAAATATTAGGCCAACCTACGAATTACAACAAAAAATTTTTGCTTAGTGTACTCAAACCAAATATTTCAAACATCAATAAATCAAAGTAACCTTCAATTTAAGTCATAAACGTCAAACTTGAAGTTTTTTATTATTTTGACAACGATCCTAGGTCATGGATCGAAACGTAAATAAAATAGATTTTAAAAACTATGAGTGGTTTCATTCCCAAAGAAGATTAAGAAGAATGTATGTTAAATTCGCATTCTTTTTGCTCGCTTACCGACGACCCATCAGATCTTACCTGTCGAACGTTAGGCCATCTCCTGATCGGCTGGTGATTAGCATGCATTTCAGAGGTATGTTTCGTAGGTTCTTATCAATAAGTTAAAATTTTGGAAGGTGTGCAACCACCTACAATATTGTTTTTGGAGAAAACGATCAAGATGTCGTTTGTTACAATTACAGAGCATTGCACTTTTTTAAAAAGCTTCTTTTTATTGTATTAGTTAGGTTCAGGGGTTTTTTAAACCCCGCATGGGAAATCTCTAATATTATTATGTTAAAATAAGCGTCACTTGAAAACCACACAAAGATTTGGTTTTCATGTAAGTTCGGACATTGTCTCATGATTTGTGGTTGGGGAAGATGCCAGAATTGCATTTTCCCATGTTTAACAAGGCGGAAGTGCTCACCAATGTGCGTCAGAGATTAACCTCTTATGGAAAGGAGATGATGATTCATGGGAGTGGATGTGTCGAAACAAAGGGACCTTACTACCGACCTTCCTCGAGTGTAGGCATGTTTGTAGTGTTCTGCCAGTCAGCAAAGTGATCAATTTCCCGAAATATCGGCGCTTCTCGATAGAAAGATAGCTACTACCAACCTCACAAGGGGACATGCAGATGCCACACCCACGAGAGTAGAAACGCAACAGGATCAGGATACTCACGAGGTAAGTACCACTCTTAGAATTTGAGGCGCATTTGCCGCCCCGGGGAATTTAAACCTGCGTAAATTTGATAATAATTATATGTAGCGTTATTGTAGTTAAATTAACGTTTGAAGAGTAGGCCAAAGTGGAAAAAAGCTTTACCTAACATTAAAGAGGGCATTTTAGTTTTAATTAAAGATGATAAATTACTCCCATGGAATGAGGATTGGAATACGCAATTAGACCTGTAGTGAATAGAGACAGCAAGGTAAGAGTGGTGCATTTAGAAACAACAAACATTATCTATGTAGTGTCAATTTTGAAAATGTGACCATGATGAGTGATTATTTAGAGATTATTATTGTTAGTACCTACATTGTTTAATAATTACTTAATTTATACTAATTCTAAATCTATTGAAGCGGAACCAATGTAATCTTGCTTTCTCATTGGTTGTTGACCAATAGGAAAGCAAAGCAGATGGCTCTATTGGCCCTTTATCGGTGTTTAGGAAGGGTCCTTTATGTTTAACAATTTTAATTGATTCATGGGCATTTAAGGAGGAAAATGTTGGTACCGCTTTTAACAATTTAACATTTTCTAGTTTAACGGGGTGGCTGGTTTCAAATATATGTTTGGCGACCTGAGACCTTACATATTTCCCATATTTGAAGTGAGCAATGTGTTCTTTAAATCTTGTTGTTATATTCATCTTGGTCTGACCAATATATTTTTGAAAACACCCTGGCCCTGCACAACTAATTTCATAAATCCCCGACTTTTGCAATTTGTCCACCTTGTCTTTTGGATTACCTAGCAAATCTTTAATTTTATTAGTATTAGTGAAAGCAATTTTGAAATTACACTGTTTGAATATTCAATCAAGACCCTTTGTGGTTTTGTGAAACGAAAGTTTAACATATTTAACATTATCGTTAGAGGTGGTTGATTGCAAAGTCGTTGATTTACGGATGTTGATCCTATTTTTACACTTTCTAAAAATATTATCTATAATATCAGAAGAGAAACCGTTGTAATTCGCTATTTGCTTTATAAGAGCAAATTCCTTATTGAATCTGTTTTTATTTAAAGGGAAATTCAATAATCTATTAATTAAAAAGTTAAATGAAGCCAATTTATGTTGTATGCTATGATTGGAGGAAGACAAAATAAAGCGATTTACATTGGTTTCTTTTCTATAAATGTCAAATTCTAATTTATTACCATTTCTAATTACTAATGTATCTAAAAAGGGTAATTGTCCATTATTCTCTAGTTCATACGTAAATTTTATGCTTTGAAATTTTGAATTCAATTCTTTAAGAAAATCATCTACATTTGACTTAGTAGTGTCAAAAACTGCAAAAATATCATCCACGTACCTTAACCATATTCTTGGGAAGTATTTGGAGTTTTCTTTTAATTCGGTCTCAAAGCGAGACATAAATAAATTTGCTATGAAAGGTGATAGGCTAGTTCCCATCGCAGTGCCTTCATGTTGTTCGTACAACTTGTTGTTGAATTGAAAACAGTTCTGGGACATGCAATTGCGAAACAAGCTTGATATAATCCTCGACTTTATCATCATCAATATCACTATCTATAACAACATCCTTTAAATATGTTAAAGTACGTGGTATTGCAACACTAGAAAATAATGAACTGACATCAAATGAAATTAAGATTTCGTTCTTTTCTAATGTGATATTTTTTTACTTTATTAATAAACTCCAAAGAGTTTGTACAGACAAACTTTTAAACTTTAAATTCTTAAATTCATTTGACAGCCATCGTGATAAATAGTAAGTCGGTGAGTTGATACCTGAAACTATTGGTCTCATCGATTTATTATTTTTGTGAATTTTTGGTAAACAGTAAAGTTTTGGCATTTCAGGATTTGAAATCGTCAATTTTATTTTTAGTGTGGCCGAAATTAGGTTTGAACATTTTTTCAAAACAGACTGTTGATTTAATCATTTTATTTAAAGGAACTTCATTTTTACGTTTTTTGACTATTGGTCTGTAAGGACCTTCAGACAGCAAAGTTTCTACTCTATCAACATAGTCTTGTTTATCCAAAATAACCAACCTATTCCCCTTATCAACCTTTAAATAATAACAATTCTTTTGTCGTAAATCTTTAATAATCAGATGATCTTTCCTTGTTTGTTCTGAGGCTTTCCTTGCGCAAGTGCGTAAGTTGTCCGAAAGTTGAATTTTGCACGCGTTTCTAATAAAGTTTTTTGAATTATCGTCTAATTTAGAAATGGATTTTTCAATGCCAGCAATAATGTCTTGCAAAGGAGTTTTCAAATGATCTACTCCAAATTTTAGGCCACGATCAAGAAAAGTCAACTCTTCATTATTAAAGATTTTTGACGATTCGTTAACAACTATTGACTCTAATGGAGGTGAAGTAGTTTCCAGTTTTTTAGGAGGTACATTGACATTGTGTTTCTTTAAAAGAATCTTCAACTTAGTGTTTTGACTATTAATTTTGTCTAACAATTTATGATTGTTGACTTCAAAAACAAATCTCTGGAAAGTACTCCATTCCTGAAAACTGGACTCAGATAAATTGCACGTTAGTGCTAGGTGCGATTTATACGTTTCCAGTTCCAATCTACTAAGCTTACTATACAGATATTTGATTTCCAAATTAAGCCATTTATTTTTTGCACAATTGATTATTGCGTTACTACGTTTACAATTACTGCTGATTTTTACGTTAATGAAATTTGGAAAAACTTTGTGGGCTTTACAGCTTTTTAGAAATCGAATATCTGCTTTTACAAAACTAATTTTAAGAGCTAAGCTCCGATACCTATTAAGTTCCGAAGACCGGGAAGTCATAGTTAATAATCTATAGGAACACTGTGGCGCGATTTAAATAAAATTAAATAAAAACCCTTAACCACAAAAAATATTTAAATTACTAATACACTAATACACAGTGTAAACGTAGTAATGCAATAATCAATTGTTCTGTGGAAACGAATATTTCAGGAGAAAAATTGCGATTTTCTGGGATTTGTCGATTTTACGCTAACGTCCTATTTTACGTGTCAAACAATTAAAAATCAATTACATTTTCACCGAACCAAGGAGCCAAATGCACAATGCAAGAAATGTTTGTGAACACATTAACAAAATAGAGAAACCAGTTCAAGTTGGTTTCAAGAAATCGACAGGGGACTTTCAATATTATCTAATATGCATGAGAATTTCCTAGAAGCAAAGTAAAACTCGAATTTGCTGCTGTTTCGCGTTGCGTGGTGTTTTTTTTATACATTTGTGTATACGGTTTCTAAAATTAAATTGAGAACTATCAAAAAATAGTATCCGAGGTATGGCAGCCGAATCAGTACTGTCAAAATCTAAGATGACATTATTTTCATAAGATTCAAAATCCAACGCTATAAATTGTCTAATATAAATTTTTAATATTCAACATAAATTAAGAATATAATAACGCATCGATTTTTAATATAGACCGTCTATTTTTGAAGAAAAATAATTAAATTCATTTGATGAAACGAATGGTCTCGAAAGAATTGTTACAATTGTTCGCGATCTTGACATAATATTTCGTAAACACATAAATAGCACAAACGGAATTGTCACATTTATCAGGCGCAATAGCGATTCCGAATAACATGCGCAATGTTACCAGTTCGATGCTCGAGGCAATCTTTTTATTTCTAACGTTTTACAGGGTGTGTGCTCCACTAACAACAGTGTATTACTTTTAAAACGTTGATATAAGTTTTTGTTCTCATATTTGCATTTAACTAACCACCACGTCTGAAACATTTGTTGCAATTAATGGAGGGTCCAAATACAAACGATAACTGCTGAAACTATTTTATAAGTTTCTTTAATTACATGCTCCTTTTAGGTGATATTCCTCAAAAAAAGTTGCAAAGGGGGCCATGCTGCTACAAAACTATTTTAAGCTAATTTGTAATTCGAAATGCTGCGGTTCAACTGTATCACGAAAATAGACGTCCTAATGAAATACTTTAAAAATGGCAATATTACGATGTGCATTTTTGGCTTGAGGATTTATGTTATTTGTTGCAATTATGGGAACGTCGAAATTATAAAGATATTTACGGCAAGTGTTTCTAACATTTTCTTGAATTTACATAGAGGCCAGGGCGAAAATGACTCACTCCCATAGGGAGTGAAAACAGCTCATAAGAGGTGGAAACTAGTGAAGTCAATAAAATCAATATTGAGGCAAATCTACAACACTTAACGTTTCATAATTGCACTACGAAATAAATTCCCATAAAAATGATTTTAAAATCATAAAATATTTGAAGCGCTCAACTTCAATCTGCTGTTAGCCTTATGTTACCATATCTCCAACTAACAAAACTCGAAAATATTAAGGAAAATTTCCTAGCATCTCGCGGGAAAACAATGGATCTACTTATACCACGGTTCTAAATAAGAACAAGTCTTTATTTCTACAAATTTATAATTACGGCATCTAAACACCAGAGGCCTGCACAAGTATACTGTTATTATATCAAAATTTGTTTACATTTTTACTAGGGTACAATTATCCATCTATTAAAAGGTTTATTATTTTTTAAGGAATTATTTATATACATTTACTATGTGAAAAATGTTACATTAAGTTACAGAAATAGATAATTGGTTTAAAAATGGTAGTTATTTATGCAATGTAAGGAAGCGGCAGTAAGGAGGCACAGTAGGGCGAGCAGAAGGAGGTGTAGAATAGAATGTAAAACTAGAAACGGAAGAAATGTTGTTCGAAGTTATATTTGACGAAGAAGGGTAGGTTTTGATAGTAGGAGCAGGATCACCCGGAAAAGGTACAGAAGAGAACGTAGAATGATAAGCGGAAGAAATTAGGCATCTAGAGGTGAGGGCAGAATTGGAAGAATTATTCGAAAACCTATTACAAGTAGGATGACACTTTGGACTGTTGCGGCGAGAAACTTCCTTATGTCCGCAACCATAACAATGGAGTACTTGAGGACGAATACAACGTGTCGAAACATGACCAGTTTTATCGCAATTAAAGCATACGACCTGATGAGTAGAAGCAGAACTAGGAAGAAGAACAGTAGAACGTACGGAAGAAGTATCGGATCTACTCGTAGGCGTCGGAGAAATCTTAACAACTCGGTCATGTGAGGCAAAAGTATTTTCCTCAGTAGTAGCAAACTTATAAGCAAAATCCGGGGGTTCAAAATGTTGGATCAGTAAATTGGACAACAATTTCCAGTCAGAAAATCTATGCCGGTAATCACGATACCAAAGTAATCCTTTAGCTTCAAACAAATCCACTGCAGACTCAAATAACTGCAATTCTTACACATGATGAGTTCGTCGGAGTCTTTCGACCCGTCTCAAAAAATCTTATCCAGTAAGAGTGTTCGGGACACCACTGGAAGGCCTTGGTGGGAAGTCAAAAAAGAAGTCATTTTGAATACGAACAAGAAAGAAATTGGTAGAAAGTAACTAAATAAAAGTTAACTGTAACTCGAGAGAAGTCAAAAGAAAATAAAATTGTTGCGAATACAGGACAATTTAAAACATCTGACGGATAAACTTCAGGAACACCAATAGGAGCGAAACAACAAAATAGAATAGGGTTGTAGAACAAAAGAAAAAATCTGAGGAAAAAAAATAACTCTAGACTTGATTGGGAGAACAAAATATACAGAGAGGGAAGGAAGAAAAAGAAAAATCTTGGGCGCCAACATTTTCAATGAACTAGGATTATTGACAAAAACAAAGTCCAATAATCTGAAATTAACCCACCAATAATATTGAGCGTAAGGGACAAAACATAAGTAGTATCAGGCCGAGAAAATGCGGGTCATGTAGGAACTTAGGCACTAACAATAAAAAAAAATCGGAGCAAAAATTAACTAAAATAAACTCGGAGCAGAAATTAATCACAAAAAAAAATCGTGGCCCCCACACCAGGGCGTAAGAAATTATGCTACGTACAGTGACATAGCTGGAAGAAAAAGTAAATATCCCAGGCTAACTACGAATGCGGAGAGTGGAGGGGTTCCTAGCAACATAAAAATAATACATCGCCAACAATTTTTTATTTACAATAAAAACACAAATATAGAAATTTCTATCGAAACAGCAAAACAAAATTAACTAAAGTTACTATTTAATAAAACAATTTTACTCTATGGACAAATTCACTAATTGTTCCATGAAGTGCGCAATTCGTAGCTAACATGCAATAAATCTAATCAGTAAGAAAAAGAATAACGCTGATACTTTCGCATAAGCGGATGGGTTAATTAAAAAAAACATTAAAGTTTGAAACTAGCGTATCTAATTTCAAATTGGGTTTATACCTGAATATGTTAGAAAAGGAAAACAAGTCTGTCGGGATACTTATTTTGTCAGCCCTCGGAAGCGAATTGACACTGCAACGGCAGTCTACATGCAAGAGTAGTTGATCTACATCGAGGAATCAAGCAACAAGCAATTTGGCCTCCAGCTAAGACCAAATCTACACATTTGATAGAGGAGAAACGTGCATCGCTCTTGGTGTAACAGAACGAGTAGTTTTTAAAGTGCATCGACGCACAAGCTGCAGAATCAAAGTTTAAAAGGAGTTCAAAATAACACGAACTCGTAAAGCAAACACCCGCGTTATCGAAACGCGATTGAAACTGGAAAACACGGTTTTACCGGAGAATAGCAGGATATATGATTTCAACAAATCTTTAGATGGGAAACCCACTAGAACGCAATTATACGTTATCAGAAGGTATAACGCGCTCACGGATACCTAAACAGAATATTGACTTACTTAAATTTTATCATAAACTTGTCGTTTCCAAGCAAATAGATTTAAGTTGAGAAATTATTCGAAAGCGTATTTATTGCAGAAAAATAAAATATTCAGGATGTAAACTATTTAATTGTAGCATAAACTTGTCGTTTTTAAAGCAAAAGGGATTTGAGTTGAAAAGTATTAGGCAGCGTATTTATTATTAATTAAGTTGACGGATGTGAAAATAGCAACGTAGTTAATTTAACAAAATTGTCGTAAAGCGGACTTATAAATCAACAAGGGAAATTTCTAAAGCAAAATTGGAACGTAACAACTTTGCGACTGTAACACACTCAGCTACTTTGTGGCTCTAGGGCTTTGTAACCCTCCGTAGCTGTGACTCTGAATCTCTTGCTAAATGGTGATTCTGCCACTGCCACCTTGAGACTAAGTAGGAAACAAGTACTGTTGGTTGTTTAGCTAGAATAGCACAGTAAAGAGAAAACTATTTCACATATGTTTAGAGTGACAATAAAGTAAATATCTTTTTTTTGAACAACTGAAAAACATATACATACACTAGATAACTATGAATTAACTTACTATGTTGCACAATCAACATATTCCAACACCTCAACATAGCTTAATTAACAAAATTACATTGTCCCATAGCTTCACAGAATAATTGTAACCTTTTTGCTATGACAGTTTTAGTCAACACGTCGGCTATTATATTCTCAGTACTACACTACATTGGTATCACAAAATTTTTACTAAGGCATCTCGCACGATTTATACTTAATATCTATGCACTTTGCGCGCTAGTATCGCATTTCTTCAGTAAGTAGCTTTATACATCCTTGATTGTCTTCAAAAAACTTGATACGAGTTTTTATTTTTTGGTCAAAATCTTTAAGTATTCGCTCTATCCATATAATATTTCGCACTGCTTCCCCAAAAGCAATAAATTCTGCTTCTGTTGAAGACAAAGCTATTGAAGTTTGCTTTCGGCTTGATCATACAATCACTGCACTGTTAAAATAAAAACAGTAACTTGCGTTTGACTTCCTGTCAACATGTCGCCAGCCCAGTCGGCGTCAACATAGCATGTCACACTTGTGTCACACTCATTGGATCCTAATCCGAGTTTTAAGCTTTTTGTAGCCTTTAAATATCTGAACACTAGTTTGACTTCATTCCAATTACATAGTCTTGGATTGCTGGTTGCCTTGCCAATATTGACGTCGAAAACGTGATATCGGGTCTTGTGTTAGTAGATAAATTTAGTAACGAAGCAATAGTGTTATGGTATATTGCACTGGATTTTATTGGTTCTTCATTTAGCGGTTTGCTCAGGTATCCGACCTTCATAGGTATACACGAATCCTTTGCATCTGGTAACTTAAACTCTAATTTCTCTAATATGAATTTTTCTTGGCATAAATAAAAGATCCATTTTTCATCTGTTCAAAACTAATACCAAGGTAGTATTTCGGATTTCCAAGAGTTTTAATAACGATTTCCTTGTTCATTTGGGTTTCGAAACAGTTTATAAGTTTTGTATCCATTGAAGCTATGACTATATCGTCTACGTGGTTTAAGATATAAATAACGTTTTGTTGAACTGTTTACAGTTTATACAAACATGGATCATGTAAACTTTGATTATAATCGTATTTTATCAGAGCTTTGTTAAGTCTAATGTTCCACTCTGTAGCTCCTTGTTTAAGGCCGTATAAACACCTTTGCAACTTGCATACTTGATTGTATTTACCAACTACGAATCCTTTAGGTTGTTTCATATACACTTCGTGTGTGAGATCTGCATTAATATAGGCCGAGTGAATGTCAAAATGTTTAACCTCCATATTCATTCTTCCAGCAAGTGTTAAAAGTATTTTTAATGTAGTTGGGTTCGCTACTGATACAAAAACTTCATAATTCGCTTGCATACTTTTGAGAAAACCCTTGTGCGACTAAATGCGCCTTAAATTTAACTGTGTTTCCGTCTTGATCAGTTTGTCTTTTATATACCCTGTTACGTTTATTTTCAACATAATTAATAATAAACACGCTCTCGAATAAATTCCTTAACTTAAAATGTAGTTACTTTGAAACCACAAGTTTATGCTGCAATTAAATAGTTATAGCCTGTTTTTAGGTACCCGTTATCTTGGTATACCTTACGACCGCCGTATAATGGTTTTCTCTATTGTTCCAATGTAACGACTAGTTGAAATAAGGTCGCGCACTATCTAATAAAACCCGGGTTTTCCAGTTTCAATCGCACTTCGATAAGCGAGGGTTTGCAGTTCGAATTCGTTAGTTGAACCATTGTTGAATTTGATTCTACATTATATTTGATTTTCCAATGCTCCACCCGAAGGTACTACATTGGCCAGGAAGCGAGTTTTTTTTTACCTGGAAAATTTGGAATTTTGCTGAACCCTTGCTGTTCCAAGCAAGGTAGGGATCTTTAACGTGCGTGACAACACTCACACACGGGACCTCCATTTTACCTCTCATCCGAACGAGGGTGTATTTTTGCGAAAAATGCTCGCCTAACATTTTTCAAGCGGACCGTGTCGGGATTCGAACCCGGGACCTTGGGCGTAGTAGTCACACACATACCACTACGCCACGGAGCCGCCTAATTTGATTCTACAGCTTGTACGTTGAAATATTTTCTACAGTATTCGTCACCGTATTTCAAAAGCAATGCACGTTTGTTTTTTTCTGTTCGACAACTAGGAGGTGTCTAGCGTGCATTGGTGAGATTCCCCGTGCATACCCATTGTAATCAGATTCTTTTTTAGCTGAAGGCCAAATGGTTTTATCTTTATGTAGACCAACTGCTTTTGTCCGTAGACCACTGTTGCAGTTATGGTAGCAGGGTAAACAAATCCTGACGACCATTGCGTTTCTGTGTTGACTCATCCCCGACGGATTGCCAGCTAAGTATCTAGACAGCTACAGGTATGCAACTCGTTTTCTTTTGTGAGTGTCAATGGCATATTCCGTATTAACGTTTGGTGTAGAAGTGTGATATCGGAGAACTATTGTTTGTGACCGCTAATCGATACTATCGCTCTACAGGTGCAATGTACTATTTTTAAAGATGCGTGTCAAAAGAATGTACACGTTTATTCGCTTTACTCACTAGTTTATTTTACAAAAAGTTTAGGTGAAATTTTAAAAACGCTGGACAAAAGCTCTCACATATTGATTTACTACTGATTAATTTTATTTTATGTAAATACGAGATGCGCACTTCGTATCTAATGTACTAAATTGTTCATATCACCTAATTCTTTGCTTTGAAATAGCAACGCTTAATTTATTTACTTTTTGCTTGTTTGTACAGAATCCTTTATTTATTCTTTTTGTTAATAGATAATCGTGGGCGATGTGTTTTTTTGTTTATTTTTGGTATGTAGGCGAATCCCCCACTCTCCGCGTATGGAAGTTAGCCTGGTATTTACTTTTCTTCCGGCTACGTCTAGGTACGTAGCAACCCATCAGACTACATTTGTATATGGTGGTAGTTCTGTTAATTTCCAGGTTCTAAAACTGTGGTGCACATTAATTTTTGTTCCATACCTTGTATCCATTGTTCTTTATTTGGGCCATTTACAGCTTCTTCGTAAGTTGTAGGATCCACTACGGTTTCTTAAGTTACAGATCTCTAACCGTTTTGCTGGCACACCTTTATTTGGTCTACTAGAGCATCTTAATGGTAGATTATTTTCACTTTCTCTATCCAAAGAGGGAACTACAGTGTCAAAATGGAATGTCATTGGTGACTTTTCATGGGTGTCTAATTCTTTGGATGTTTGATCTAATAATGGGGACTTTAGAAATTTGATATCACGTCTTATTTTGATTTTATTATTGTCGACGTACTCTGTATCCCTTCGTACCTGGTTCGAAATCAACAAAAACTAATTTCTCACCTGTGTTGTCTAACTTTTTGCGTTGATCTTTGAAGATGTAAGAGTAAGCATGTGAACCAAAAATTTGTAAGTGTTCAAGATTAGGCTGCTTTCATGTCATAATTGATACGGCGTTAATTTGACACTTCTACACGGTAAACAATTACCAATATGGTTAGCCATAGATAGTGCTTCACCCCAATATTGTTTTTGTGAGTCTGAATCGTTTAACATACATCGCATCATCTCAATTAGCGTTCTATTTTTACGTTCAGCTATGCCATTCTGTTGCTGTATGCTTGGCACTGTTAGTTGTGTCTATTTGTTTTGATTTTATATACATATGTAGTTTGTCATCAATATATTCCCCTCCTCGATCTGACATTACTTTTGGATAATGGCCATATTGTGTTTTTACTGTTTTTACAAACTCTTGTAACCTTTCAGAGACTCTTGTTTTTGGTTTTAACAAATATATATGATAGTATTTTGAGTTGTCATCAATCAAAGTAAGTACATATCTATTCCTTCTTGGTGTCATGACTTGTGGTCCACAGAGGTCGCTATGTATAAGATCTAATTTCCTTTTAGATACACTTGATGATTCTTTTGGAAAAGGGTCTCTAGTTTTTTACATTGCATGTATACTTCACATTCATCACTATGATCACAGTGTGCAATATTCATGTTGAGAGATAATTTCTCCATTTTCTTGACATCAGCTAGATTTCGAAGTCCTAGTATTCTGTCACTTGTGTATACATTTGGCATTATAATTACTATTAACACTTAAAGCTTGGTGATGAGGTTTTGTCTTGCATCATACCTGTTAACAGGTAGGAATGGGTGTACAACAGAGTCTAAACAAAACTCTGGCGGGACTACCATCGACCGTTTGTGACTACGGTAGATTGCAAAAGACTATATCGCAGGGGTTTAAAGAACAAAGTTAAATTTTGCCCAGACAAGTTATAGGGATGCAAATTGGAACATGACTAAAGAAAATACCTTAATACAACTTAAATATTGTCGTTTAGTTAATAACAGTAATAAATAATTAAATATATACCGTTATTTTCTTACAAGCAAATTTTCATGCGATAAAATCACTAAGTGTAGTATATTTATCTACACTCTCATAATTTTAAAATTTTGTTTTAAATTCTACCAGATAAGATATTACAAAATCTAAAATTATTATTGTGGTTAGGTACAATTTCAAATTAACGTTCTTAGTAAAAAGAAATCATAAATACCCTTTGTTATATTTAACATTAGTTAAGAGAATTTGAATTAAACATTTAAGTTAAACATAACCTCAAAATCCACAAAAAAAGGTTTCATGGAAGCTTTTATGTTTACAACTTATAAAGTTATATAGGAAAGCAAAGGTAAATATTAAATTAGTTAAGATATCAATAAGTAAAAGTATGACTATATTTTACATGCATTATTTTTCTAGATATTTGAGATTTAAAATGTAACACATGCATATTGTTTCATCACAAAAGTAAATAAGATAAACTCATACTTGTATTCAAGATATATGAAAGAAGCGTATACTTAAGCTTTGAGCTTACGGCTTGTTCAGAACTATAGGATCTTCTTACAGTTTGTTGAGATGAACACCATCGTTGTTTATTTTGGTTGTTAACCTCAAACTTCAAATTTGTAAGAACCAATCATTTTGTTCCACAACCATGTTTTGTTAACGGAGCATTTAATTTATTTTAGAAGGTAAATAACAGCAACACAAGTTCTTGTACGATAAAAGATAATATTTGTAGGTAGTAAAATTAATACATAGACTTAGATAGCCTAGCATATGTAGTTAAAATTCTCCATCAAAGGACAACTCATCAGAAAATATATCACCCGAGGATATATCATCGGAAAATACTTCACCAACGAACCCTAGAAAATAAATGTGTTACAAAAACGAAGTATTGTAATACGCCACGAGGAACCATCTGAAAGTTTTATCTATAATCAGCTTACAATTCTTAAATATTTTGAATGGGTAATTCAGGTAGACTTTCTCCATACGTATTTTGCTAGTATTCTGAAACGATATTTATGTATGTTGAGAAGAATAAAAGAAAAAGACACCTTTTACGTACTAGGTACGACATCATGGCCTTAGAAAGGACATCTTTATCAAGAAACAGCATGTGCACAAAAATTTATTTTGGTTTTGAAGCTAACCACACATTTTGAGAGAGGGACAAACAAGAAAACCATCCTAAATGACAGATTCACGTATACACCAGTTGTGTATTTATGGACATTATTCAAAGGTTTACCAATTAGAAAATTACATCTGATTATAATTATTTATACAAAAGAAAGAATATTAAATTAAAACTAAAGATGGATGTATATAGTGTATTATTTAATAATACTAAAGGGAAATGTTACACAAATCAAAACTAACTTGTGATTGTAAACGGTATTAATATAAAATTAAAATGAAGAAATACTTGTATAAGGAAGGAAGTGGGACCTCAATGTAATATGGCGAGGCGACGGCAAATTGACATGTTACAGTCTTATTCACACTATTTTGCAATTTTAATGCAAAAAGTGGTTTTTCACCTTTCTTGATATCACAATTTTCACCTTTAAATAAAATTTTGCAACCATTCTTTGTAAGTTTTAGGGATAAACTGTACGTCATTTAACACAAAACTTGTACCTCCACTTCTAAACCTTACAACGCCTATAGCTTGCACTTGTAGATTTCTTCATCAGCTAATGTAACTTGACTTGTTCCATAGTCCAAATTTGGGAAATAAGTCTTATCACGGCACATGTGTGCTGAAGCTCCGGAATCAACACACCAATCTCTTGTACGTTTATCACTTGCTTTTCCTATCATTAAGCAGAACACGCGACAGTGTTAACCAGCACCTGTCCATGTTTAAAGGTTCTTTGTTTCCACGTCAGAAATTTTCTAGTAATGCTGGTAATTAGTTCTTTTTTCAATCACTTTAAGATTTTGGGTTATTTTCATATTTCGCAATATTAGTAACCTTGCGCCATTTTAGATTTGTAGTGTGTAGTTTTTGTATACAGAGTGTACCATATATGGCACACTAGGCGCTTCTATTGTCAGAATTTCTTTATTTTTGTATTATAGTTAATAGGTAACGAAATTACTATGAAATTTGTTATATTTATACAAAATGTGTATACATATGGCAAAAAATTCTATAGACTACACCACTAAAAACTACAGATAATACAAGAAACAAATCGCAACTAATTGTGCAATTGAAGAATGGTAACTTACAAAACAACCAACACAGTCCAACATCACATTTCACACAATATGTTTGTGTTAGACTTCTACAAAAAGGCATCTGCGTAGTTTTCCTACTTCAATAGTGGAGACTAAGTGGTTCACCGTATCTTGCCTTATTTCGTCATGAATTCGACCTTGTACAGAACTAACAGATGACAACCTTCCAGGCACAAGTGGCACATTTTTATATTTTTCAAGATAAGTTGTTACCAATTCTCGGCAAAAATCAATTTGTGGCTACTTTACCAGTTTTTCTGGACAAAACCCAAACATTATGCACTGATGTATCAAGAAGCCATGTAAACAATGCCCACCACCACTTCTTGCTTCTCACACCTATTCGATAATAAGAGACATTTTCGTCCATTCTATCAGTTCCTCCCATATATTTGTTATATTCAGCAAATATGTGTGGTCTGCTTACATTTATACGTTTTCTTTTGTTCACGAGAATATCTGCTTACTGAACCAACCGGATCCACTTCGTAAGTGGTAGAAGCTATGGTAACAACAGAGTGGGTGGCTTTGTGGCATAGTTGGTATGTGTGTGACTACTATGCCCAAGGTCCCGGGTTCAAATCCCAACACGGTCCAGTTGAAAAATGTTACGCAATCATTTTTCACAAAAATACACCCTTTGTTCGAATGAGAGGTAAAATGAAGGTCCCGTGTGTGAGTGTTGTCATGCACGTTAAAGAGCCCTACCTTGCTTGGAACAGCAAGGGTTCAGCAAAATTCAAAATTTTCCAGATAAAAAACTCGCTTCCTGGCCAATGTAGTACCTTCGCGTGGAGCATTGGAAAAATGAAATGTAAGGTAACAACAGAGTTGTCTACCCACCTTACTATGGCAATATTATTGGTAGAGGTTGCATTTATAAACGATTCCCGTTTTCTTTTTTTCATAACTTTTGACGATTCTATAGGACAATTTTACGGAAGTCTGTTTTCTCTCAAGGTTCCAGGTCCCACCATATCCACGCTTCCTTAGCATTGTGAGTAGTGGTAAACTGGTAAACAAATTATCAAAATAGATTTGAAATGGCAAATTCTTAATTTCATTGGAAAATGCATCCAACATTTCTAGTAATGGTGCAACTGCTTTTCCACATGTTGTCTAGTATTCAGTATTTGCAGATGTATTCATTCCTTGATAAACTTCAAATGAAATCAAATAACCAGATGTTGTATTCAAACACCACGTTTTGTAGCCAAATTGTATTGGCTTACCTCTAATAAATTGTTTACCCCCATGGTGACCGTAGTAGACCACCATGCACTCATCAAAATTCATATGCTGTTCAGCCAGAAACCTCTTTTTCAGAAGATCCATCAGTGGGCACAGTTTCCACATTTTGTCATATTATCAATTTTGGAATTATCCGCAGTGTATAAATCGACAAATCTGTAAGAATATGTCTCTGCTCATTGCATTTACAACTAATTCATCGCAGACATCTTTTGCACTCTCCCAGTAACTTCTTTTAGTTGGTACAGTGTTATAACCGGACAGCAAAAGTATGCCAATAAAAACTTTCATTTCATTGGAAGTTACCTTCAGGGTCAGGAAAATTTTTAAAAAGTGCATATTTTGTTGTTTCTGCACAAAGAAATTTCAAAACTTGATCATCAAAAAACCGCCAAATAATTCCACAGCTTTCAATTTGCGGGAGGCAGTATAGTTAGATTCTGGAAAGCGTCCAATCTGAACATTTATATCTTTATTATGCCACATAAATATTTCTCGATTTTTCATACTTCCTTGTGCTTTACTCTTTATTTGTTTATTTCGGTTTCGGCTTAAATTTTTTATAAATTTCCTAAAGAATCAGCGACCACATTCGAAATACATTCAGAATGCTCTTCTGTAATAGCCTGACCTTGAATTACAATTTCAGCGCTGCTGAGTTGTCATCCAGTAAGATTGTCTACTAGGCCACCAGTATCCTCGTCAGCTAAATCATCTGAGTTTACATTTACCTCTAGTGGTTCAATGTATATTCGCTCCACATTATCATCGTATGCTATATCAAGCGCCTCTTGTAATGTAATGCCGCTGCAAAAATACAATAAAGTTATTGAATCCATAAGAACATGATTACAGTGGCATATAATGAAGAGAAACGCTTTTAGAAACATTTGACAGTGCTAGTGTGCCAATTATGGCACACTCAACAAACAAAACACTCTGCATAAAAAATAATTCAAGTTTTAATTTATAAAATGTGCTTTATAATATAAAATAATTCCTAAAGTAGTACTACAATTTATCAAAAAATGATAAGCTTTTGTTATACTTACCTAAATGTTATATCCATGGCCGCAAGCAGATATTAGTCGAAATAAATGCAGACACTTTAATCCCGTCATAAATAAACAACTATTGCTATACTAAACTTTATAGCACGTGTAGCAACGGATATACTTCAAAGTGATGAGGACATCACAGGAACTTGCATTTTTATAGATAAGATCAAATCTGTGGAATAAATTCTAGCTTACCATAAATGGTCCCTTAGGCGTTAAAGGGTTAAAATGGCCCCGTTTTTTTTTACAGAAGAAGCAAAAACTCTTTGACGTCTGTGAAATATTAATTTCTTTTACGAAATTAAGAGTTTTTTCACTATTATCGTTTCTAGCTTCATTGTCCTGTTGCTTCATGAACTCTTCTAGGAGTTTATTCTTTACTGTAAAGTTATTTAAATCGCCTTCTGGACGTGCCTCCAAAGCTGTAACTTTCCTATAAGCTTGACAAATATAACGCCACTGCTAGTGGTTCACCTAAAGTTGCTAGTTCATCCATTTGATTTAGATGGGTTTTCATGTTTCCGCCTTCGGGTAATATCATCCGATATAACCGTCTCAAAATTCTAACTTATTGGAAAGTGTTCATTTTTGATGATATTTGCGAAGCGTTTCCCACACTATCTTAGTCGTAGCTTTATTTCTAACTAAGATAATTTGATCATCTTCAATGGAAAGTCCAATATGTGCACGAGCTTTACTGTCTTTTTTACTCCAAGTTGCTGATGCAGTTCCTTTCGGCAGAGCGGTATCAGAGATAAATGACCACAATTCTTCTTTAATTAAGAGTAGTTCCATGTTATATTTTCAAACTTGGTAGTTCTCATTTTTTAGCTTCGCAATATTTGCTTTTTGTACTTCACACATCTTTATGCTAGTTTTGGAGTTCTACTAGTAATACTATACTAGCAATCAAAAAAGGGTATTATCGTCTGGGCCCATAACCTGTTGGTTGTTTAGCTAGAATAGCACAGTAAAGAGGAAACTATTTCACATTTATTTAGAGTGACAGTAAAGTAAATCTCTTTGTGAACAACTGAAAAACATACACATACACTAGATAACTATGGATTAACTTGCTATGTTGTACAATCAACATATTCCAACAAGTACATGTGAGAACAATCAAACGAAAAAATATTCCCAGATGCTACCTTGTTAAAACAAACATTACAATTGTCGTACATGCAATAATTTTTATAAAATTATTAGATGTCTGTTTCTGTGGGCATTTTTTGTTTAGGTCAGTATAACTTGGTTGTCTGAACTCACAACAGCAATGCACATCTGTAATTAAAACTAGTAAGTGTTTAATCTGCTAATATAACAGGTGTTTAAACTTAACATCCGATTTTAATATGTTGCAATTTCATTTATGTAAACAATATCATGAACTATTTATATTAAAGAATAAACATAAATGTTGTTTGACTATTTTATTACCAACACAAATAAAACAATTTAATATGATAGGAGATATGCAACATCTATATGCACAATACGACACACTATTAAGACACTAACTATTTACAGACCTGTAGAACACCTAGATGTGGTGTAACAATAAAAATTGAGTTTTCTCAGAAGTAGAACTATACTTATTTACATTGAAAGGACTAAAAACATTTCCAATCTTATTTACAAAATTTAGACGATTTAGTTTAAAAAAATGGCACAACATAAATACTACACAGCATTTAAATAAATAGGTAAATAAATTATGCTGGACGGTAAAAAAAACAAAACTTAGTTAAACTTGTAAAAAATTAACAATATCAGAAAACACTCAACTCTTAACTTAATAAATAAGACAATTTAGTTTTTTTCAAGTTTATCAACTTTCTTTTTCACCTTCTTTTTGTCTTTCTTTTCTTTGGACTCTTGAACTTCCATGGGTTGTTCCTTAGTACCTTCAGAGTCGGCTGTTGTTGGAATTACTTCAACATTAGCTATCTCGGAAGACATTTGAATATCTGTTACTTCGTTTTCAGACTTTGCAGGTTCATTTTGTTCTTGATCAGTTGTAGTATTTTCAGGAGACGGTATAGATTCAGATTCATTAGTTTGCATTGGGATAATATCTTCCTTATTTTCTGTTTCTGTACTGATTGGTTCTTCTTCAGGTTCAAGAGATTCTTCTTGTGGAACAGATGCTTCGGTTCCAGACCTTGAAATTCCAGAAATTTCCAAAGAAGTTAAAGGCGCTTTTGAAATATCTATTAATTGATTGTGTAGCAATTCATTGGCATTTGCTTTGGCTTCTAATATGCTTATACATTTCTGTATACATTTAATAGCCTCCTTGCGAGCATTCCTGATTTTATCTTTACCTTCAGTCTCTACATCATCCAATTTTAGTAAGTTCCTTGTCAACATTTCATCTAAGTAAGCATAATCTTTGTCTTTAGGTTTACCATTAAATTTTTCCACCTGATTCATTAATTCTAAAACATCTTTTTGAATTCGTTGAATTTGTTCAATTGGTCCGAATTTTATACTAGGGGGCGGTGGTGGTGGGGTTGGCGCCTGTTCTGGTTGAGGTTCTTGTTGCTGTTGCTGTGAGTGAATTTGGGACTGTGGTGGATCTTGCTGTGGTTTTGGTTGCTTAAATGTAGTACCCTGTCAAAAGTAAACCATTAGAAAACTAAATTACACATAACCCAGGAAATATATCTATTAAACCTGTGAAATACTAAATCTAAACCATTTGCATACAGTATGTTTCTGTATCAGTGACTTAATTAATGAGAGCAGTTGTAATAATAAAACAAATTTATTAAAGAAACCAGCTAATCAAATTAAAAAATTTGACAAAACGGAATGAATGTGAAATGTGCAGACAAAATATAATTAAAAAGTTTTGCTTTCAGTGCTTTAAAAAATGTCACAAATATTTAGCTTATCGACAACAAATAACTGTTTCGAGTTTGTCTATATGGTTTACTATTTTTAACGATAATTATTTATAAACCCCGATTGGAGTGTGTAACATTAAATTTTCAGGTGTGACGCTGTTTCGAATTGGTGTTCTGTACATTTTCAAGAATTAAAAAAGGACGAAGCCTTTGTAAAAGGCTACCTCAATATGATACTTTGCACAATATCTCAGAATTTACAATGGCATCAAAAGCTACCTCAAAACACTGTTCAAATACAAATGAAGTACTCACTGAGGTAACCATGTTGTTTTAGTGCTAATATTTGAACTTGTAAAGATACATAAAAGCATCAATAGTTTTTCACAAGTTAATATAGTCGAGATCAGTTAAGCTGGCATATGATTCACTGCAGTACATTACGAAAATTCTCAGATGAAATTTGTGTCTTTGTCTATATTTGTAACTACTTCATGCTAGTACAAAATAGATCAAAAGAAATACATACGCTGAAATAATGAAAGTTTTAATTATTTTATGATGTATGCTCTGAAAAAGTATTAATTAAATTAACAGAGTCCCACGCATTATGTGTTAATGTAGCCAGTTTTATATAATTAAAGTGGGTTTAATCATAATTATTGCATGTGAGACAGCTAGTACCATGCTTCAAAAACAATTAAAGCTCTTACTTGTACTAGGTGGAAAGACTAAAGCTGCTTTGCCGATGGCTAACTTGGCTATCACGCCAAGGGAGAGTTCAAGATGAGCTAGGTTGAAATTTTTTTAGTTAAACTGAAAACAATTTAAATTTAAGTTGAATGCCACTGTATCTAGCAAGTATTAATCAAAAAAATTATAATTTTAGGGCAGATACAGAGACCCTTATGGAGTTGGTAATACTAAAATTTTTTACTTAAATTCGGACTTCTTTAATATAGAGGAAATTACCAGAATAAGAATACTTCTATTCCATAATAAATAATTTGCATCAAATACTAACGATATTTAACAAATAAACAATTTCACAGAATTTAATTATTTTTAAAAATAGTTGAACAAAACTTCGTTACATGACAGTTAAGTGCTTGAATGATTGCCAGATCTGGCAGTCACGTACAAATTTAATAAAAAACTGTAATTCCAAGCAACCTTAATATAAATCTAATTTTGGTATTAGTAAGCTTAAGCTCTTCTGAGCTACTCGTAAGCGAGAGCTTCGAATATAACAAAATTTAAATATTGTTCTTTCACAAAAAATATATGGTCATAAAAAATTAACAATATTAAGTGCGATAACTATAATTGAATGACAGATCTTACAAACTGAAACGTTGGGGGTTTTTGCAGCTAAGAACTTAACCATTCGTGGAAAAGGAGGTTGTCAAACAAATCCGTTTAACGACTCAGCAAAAATAGACTCGCCCTTAGCCACTGGCCGCCAAATGCTACCCTTCTATTGGTTGTGCCCAGTTTCCAGCTCATCTCCAGCTGTTTGCTCCCAGTGTAAAATGCAACAGACCAAGACATTTTAAATTGGGGGACTTATCGGCCTTTTTGATTTATAGGCATTTTCATTGATCTGTAAGTGTATCTTGACTAGAGGGTATTTTTTAATCTGTGGGTGTTTGCGATGAAAGGAATATAAATTAAGGCACTAAATTTTTCACCACTAATTCTCACCATCAAAGTCTTCAATCTTGCTGGCTCGAAAATTACGCGGAAGTGAGCGAATTAAGAAAACAATTTACAAAGACAATTTGACCGGGGGAATTCTTATCAGAACAAATGCCTGGTGACCACGCGCTGTGTTTATGAAAAATTAAAACCTTGAGATATATTGTAAACAATAAGTTATTTACATGGATTTTAGGATTAGGATGCTATTTACGACTTTCTAAGCAAGGTTTCAAAACACCTGAATTGTTTTCTATATTATTGTGGGTACAAAATGTGAAACTAAACCTTACAAGTTAAATAAACTAGGAAACAACAGATCGTATGTTGTTTTCCATATGGGACCAAGGATTTATCAAGAATTCGAAAATCTATTTAGGTTTGCAAATAAATATATTTGGCGAATTTTTTCATTTTTTTCTATTGCCTTAATACAGCTTCGTTTTTCCATAAAGAAAATTTGTTATACACTAAAAAAAATGGTTACAGTAACATAGAGAGCAATGTAAAGATGTATGCCTAATATTTATATAAGCTACAATTTACCATGAAGTGCCAACTTTATATTTTAGATTATTCTTAATTTATTATTGTTTGTTTGTACGGTTTTCAAAAAATTTATTTTAAATATAAGCGTTTTTTTTTCAAAACTAAAAGAATGGTTAAACACATTAAGAGGTAAATAACCATCTCATGTGTCAAGAATAACTACATGAAGTAATCTAGAGTTCTAGAAATACGATTTCGGAGTATTAATCAAACAATCTAACCTAGTAAATCCTATGCCAGCTTAAGAGGTCCCAATGTACCTAAAATAACAAAATTAATTAAAACCAAGAAAAAGCTTACCGTATTTCCAGAAGCTTCATTGTGATGAGAATTATAGAAATTATGTGGTTCCTCATACTGAAACTGAGGTTCTCCAGTGTAATAAGGAATATCTCTTCTATTCCAAGGATTAGTAAAGCCAGCTGGTTTTTGAGTATAAACTTTTTCTTGTTGTGGCTGAGATTGATTAAATGAGTTTGGATTCTTTGGCATTACTGGTTCGTCACGACCTTCGACATGAATAGGGATAACACGTTCATTAGCAGTCTGCTGCTGTTTCCATTGCTGTGTTTGGGGTTGTGCTGTATTGCTATCATTTTCACCCTGAACTGGTATATTAATACTAGAGACAAAACGCTGTTGACCAGCACGATTCTCAGGTGGCGCCGACATGGATCTTTGCTCTCTTGTATCTTTCACTGGTTCTTGTTTCTGCCCTAAGTCAACAGTATTACTTTGTGGAACGTTTGGATTAGACTTTCGACTTCGTTCTTTAGAGGAAGGCACTTGTGGAGGTTTCTCCGTTGCTTTTTCTGCTTGTTGTGGTTCTTGTGTTTGGGAAGGCACAGACTCGTGAAAGCCCTTACTAAATGGAAAATCAAATTCTTTTTCAAAAGCTGAACTAAGCGGTGTACCAAATCTTGATGATGGTCTAAATCTTGAAGATTCTGAATTGTTGTCAGTGAAAGGGGAACTAGAATCACGTCTGCGGTTGTGTCCCCAAGTGTTAGAACGAAGCGATGGAAAATCGTTAAATTGGTTATCAAAATTTAAATGTTCTGCTAATTCTGGGTGACGTCTTGCTAGATCGTCTAGTTGTGAATGGAATGAACCCCTGTCTCTGTTTTCCAAATCAGAATCATCGAATGGAAATCCCTTCTGTAACAAAAAGTCTGATTAATTTTCATTTGTTTTATAACACCAATGTGCAAGATTAGAAATTAAATAACTAATAGACGGAAACACAAATTTTATGCCACAATATTGAGTATGTATATCCGTAACAAAGAGAGGTATAGGCGTGGACAAATTGAGCAATATCTATAAAGTGATGAACTATGATAATATTTTACACACATGTAGATATTATCAATATTAATTCAATTTTTTACAACTACTAAACTGTTCCTTACAAGACACAGATTTACATAAAAGAGTAGGATGCACACTTTTAATGTATACAGAAATTTTGACATTTCTGATCAAATTTCTTAAAAAGAAAGTCTATATTTCCATGTCTAGTCGTTGCCAAGCAATAAAAAATAACTGTAAGGAAATGTTCATTTTTCTACGACTGTTTTGGAACGAGCCTATTTTAGGTGTGTTTTTGATAGAGAAATCTACTACATTCTATACAGGTTTTTATTCCCGCACTCGTTGCTAGGCAAGTTGCTAAGCAACCAGTGCGAGAATGTTCAATTTGCACGGTTGCGCTTATATTTCTATTAATCAAGTAGCCCTGCACTTGCATCTTATTTCCAATGACGGCCGAGTTTTCAAAGGTGGGCTATGAAACAAATAATAAACCAACAAATGTCAAATAAATAATTTCATACTGTGAAAGCGAACTAGAACCGACGCCTCCAAATATTGTGGAAGCTGCAAATGCAACTACATTAAATTTATTACCGGAAATTTCCAAAAAAAAAAAATGAGACTGCTTATAAATCGTTTATGGATTGGCGAAGAGATCAAAAGACAACATCTTATTCTGAAAATGTTTTAATTGCATACTTTAATGAATTATCTAATAAGTATAAATCACCGACATTGTGGACGCATTATTCTATGTTGAAAACAAGTCTCACCATACATCATAATGTAGATATAACAAAGTATGGAAAATTAAGAGCGTTTCTCAAACGGAAGTCAAGCGGTTATAAATCGAAAAAATCAAAAATTTTTACAACAGAGGAAATAAATAAATTTATTACTGAGGCTCCGGATCAACAGTTTCTTCTGACAAAAGTATGTAATATTAACTTAGGAGAATAATGCGTGTTTATAGCTATTTTTATATTGTTACAGACTGCATTAATTATGGGAATTATGGGTGCTTGCCGCAGACAGGAATTACATCAGATGAAGATTACTCATTTCACGGAATTGGGTTCTGCGATATTAGTTACAGTTCCCGACACGAAAACAAAATTATACGCAGCTTTACGATAACGAGTAATTTTATGAAATCACAAAAAAATACTGGAATCTACGTCCATCAAATGTTTGCGATCCTAGTTTTTTCTTAAATTATCAGAAAGGAAAATGCACCACACAGAAAGTGGGTATCAATAAATTTGGTGCTATGGGAAAGCAAATTGAAACGTATTTAAAACTACCCAGTCCGGAATTATATACTGGTCATTGCTTCCGGAGATCTTCCGCCACTATTCTTGTAGATGCTGGAGAAGATATAACATCTTTAAAAAGGCATGGTGGCTGGAAATCAACATCAGTCGCCGAAAACTATATAGCCGATTCTTTAACAAATAAGTTGAATGTAGGCAACATAGTACAAAATTCAATTGATAGCACATCAAATGTTCCATCAACGTCCAAAGACAAGAATTTCCAACGTCAAGAAAATTTAGTTTTTGGGAAAACACCTTCTACAATGACGTTTAATAATTGCAATGTAACCTTTAATATTGTTAATAATAATGAATCTAAAAACTAAACTTAAATCAATTTATTTACTTTTATTATGATAAATTTGTACTTTTCTTTGAATTTATGTATATTCACAAACGATAATAAACTTATGATATTAATAAAATGTATACTCCTATACTTACCATGTATTTTATAATATTAACAAAGAGGTATCACATTTAAAAAGTACGTTACTACAGTCGTAGAAAAGTATAGTGTACAATACGCATGGAATGCCCATTTCTCACTCGTATGATTTGCAGCACTCGCTTTCAGCTCGTGCTGCAATTTATCATACTCGTGAGAAATGGGCATCATTCCATGCTCGTTGTACAATATACTATTCTGTACTGTAAGAAAATTATTTACGCACTCACATTTTTATTCTTACGGTAGTCCATAAAATAATTGTATGCATATTCGTATTTCTCTCTCTTTATTTCGTTTATGTCATTAGTTCAGTTGTTATCAGTCTGTTGTCATATGAACATGTCTGCGTGCCAGTTCATTAATACACATTTATATTAAATGTCTGTATAATTTCAAAGTCAAATACTAGTACAATACAACTAAAACATGGTGTCACGTGAAACTTATATTTTAATTGTACTTGATTAGATTGTAGAAGTAATATTTTAACCTACACATTTGCTACATTATTTGTTAATAAATTGTAAAATACATTTGCAAAACTCCACTAATTCATCAGCAGCTGTATCACAACAAATGTCAATACAAAATTTAAATTCATCTTATATTGAAACACTTGAAGTTCGAAGTAACAACATGCCTATACAGTGGAAAAACTAGATTACACAGTTCAAATTGTTTTCAAGAGAATCTAATCTAGAAAAGGAAGTAGAACAGTATAAATTGCTATATTATTAAATACTCCCTGTATGTTTGTTGTGGTTTGTTTAGCATTCTTCTTAAGCTTCTTTGGGAATTAAACCACTCATAGTTTTTAAAATGATCTTTATTTACGTTTCGATCCATGACCTACGATCGTTGTCAAAATAATAAAAACTTCAAGTTTGACGTTTATGACATAAATTGGTACATCGGTATATAGAAAACCAACGCACACAAACAGATACTTAAACTTCGATTCAAACCACCCACAATGTGTCAAACGAGGAATTATCAAAACCATGTATGATAGAGCAAAATTAATATCATCAAACGAAGAAATTTTAAAGAAAGAGAAAGACCTAATCAGATGTACACTAATAGAAAACAAATATCCTAAAAGAATAATAGAGAAAGAAATGAATAAAAACCCTAAAAATAAAGAAAAAGAAAACAAAAACAACGATACACACCACAAAATGCTCTCAATACCATACATAAAAGGATTCTCCGAAAAAATTCAAAGAATAGGAAACAAATTTAGAATTAAAACAGTATTTAGAACCAACAATACACTAAGAGCACAATTAACAAAACAAAACCCAAAAACGCAATACAAAGTTCAAAAAACTGTATCTACAAAATACCGTGCGAATGTAATAAGTTTTATATAGGGGAAAGTTCCAGACCATTTGAAGTTCGATTAAGAGAACATAAATCATATATAAAAATAGAAAATTTGAAAATCCATGATTTGCCAACATGCATGGGACTCCAGTCATAAAATAAAATGGGAAGATGCAAAATTATCGACAAAGAAGAAAACCACCAAAACGCAAAAATCAAAGAAGCTGCCTATATAACCCTACATAAAAATAACTGCGTTGCAAACGAATCCGTGACTTTCAGTAAACAATGGATTCCATTACTAAAAGAAATAACAAAAGAAAAAACAAATGAAGATCAAATGCCCACAATATCTAGGTAGCATTACAAGTTTTTCCTGGATTTTCCTTGCAATATTAACATGAAATACAGCCTACATACATGATTTCTATTTATACATACAATAAGTAATTACATAACAATAAGCATATTAACTAGAAAACCATTATTTCGGCAAATTATAAATGTTGGGGGATCTTGGTAGCCACAGGTTGCTTAACCCCCTTCACTGAATCTCGGTAAAATAAGACATAAAATTAGAAATCTCTCAATTGTATAAATAGAAACATGTTAAAAAATGTTTCCCAAATTATTGAATTTATATAAAATTCACCAATAAAAATTAATCAGTTGATTTCACGTTAAGCGTATTGGCTACCTTAGGAAAGTCGATCCTAGGTCGCAACACAAATTGAAGGCAATCATTCTTTTAAACTTTAAAAAATTTTGCTTAGTGTACTCAAATCAAATATTCCAAACATCAAAAATCAAAGTAACCTTCAATTTATGTCATAAACGTCAAACTTGGAAGTTTTTATTATTTTGACAACGATCGTAGGTCATGGATCAAAACATAAATAAAGATCATTTTAAAAACTATGAGTGGTTTAATTCCCAAAGAAGCTTAAGAAGAATGCTATATTATTACATTACATTAGTACGAAAACACTTCAGATTTTTTTATTTCTTTAATGAAGATGTCGATGCCATAAAATTTGATGATTTAGTTGCAACGTTTGAAAGCTTTTTCATGCCGAAAGTAAACATTACTATAGAAAGACACATACTATTTAATCGCAGGTAACTCATTGATTAAGACATTGATATTTATGCTACTGATCTGAAAAATGTCAGTCCTACTTGTGACTTCGGTACACTACGAGATAGTTTAGTTAAGGATATTGTAGCTGGAATTTAAATAATAGGAATCGGTACATTAAAGAGCGATGTCTAAATGAAGCACCAAAACATTGGATGAAGCTATTAAAATTGCAAAATCGTGCGAATTATCTAAGGTTCAAGTACTTACTTAATTCTCTTACTCAATCCGAGAAAATATCGTTTGCTAGAAATACAGGTTTTATTGGAAGAGTGCAACAGGTAGAGTATAGATAGCGTCAAAAACAGAACCGTCATAACACACCAAGCCGTGACAGCAACCATCAAACTTGTAATCAGCATCAGACAGGTACAGGTATTGTTTGTGGTAAGTGTGGCCGGGTGCATTGACAAAAATGTCCAGCCAAAGGTCAAACGAGTGGGAAATGTAATAAGTTAAATCATTTTGCTAAATTGTCTGTAAACAATATTCAATCACAAAATCATACTTTATTCTTAGGATTAATCACATTTAATAACTTAAACCAAGAACAGAGCAATTTTTTCTGGAATGTAAGCTTAAAAAGGGTGGTATGTATGTCTCTTGTTTGACAGATACGGGGGCTGAAACTAATATTATTTCTTTAAGGTAATTTCAAAATTTAAATGCACCACAGAATATAATTTCTAAATGTAATTTTGAAATTTCTACATCTACAGGTGAAAATTTACCTACTATTGGTCAGTGTACACTGAAATGTGAACAAAATTCTGAGCAATATTTTTAAAATTCCACAAACTAGATTACCCCTGCAAAACTATTATTGGTTTACAAAGTTGTACAGAGTTACATTTAATTTACAAAAATACAGAACTATTACTTTCCAAGATGATAACGTTGTAGAAAACTATTCAGATGTTTTTGAGAGACTTGCATATTTAAATAATTATTGAGGTCATTAAACACTTAAGCCTGATATTATGCCATCTGTAGATCCACCTCGAAAAGTAACTTTTAAGCTCCAAACTGAACTTAAAAAGAGTTCTAAATATTGGAAAATACTAGTCATTAATAAAATTAATGACCCTACAGAATGGGTTAATTCAATAGGTTTAATGCAAGTTTGCACCGCTGTCCGTTAAATTCTAACTGACGGTTAATGTAACCTAGGCATGTCAAAGTAGCTGCACCATAGTCCAATCTTTCGGTTAATTAAGTTAATCTTTGGTTAAACTAATTGGCGGAAAAGGTGCTGGTTTAGGAATTAAACAGAGGAACTCAACCTACAGAATATCAATTGTCAATGTTATTGTTTATAAATGCTTTTCGTTATACACTTCAATACTACATATACTTATTATGTGTTTAGCAATAAAATTAATTGGAGCATTTTTTTATAATCGATTTTATTGACATAGAAGAAAGTGATGATACAGAAATAATAGAATTTGTTGAATTTCGTATTCCTCGCCAAATTTATGAAAGGAACAATTATATTAATACGTTGAATGATGTTACCTTTCGGCAGAGATTTTGACTATCTCGAGAAGTTGCATTGCATGTGTTAGTTTTAGTTGATTATTGTCTCGGAGTATTCCTATGATGTGTAAGTACAATAATACGTTTGTATAGCAAACAGAGTAGACGTACAATCAGTTGCTCTGCAAGCCAGTTTTAATAACTCATATCTAATAAAATAAATCGATTTTCTATTCGTTCAAAATGCCGTACACTCGGGATCAGAAATAGGAATTAATGGACATAATCAAAGAGGCAGTCAATTGTATTTTGGAAGATGATAAGTTTACATGAAAACTTATAGATAAATTATGGCTAAAAATAGAATCCAAGATGACTGCCGTAGAAAATGCTGTTTCAACGTTAAAAGTAGAAAATGAATTACTTCATAATCAGGTAGAGCAGCTGGAGGAATACTCCAAAGAAATAGTGTCCATATCTTTTGGACTACAAGAAAATGATGGCGAGAATGTACAAAATATATTTTTATCTATTTTTAGAGAAGAAACAAATATTGCTCTCAGTGAAGAGTATATTTGACCGCTGTCATAGAGTTGATCCGAGAAAAGGTAACAAATCTAGTCCTGTAATTATAAAATTTATTAGCTATAAATACAGAGATCTAGTAATAAAGAATAAAAAGTCATTTAAGAAATCAGGTATCACCATAAAAGAGGATTTATCAAAGACATGTTTAGAGTTATACAAAATTGCTTGTGAAAGTTTGGTTTTAAAAATGTCTGGTTGCTTGAGGTGTTGTAAAGATAAAAGTAGAAAATAATATTTTGTCTATTTCTAATCGTCAGGATTTGGAACGTTTGGTGGCAAAACATTCAGCTTGAATTCAAAACATCTTTAGTAAATGTTAATTTAAGTATGCAAAGTTCTTTTTATCATGATGTGTTTATTTACGGTACTGATGTCACATAACTATACATAATGTTGTGTTAGGTTATACATATTGTGTGTATCCAGGTACATGCGTCAATAGAATAATTTTTATCCTCTATTTAAATTTTTTTTTTAATTTTTATCTTAATTTCGATTATGGAACTGATCAATAATTTATATAGGATGATTACTTATTTTAATCTTAATTAGTTTAGTTGCAACATATGCTGGTATATAATTGTCAGTATTAAAGTTAACGATTTAATAAAGACAAATAACAAGTAGCTAAAACTGCCATTATATATTTTGGCTGGTATAGCAGCTATGATTGTGTATACTCATTGTACATTGTTCATCAACATTAGTACATTTAATTTAATTTTCAATGTCTTTCGTTTATGTTATTGTATTGTATTCTTACTTCAATTTTTTCTGTAATTTTATTTTGCGTTGGTTCGCATCCTCAACCTAGTTGAATATGAATTATTGTAGAGCATCTTCATAGGTGTGTGCGTGCATGCGTGTGTGTGTGTGCGCGCGCGCATTGTGTGCGTGCATGTGTGTGTATGAGTCGACAAGTGTACTGATGGAGTGTTCTACTGCAAATCTCTGCTATATGGTACTTTTGCATAATGGCTGATAGCTTTGCAGATCTGTGTTAGATCGTCTGTGATGTCCAGGAAGATTGCGAGTTAGATGTGTTACAGTATCTTCCTAGTGCTCTGTCTGCTCAGTCACTGCTGTCTCTTGAGCTTTATGATCATCCCTGAGCATTTAATTGTTGTCATGTTAATGCAGAATCGCTGCTCTCGCATTTTGACTACTTCTGTTACACCTTTTCTTTAACACATGTACATTGCATAGCAGTTTCGAAAACTTGGTTAAAGCCTACCTTGCCTGATACCCTAGTTCACTTGCCGAAGTACAAAATCTTTAGAAATGACTGAACGGGAAAGAGTGGTTGGGATGTGACTATCTATATCAGTACTAATCTTAAAGTAAGTACCATGCTAGACCCAAATATCTCTTTCTCGAGGTCTATGACAGATAGTTAAGATACTTCTTGGAGTAGTTTATCGCTTCATATTGGTTATCTAATTGATATTGAGCAGGCTCTATTTGATTTATTACCACCCTATACAGAAATAATACTACTTGGGGACTGGAATGCTAACATTCTCCAAGACACGAGTGATGTTGTTACACACTTTTTCTATATAGATTTAGATAGTGTATTTACTCTACCTTATAGGCGGCAGAGCCTCAATAGATTATGAGGGGTTCCTGTTTAAGGTGTAAGCCCAGGGTAGAGAGGATGGTAAATGGCTTTGAGTAAAAAAAGGACCCTCTAAAGAGATCTTCCAGCCAGCTAAGCTTCTTCAACTTAGGGCAGAGCTATGAGCTAGGGTCGTAGGATGGTATACGATAATAAAAGAATTTTTAATGGACACCACCGTATCTTAATAATTATTATACTATGAATCAATCCAAAGACCAGATACGGAAATCTTCGTAAAGAAAAAAAATATCCTTGACGAGCAAAACTTAGAAAAATAATACTTACTTATGACTCTGCAAAGTGGAATGGGAACGACGATCTCGTACTATCTGAAAATTTAATCACTTCTAAACATTTTTGAACTAGGGCTACGTTAGAGCCTAGTCACTTTATCACAAAAAATAAATAAATTATAAAAAGATCAACTAGTCAAAATTATACTACAAAAAATTTTAAACTCCACACCAATAATATATCTTTCTCCACTATAAAAATTTCATAAATGTGGTTGTTTACTTCTATAGAAAAATTATTGATGACTTCAATGAAAGAAAGCTTTAAGACAACTTAGTACTCTTTCTATTGATTTACAAAAAAATATATACATCATTTGTACAATTTTATACGTACTGAAACTTTCGAGATAATTACTTTTATTAAGGTCTAGTATTAGTCTCTGATTATTTATATGAATTTTATAAGTGAAAATTTATTATAATTCTCTATA
The DNA here is from genome assembly GCA_036346225.1 of Platerodrilus igneus. Classification (NCBI taxonomy): domain Eukaryota; kingdom Metazoa; phylum Arthropoda; class Insecta; order Coleoptera; family Lycidae; genus Platerodrilus; species Platerodrilus igneus. The sequence continues at coordinate 2,043,847 of JARFIW010001049.1, read as the reverse complement.
AGAAATATTGTGTTTTCATTATTATTCTACAATTTATGTATGATACCTGAATAGGATCCTTTTCGGGTTTACAATTAATTGATTAAATGCTCTGACTTTCCGTAGATTACAGAACTACATTTTTAATTGATTTAATTGATGGAATCAAAGGTCAAAAACACTTATTGTTTGAATTAAACTATACTTCAAGTGTACTGCCAAAAAATTATATTTTATGTGACAAACAATTATGAACGTGTCACGTGTTTAGTTACGAATACATTTTAGTATAACCTTGTAAATTCAAAAATTATTTTATAGAATTTCTTTGTGTTTATAAGAGCATTTATGATATATCCAACTATTAAATTCTGAACAAAATATTACGTGTCTAATTTAAATAACCATATAAATTTTACAAAAATTTCGTGTACCAATTTAAATGAGCATATAGAATTTACAAAAATTATGTGTACATTTTCAGTAATGGTTCCATGAAATGAAAATTGATCTAAAATTGGAGATGACTCACCACAAACAATCTGTTCATCCGAGTTCGTCAACCATCTTGAGTACTTACAAAAGCAGGTGCACGCGACTGGCACGTGCACGAGCTTGACTTCTATACGAAACAACATCTGCAGAAACTTCCACCATCCTGCATAACTACATTTGAGACTTTGTACTTTCAATACAACTAACAACCAATTGTGCTTCTGTGTTCCATAACAATTATATACGAAAGATTTATCGCTCCACAATTTGATACATAACATGCTTACATAAAAATTGCGTTCCAATACTATAAAATTTGCGTTTCAAACTTGGACTTGAAATTTGGCTTCGATATTATTTTTTACTTTTACTTGTACTTTTACTTGTGCTGAAAAGAATTGAGGAAATGATTTGGATGCAAACTTGAAAATTATTCACCTACCGTAGATATGTATTTCTTGGTCACACTAGGTCGATACAACTAATCGAGGCCATGGTATCCGTCGACACCATTGCACCTCTCTTTGGGACGGCATGTTTTTTCAAACCTGCTAGCCCACGTTTCAACACTTGCTTCGCTGACTACATTCAGATGGTAAATGATGAACCTTGGCCACGAGACAATTTTATTATCCAAACACGCGCAGAATGGGAATATTGTATTAATACACATACAGATAGAAGAAATCTTAAATTTTACTTAGAGTCTTTAAATATAGGTAGAGCTCTATGTATGAATTTGTAATATATTGTTACTATCGGAATTTAATATTTGTTAAATAGATATTTAGAACAAAAACGTATATTTATGAAACAGGTAATTGTATTCGTTACAATGTTCGACAAATGAAAACTACTTTCAACACATGTAATTTGAGCATCATGCCCTTAAATCCAACTCATCACCTTGTAACCCCATCCAATAAATCACATACCACCATCGATCATATTTGCGTTTCTAATAGCAACAAAGTTTTTCATTTTGGTCAATTCACGTTATATGGATCTCAAAACATGATCTACAATTTGTTTCCTACTTCATTAAACTACCTAAATTTATTTCTGTTTCAAAAACCTACCGCAATTTTAAAAATACTAATCTACAGTCTCTTAAATCTACCGCCCATTTATTGCCATGGTACGAAATTGATGCTTTAGATATGGTTAATGGAAAACTTGAGAGGTGTTTAATGCTCTTGTTAATAATGTGTATAACTACCATACTCCGTATATAACTGTTAAAGTCTCTAGACCAAAGTCTCAATGGATGACCTAACAAATTAAAAATCTGATGCTTCATAGAGACACTGCTTACTCTCATTTTAGGCAAGCGAGAACTTCGGTTTTGGTTACCACAGTTAGTAGTACATCGTTTCCTTTTACCAGCGCTCTCCCTCTCTTCCTCTCGTTCCCCCTTGTTGTTCCTTTGTTTACTTGAGGCTTGACCCTTGGGTCCTGTTTTGGTTATTACTGCCTGGTTTCAGTCTCGCTTTCTTTTTTGTTTTTTTGGCTTCTTCACGGGAAACCTGTCCTGTTCTGGAGATTGATGAACTTACTGTTTCTTCTGAGAAACATCCGTCCGTTGACGACTCTGCAGCATCGATGCCGTTCCATCTTAGTCATAGTTGCTTGCTTACTACCCATCTTTTTTTCCTTTGATTTCCTTTTTTTCTCTTTCTCTGTTGTCGTAGTACACGGTTCACTCCAGTGAGTGTCTTTAGTCGCTTTATCGGGTAGTCCAATCGTTACCTCTATTGGTCCTTCGAACCGGATGAGTTCTTTTTTTTAAAATTATTTTGGAGTTTCTTTTTTTCTTTTTTCTGTTGTTTTCGTAACGAATTTTCTTTTAGTTTTAAGCGATTTTTTTTATTTGGGCTTTTCTCTGTTTTTTTGTCCTGTTCATTCCCGGATTTTGGCTTTCCTACCCCAACCTGTTAATTTTGCTGGGGGAATGGGGGGGTGGGTGGGTGGGGATCCTTCTATTATTTAATAGCGCGTTTTTCAGTTTGCTAATTGCGCTTCGATATTTGAACCAATTTTGAGTTTGATTACGCAGCTTGTGCGTTGAAATATTTTCTACATTATTCGTCACAGTACTTCAAAAGCAATACACGTTTTTTTGTTCGGCAAGTAGAAGGTATCTTGCGTGTATTGGTGAGTTTTCCCGCTCTTACCCATTCTAATCAGATTATCTTTTTAGCTCTTATCTGGAGGGCAAATTGGTTCTTTTTTTTTGGTATGTAGACCCAACTGTTCTTTGCCACATATCAACTGCCGTTGCCTTACTACGTACCTAGACGTAGCCGGACGAAAAGTAGATACCAGGCTAACTACCAACCGCGGAGAGTGGGGGGATTCGCCTACATACCAAAAAGAAACAAAAAAAAAGTACATTGCCCCCGATTATCTATTAACACAAAAATAAATAAAGGATTCTGTACAAACAAGCAAAAGGAAAATAAATTAAGTGTTACTATTTTACAGCCAACACTTATATTCTACGGACAATTTAGAAATTTAGCTACAAAGTGCGCATCTCGTATTTATACAAAATAAAATTAATCAGTATCGAATAAAAACTGCGAGAGCTTTTGTCAAGTGTTTTTAAATTTTTACCTAATAATTTTTGTAAAGTAACTAATTAATAAAGCCAATAAACATGTGCGTTCTTTTGTCACGCATCTTTAAAAATAGTACATCGTACTTGTAGAGTGATAATATCGGATCGCAGCAACAAATAGTTCTACAATGTGACGTTTCTTGTCACGTAACTACGCCAACCGTTGATACGGATTATGCCATTGAAGTACACAAAAGAAAACAAGGTGCATACCTGTAGGTATCCTGATACTTAGCTCGCAAGCCGTTGGGCTTGAGTCAGCATAGAAACGCCATGGTTGTCTGCATACATTTACTCTGCTACCATAATTGCAGCAGCAGTCTAAGGACAAAAGTAGTCGTTCTACGTAAAGAAAGAAGTTGTTTTACATAACGAAAGACCCCATTTGGCCTCCAGCTAAAAAAAGCGAATACACGCAGGACACCTCCTAGTTGTTGAACAGAAAGACGTGCATCGCTTTTTGAAATACAGTGACGAATAAAAGAAAACCCTTCGACGCACACGCTGCAGAATCAAACTCAACAATGGTTCAAACAACACGAATTCGAACTGCCAATTTCTAGCTTAGCGAAGCGCGTTAAAACTGCAAAACCCGGTTTTATATCGGATCGTGCGCGACCTTATTTCAATAAGTGGTTACCTTGAAACAACAGAGAAAACCATTGTACGGCGATCGTAAGATATACCAAGATAGCGGGTACCTAAAACAGGATATCATTATTTATTTGTAGCATAACCTTGTCGTTTCGAAATAAATGAGTTCAAAATGAAAATTTGTAGAAAGCGTATTTATTATTGTAAACAGGATGTTATTGAAAAATTTAGGAGATGATGGGGTACCTAACACAAGGCCTAGACTATTTAATTTATAGAATAAATTTTCGTTTTAAAAGCAAAAAGAGGTTTGAGTTGAGGAGTTCATTCGGGAGCGTGTTTATTATGAATTATATTGAAAAATTTAACAGATTTATGGTAAGACGAGCTTATGAAGTAACCCGTAAACTATATAGGGGGTTGTTGAAGAATTTAAGAATTGAAATGGAATTTATTCGAACGAGTAATGAATTAACAAGGAAAAAATTTTAAAAATAAAATTGGAACGTAACAGCCTGTAGATCGCCAGTGCCGTTATGGTAACAGGGTGAATAGATCCAGACGACCGTGGCGATGCGGTGATGATTCACTCCGGAGGGCGTGCAAGCTAAGTATCCAGACACATACAGGTATCCAACTTGTTTTCTTTTGTGTATATCAAGGGCATATTCCTTAGCAGCGTGTGGTGTAGTTACGTGATAAGAAACGTGACACTGTAGGACTATTGTTTGTTGCTGCAAATCGATATTATCGCTGTACAGGTGTGATGTACCATTGTTATAAATGTTTGACAAACACACGCTTATTCTTTTCTACTGATTGGTTTATTTTACAAAAAGTATTATGTGCAATTTTAAAAACGCTTGACAAAAGTTCTCACATGTTTATTTACTACTGATTATTTTTATTTTGTGTAGAATACGAGATGCGCACTTCGTATATATAGTACTAAATTGTTCGTAGCACATAATTGTTTGCTTTGAAATAGTAACGCTTAATTAATTTTTTTGGCTTGTTTGTACCGAATCCTTTATTTATTTTTATTGTTAATAGATAATCGTGGGCGATGTCTTTTTTTTTTGGTATGTAGGTGAATCCCCACACTCTCCGCGTTTGAAAAACCATAAATTATGTCTTATTAAGAAAGGATTCCGCAACAAGACACTTAACTTAAACATTTTCTGTCTAATATAGAGAATTTTTAGTAACGCATTATGTAAAGTTTACAAAAAAAAGTTAACATCCGAAAAAAGCAACTTTTTGAAAACGTATAATAGGTCTTATTAAGCAAAGATGTCAAAACTGAGGTGGCAAAGGCCGACGATTCTTCAGTTAACTTAAAAAATTTCCTCAAAGTTAAAGAATTTTTGGTAACACATCATGTAAGCTTTTGCAAGAATGAATACTTCTTGAAAAAAGTAACTTTTTGGAAAACTATAAATTAGGTCTTATTAAGCAAGTATGTCGTTACAAGACTGCCATGGCAAAAGTCGCGGACTCTTCGCCTAACTTAAAAAATTTTCTATCAAAGTTAGAGATTTTTAGGAACATATTATGTATGGTTTTACAAAAAAATGAATACATCTCGAAAAAGTAACGTTTTGAAAAATTGTAAATTAGGTCTTATTAAGCAAGGATGCCGTTATAAGACTGCAATGGCAAAATTCGAGGACTCCTCACCTAACTTAAAATTTTTTGTCAAAGCTAGATAATTTTTAGTATAGACATTATGTAAAGTGATACTAAAAAGTGAATATGGCAGTGAAGTAAGTAGGAAGTTTGTTAAAATTCGACCGGGTTCCTAGTTACATTAGTATTGTATTAACCTACATATAATGACAACTTTAACACACCTTTGTTTTTTTTAGGCTTTGGCAAAACATAAAAGTAACCTAAAAAATTTGTCACCAAAACACGAGCGTCTCGCGGTAGAAATAACGCGGCTGTAATGACAGTTGTAAACAGATTGAGGTTACGTAATTTTTTTGTTTACATAAATTAGATGAGATCCATGGAAATTACATATTAATTTTGTTTATCCTGTTATTTGTAAACGAGGAGTAAAAATGAATACTTGCGAAGATTGTGGTTTTGAGTTTACACAAAAGAAGAATTTGTATGTCCATTTAAGAAAGATTCATGATTTTGAATATAGGAAACCAGTTACTTTAAATAGTAAATTTTTGTGTGATACATGTGGCAAATCCTTGACCAGTAAAGCAACTTTACGTCGTCATTGCAGAACTGTTCATAAAAGTATTCCAATAATTCTCAACTCGTCAAGAATCAAGTGCTTTTATGAAAATTGTACAACACATCTAAAGGGATATAAAAAACTTCGACAACATTTGGCAAATGAACATCAAATTGAAACTAAATTTGATCAACTACATTTTAATTCACAATTAGGTTTGAAGATTATTATGCAAAGTGTTAATTATATACTAATTTTATTCTGTTCAACAGAGTTAAAAAACTGAAAAAACCAAGAACAGGAACAATCTTTGGCAATGTATATATTTCACACTTCTGCTAAATTATTGTCTGATGGCACCAAAAACGAGTACTATAATTGCCATCGATCGTACAACTACATTCCAAAAGGCAAGGGTTTTAGAAGCTTAAAAAGCACAGGCACTAATAAAATTGGAAGTGTTTGTCCCTCAAGAATGGAAGCGACGATAAAGAACGATGGGTCTGTTGCAGTAGACTTCTGGACAACTCATGTTGGACATACCAACGATATTGGTCGAGTTTTTTTAAGTAAAGAGAGTAAAGCAGAAATTGCAGGTATTTTAGAACATAAAGTTCTAGTTTGAAATTTTACAATTTATGTGTTTCAGGAAAATTAAAGGAAGGTATTACATTTCAACATATATTGGATAATGTTCGTGATTCTGCTTTAAAACAAGAAAATTCACAGAGAATTTTGTTGTTAGAAACAAAAGATATGCACAATATTGTTAGGGACTTCAATATTGAGTATGGTGTGAAATGTCACCTAAATGATGCAATTAGCGTTCAGCTCTGGGTAGAGGAGATGATGAACTTAGGAAGCGACTGAATATTGTTAGGGACTTCAATATTGAGTATGGTGTGAAATGTCACCTAAATGATGCAATTAGTGTACAGCTCTGGGTAGAGGAGATGATGAACTTAGGAAGCGACTGCCCAGTGTTATATTATAAAAGCCAAGGTGTAGAAGGAAACCCAAATGACTCAAAAATAATTTTAGATGTTCAAGATTTTGCATTAGTCATAATCACTTTTTTTCAACGTGAACAGTTGCTTAAATTTGGGAACGACAAGGTGTGCGTTGATGGTACACACGGTACAAATAGTTACGATTTTTAGCTCTACACACTAATGACAGTGGATGAATTTGGTTCAGGGTGCCCAGTGGCATTTTGTTTTTCAAATCGTGCTAATGAAATGATTTTCAAGTTGTTTTTTGGAAAAATTAAATCAATAGTGGGTATTATATCAATTACTGTTTTTATGTCTGATGATGCGCCAGCATTTTATAATGCATGGTCTTATGTTATGGCCAAGGTACCTCACCAGTTGCTATGTACCTGGCATGTGGATCGTAATTGGCGCAAGAATTTGTCAAAAATCAATGGAGGGATTGAAAAGAAAGTAGTAGTATATAAATCCCTTCGGTTTTATTACAGTGTGTATCTATTGATGAATTTAATGACATTTTAAATCAGGTAGTAGAAGATCTTTATGACGATGTTGATACACAATCATTTGCTGAATATTTTCATAATAATTATGCAAATCGTCCAACATCTTGGGCATATTGCTATCGATTGGGTTTAGGAATAAACACTAACATGTATCTTGAATCGATGCACAAAGTTTTGAAGTATGTGTATTTGGAAGGTCGGAAAGTAAAACGTTTGGACAAAAGCACTAATGCAGTAATGAAAATTGCTCGAGATAGCTTGTTTAAACGTATAATTAAACTTGCAAAGAATACTTCCAATGACAAAATTAATAGAATTAAACAAAGTCATAAAGCAAGTCTAACAATTACATCAGATTTTATTGGACGTCTTGAAAATGATAAGGAATTTTTAGTTACGTCGTCCACTTGTGCTTTTCAACAGTATCAAGTTACAAGAGTAGATGAGGCCTGTGAAGGTTCATGCCTAAGTTGTACAAAGTGCAGCATATGTGTTCATACATTTCAATGCACCTATATTGACAACATAATAAAGCTTAACATTTGCAAACACATACATGCTTGCGCGATACAGTTTTACAAATCGAATCTTGACACCTTTGCATATTAGTAACGTTAATGAACTTTTCAGCAGTAATATTTTACATGAAGCAAAATCTTCAAAAAATGATATTATTAAAAAAAAGAGCCGAGCTAATAATAGGCCTATGTGAGAATGCTTCGTTAACTGACGACGTACATCTGGCTATAATGAGGCAATTTGATAAAATCATTGACACATTAAATAAAGCAAAATCTATTGATCTAAAAACTACAGAGGAGATTAATATTAATAAAAAAGTTGAACATCAGGTGTGGCTTTTTTCAACAAAGAAGAAATCAACAAGGAATAATGATCTTAAAAAGCCTACCCTAACAGAAGAAATTTTTATTAGGGATGATTTGGTTAATAACTCAAATCTTAATGTTAATGTTCATACAAAATCTGATCATACATCACCTGATTTTATGTTAAGATAAGACAGTGTATTATCTCAGTAGAAAGTAGGTTTAATTAACACTAAAGCTTATAAGGTTAGATTTTGTTCTGCTTTCTCTTGTTTGGGAATAAAATCCGATGGGGAAACCACTCGCAGAAATACATGTACAAATTACTGGAAATTATTACAATCTCAGCGATTTTGATGGGAAACCTACAAGTACGCGAATAATCTAATTTAATCCTCAGTTCTCACTTTGTTTTATCAGTGTTACAAGTGCTGGTAAGTTATTGTAATTTCGTCAAATCTGTCGGATTGAGTGTTCTTATATTAACAGTGCAGTATTTTAGTTTTACTTTTAGTCGGAGTACCAAAATAATCTTATTTTCTACCTTGTTTTTTTTACATATTTTAGTCGACTGACAGTGCAAACAAAATTCTCGACAAAATAAAATTAGTTTCTTTCTTAATTAATTTAGGTATTTATTGAGAATGTATATGGGTACATAACGTGTTTACTTTTTAAAAAATAAAAATACAATTATTGAAACCTCAAGCCTCTATTACTATTATTAAACACATTTCACTCAAGTAATTAATAATTTACAAATCAAATTAAAGAAATCCCAGCAAAGTACCTTTAAACTGCATATTGACACAAGTACGAAAGATACCTACAATAGCAACAAGTTAGTACAAAATACCAACTTGTTTACATACAAGAGCTAACATATATAGATAACATTCGTGTAAAGTTAATTTCCTTCATTGCACTAAATTTAACTTTTTTTTTTATACAAAGTTGGTTGCTTATAGAAACTGGTCTTTTATATTCAAATCATGAAATTTTCTTAAGTGGCCATACAAAGTTTTATTTTACGTAAATTCAGAACCACAATCTAGGCAAATATTCATTTTTTACTTCTCCAATATAAATAAGGAGATAAACAATCAATTTAACATTAACACAGACCTCATCCAATTCATGTAAACAAAAAAAATTACGTAACCTCAATCTATTTACAACTGCCATTACAGCCGCGTTATTTCTACCGCGAGACGCTCGTACCAAAACAACCAAAAATTGTCAGTAAAAATGATATATGGTGATGATGTGGTAGTTGCTATTAAAAACTATGCGAAAATGTAGGAGTCTTAAGATGGTAAACAGTCTAAAAAGGACATACGTTTTTTTAAAAATAATGCTGTTGCAAGTTAGCACACATCTGTGTTATGGAATAAAATGTAAAAGTTCTGGAGAATATTAAACTGTGAGGTATCATATAAAATATTTCACAAACAATTTTATAATAAATGCCTTGCGTTTATACAAAGTATTACAAGGACATACAAAAACGCAGAAAAAAACTGTGAACAAATATTATTTCTGGATAATATCTTTTTATTTCCTTGTGATGATAAAGCTTTCACTTTTTTGCAAACTACTATTTTTATTATCGTTATGACATTCTTAAATTATGCATGCATTAAATATATAATAGGAAAGGAACGCTGATTTATAAAATTGAGGACGACAACTTAAAAATATAAGGAATTTAAAATAAATTTCTACGTTCAATTGGCAATTTTTAAATACTGGGATGTGATGAGTAATACCCTGATTTACTTATTCTTAAATACTTACATTACCGTATTCGGTATTGATAGTTGAAGGTTGCTCACTAATATTCCAACTGCAACTGTCGGGTATATTTACAGGTTCTAAGAGTACAGATGCATCCATAGTCAGTAACAAATAAACATAGTAACACCTATTACGAAAGAATAATGACGTTCACTGCTGATTTATGGCAATTACACACTTGCAATTGAACAACCGCGAATTACAAAATTCAAATCTCCGTTTCTGCGCCAACAAAAGGATATAAAAGCAATGCAACTGTGGTGGGGACAAGATCTAGAATAATCTCGAATGTCCAGTGCGCATGACACGATTTTATTCCGTGAAATCTCATAGCTGTAGGTTTGGTTACATGCAGTGTTAGTTGAAATAAAAAAAACCGTGTAAAATAATGCATACGTCATGAGCATAATTAAGTTTATAAGCAATTAACTAATTATAGGCGCAGACTGCCGCTTGCATTTAATTTGCATAACAAAAGACTTCACAATTAGAAAAAAAATTATTCCTCGTCAAAACTGCAGCAATTTTGTTGGAAATTTATTCATAATTAAAATATAATTTGTGGTATAAAGAGGAACCGCGATCACAGCATGGCGTATTATATATGTTTCATTATAGAAACATTTGCGTACCGATTATTTACTTTTTATTTATACGAAATAGTATTACATTCCTAGTGTGGAAAGTGACCTATTTCACACGAGCTTAATGTCGCTCACTTTCGACACGAGTACTGTACACGATTTTTCCAACGAATACAACTAAAGAAAAAAAAAGAAAAAATATTTTAAATAAACGTACACTGTTTCTCTTGTTACCCTATATCAAAGTACACGTGCCGAACATAGAACAAGGGCCTAGAAAATCGGGATCTCCAACGAATTTTTTGTGCTACCCTAAAAGTAGCGAATCTATTGGATGCCCATTCCACTAACCTTTTTTCAACATACCTTGCATAGGGAAGAAAGCATATAAATATGATTGCGAATCCTGCAAAATTCAGTACCCTTAGTGCTCACCAAAGCCTGAGGACTCAACTACAGTGCTCACCATAGCCTGTAAACCGCCACAACATGCAGTGCTCTCCATAGCCTGTTTAATTCTTGAAGCCGTTACGCTGCCCGACGCCGTACCTGGGGCATGTATAGCAGTGCTCCCCATAGCCTGCTCAATACCTGACCAGTTACGCTTCCCGGCGCCGTACCTGGGGCACGTCGCCATAGTTCAGCACGCATCGCTCTCACAGCCTGCTTAATTTGAACCTGTTACTCTGCCCGTCGCCGCACCTGGGGCACGTCGCCATAGTTTTGCACAAGTAAAGCACATAATAGCAATGCTCCTCATAGCCTGCTTAATATCTGATCAGTTACGCTGCCCGTCGCCGTACCTGGGGCACGCTGCATTAATTCTTTATTACTCCACGTTGTTCCGCAAGTGAACCGTGACTTCCGAAAAGTCCCGAAGACGTATGGACCTCTTCAAACAATAAAGACTTCCTTAATTTAGTTATTCAAGCTCTTACTCAACCTCACGAGTAAAACCCGAGTCAATGTATAGTTTTTGTATGTATATCATTATTCGTTATAACTCCGCGTTGTTCCACAAACGAACCACTAACATTTCCGAAGACCTCCGAAGACGTCGGGACCTCTTCAAACAATAAATACTTCCTTATTTTCGTTATTCAAGCTCTTTCTCAGCCTCACGAGTAAAACTCAAGTATTTCCGAAGCCTACCGAAGACTTCCAAACCTCTCAATATTGTGTATACAGTCAATGTATAGTTTTTGTATGTATATCATTATTCTATATAATTCCTACTTGGTTTCACGAGCAACCACGACGTCTTCCGAAGATTACCGAAGAAGTCCGAAAACTACCAAAGACCTTTGGACCTCTCCGAACTCTGTATATACCTATCTACTTAGTATATAAGTTCCTACTTGGTTCCACGGGCAACCACAAAGCCTTCCGAAGATTACCAAAGAAGTTCGCAGACTGCCGAAGACCTTTGGACCTCTCCGAACTCTGTATATACTTGTCTTAGTATTTAAGCTCCTACTTAATTCCACGAGCAACCACGAAGCCTTCCGAAGATTGCCGAAGACTTCCGAAGTGCTTCAAAGTGCATAAACTGTTCAGTTTGACTTTTACTTGTATATTTGTGTACTTATAAACTTTCTTTATTTTCTTTTGCTTGTGAACATTAAAAATAACAGTGGTAAGTCTACATACTTTCAGACGCCGCCCACCACGACGATAACAAGTGGCGTCCAACGTGTCTGGGCCGTCTTTCAGAAGATTTTGCAAACAACGCGCTTGCAAGAACCATTATCATGCCCGAGACGAGGAGTCAAACGACATCAAACGTCCAGCCGCACACCAAACAGCCGCCTCCACCCAAGGAGGATAAACAATCATCAACAGTTTTGGGACTGCAACAACCCAGTGGCGCTCAACAATCAACCAGTCAAATTGTCACAATCAAAGCACTAGTGGAGGACCTTTACCACGTCGCCACAGCGACCTCCGAAACAGAAAACCTACATTCTCTGGCACCCCGCTAGAGGATCCCACCGAATTCCTTCAACAGATGGAAGCAGTGGACGCGGATGTACCCACATCACCGCTCAACTCCGGGGCCAAGCAGCCACATGGCGGGGATCATACGCAATGTTCCAACCTAGCCACGCCAAATTTAAAAGGTTCTTTCTGGACAAATGCTACAGTCCAACCATTAGAGTCAAAATAACCTCCGAATATTATGGACAGAAGCAGACAGCGTCGCAGTCAGTAGCCGCCTTCCTCGGCACTAAGGCGCAACAAGCCCGTCGCCTAAAAATGGACATCAACCAGGACGTAAAGCTTTTCACAGACCTCCTGCCGGCACTGAGGAACCCAGTGCAGTGTCACGTGCCCACAACGCTATGGGAAATGGTCTCCCGCCTAACGAAAATTGAAGCAAACGAAACAGAGGCAGCAAAAGGTACAACCGTTTCCACGCCAGCGACCAGATTTCTACGCACAACGGAGCAGCTACAAAGGTGCGCATTTTGTCCACAACGACATTGGCACCGAGACTGCCCAACCAAGGCATCGGGAAACGACCCATCGGCCGAGTAACGCCAGACTACTGTCCGGTCGGACGAGACGAACTGGCGCAAATAAGCATTACTCGCGGCGATCCGCTATCAAGGATCTCCGTCACCAGAACGACCTGCAACGGTCAAGCAGAAAGGCAAACCTGTGGACGGACGTCCCAAGAAGAGGTACCCTTTCAATCACAACCATTCCACCCAGCAGCAGACGACCATAAAGAGGTCCGACGAAGCCACACAACGGCAACGCCCGTTACCGCCGACAGACCACCCATGTCAACTGCAACTAACTAGGTCGCAGCCGAATTCTTACCCAACAGAATTTGAACCAGTAGTCAACAGGCCAACAGAACCAACTATCACGGCCAGCACCAGCCTATTAGCACTGGACACCGAATCACCCAGACCACGGGCTAATCACGCAATCCTCGTCGATCTGCCCAAGTATGTGCAGGGCTCACAGCCAGAAAGGCATACCTGTGTACGGATGTCCAAAGAAGAGGTACCCCTTCAACCACAACCGTCTCATCCAGTAGAAGGCGACCACGGAGAAGTCCGACGCCGTCGCACTAAACGAAAACGCAAACGCCGTCACAAGCTCAGGTACTTTGACAGCAAGGACCCCATCGCATCATCACATCAACCTAGCTACGCTACACTCTTCAGCGGGGGCATATATCAAAGTATACGTGCCGAACATAGAACAAGGGGTTAGAAAATCGGGATCTCCAACGCATTTTTTGTGCTACCCTAAAAGTAGCGAATCTATTGGATGCCCATTCTACTAACCTTTTTTCAACATACCTTGCATAGGGGAAGAAAGCATATAAATATGATTGCGAATCCTGCAAAATTCAGTACCCTTAGTGCTCACCACAGCCTGAGGACTCAACTACAGTGCTCACCATAGCCTGTAAACCGCCACAACAAGCAGTGCTCTCCAGGGCCTGCTTAATTCTTGAATCCGTTACGCTGCCTGACGCCGTACCTGGGGCATGTACATCAGTGCTCCCCATAGCCTGCTCAATACCTGACCAGTTACGCTGCCCGCCGCCGTACCTAGGGCACGTCGCCATAGTTTAGCACAAGTAAACCACATAATAGCAGTGCTCCTCATAGAATGCTTAATATTTGATCAGTTACGCGACCCGTCGCCGTACCTGGGGCACGTTGCATTAATTCTTTATTACTCCACGTTGTTCCGCAAGTGAACCGTGACTTCCGAAGAGTCCCGAAGACGTCTGGATCTCTTCAAACAATAAAGACTTCCTTAATTTAGTTATTCAAGCTCTTACTCAACCTCACGAGTAAATCCCGAGGATTTCAGAAGCCTTCCGAACCTCTCAATATTGTGTGTATAGTCAATGTATAGTTTTTGTACGTATATCATTATTCTTTATAACTCCTACTTGGTTCCACGAGCAACCACAAAGCCTTCCTAAGATTACCGATAACTGTTCAGTTTGACTTTTACTTGTGTATTTGTGTACTTATAAACTTTCTTTATTTTCTTTTGCTTGTGAACATTAAAAATAACAGTGCCAAGTCTACATACTTTTAGACGCCGCCCACCTCGACGATAACACTATCTCCCTTAAATACCTCACCTTGATGCAAGGTCGTACGATCGTCTGGTGGTAATGTCGAACAAACCCTACATAGTGTTTTTCACATTGGGCAATTTGAGTCGCCTAGGTAATAACGTACTAATATCTCATCCGTCATATCACTCTAGAGTTGAAAATTATTTCAACACTGCAGTGATATTTACTTTCGCACACTAGAATGATATACCCCACTTTTAAAATAAATAAGTAGTGTGCAATCTGTTGTTTTCATACGTGGTCGTCGGAAAACACATTTTTTCCACAACCACGTATGAAAACAACAAATTGCACACAATTTTTTATTTAGAAATTGGTATTTGCAGTGCGAAAGTAAATATCGCTCTAGAGTGCGAAAGTAAACATCTCTGCAGTGTTGAAATAATATTCAACTCTACAGTGATGCGACTGATGAGATATTAATTGCCTAGACGACTCAACATGCCTAATGTCAAAAACACCATGAAGCGTTTGTTTGACATTACCACTACAGGATCGCACGACCTTTTATCAAGGTAAGGTATTTAAGGGAAAGAGCAAGAGTACGTTTATTTAAAATATTTTTCCTAATTTTTTTCTTTACTTGTTGTGGTCGTCTGAAAAATCGTGTACAGTACTCGTGTCGAAAGTGAGCGCCATTTCACACTAGTAATGTAATATACTATTTTTCATTGCTTATTTTGCTAAAGATCATTTTCTTAATGAAAATAACTACAAATTAATAAACAGATATAAAACCGCAAAGCAATCAGCACTATGCAAAACTTTCCCGTGCGCATATGATTTACATATTTAACCGAATAAAGAAGGTTTCAGCATATGTCTACGAGTCGTTTTATTAATATGAGTTTAAACTACGTGAAGGGACGCAGTTGAAAGCACTAACAGAAATTTCTGTTGCAATATTTAGTGTCTTATAAGAGCTCTTTTACACTTCGTAGAAAAATATCCCGCGAAGGCGTTTTCAAAAATTACGATTTTCGAAAGGGTGGGTACTGTCACCGTTTGAGTGGGTGAAGCCAGAATTCTTAGGCAGTGCGTGTGAGTTTTGGCTCTATTATGGATTAATATATATATTACTCATATTTAGACCAGGGTAGAAAATTAAATAATCACATCAAATAATTTTAATCACCGTGTATAAGGAATTTTATTAAATAATACGCTTTATTAAAACCATGAAGCATAAATAAATTCATTCGTTTCAGTAAAAATAAGAGATTTAAAATCATGTACAAGACGCTTTATATCAAAAGAAACAGTATTAAAAAAAAAGCTCTGCGTGTAATTTATTTATTCCTAATAAAGAAACAAAGGGAAATTACGTGCAAAATTTATATTAATTAACCCTATTTTAAGTAACCGGTATTGAACAAAACGTACAGATAGTAATTGAATATTTAATTAGGATTCACTAAAAATTAAAGGGTATTATTTTTAATTGAATCGTTAGTAACAGATAATATCTATAGAAACTTGTAAAAATCCAATAAAATGCAAATCCTAGAAGTGTTAGTTAGAAGTAGGATGTTTGAACACACCTGCGTATTTTAAAAGGCAATTTCAGTTTAATTTGTTTAGATAAACATGTCGATTCTAAGGATATTGGAAACGATCAGATGCTTTAGCACGAAATACAAAACAGGGTTTATTTAAAAAGCTCATTCGGCGAAAATTTTGCAGATAATTAATGTTTACAAAGAATCTTGGAGAAACCGGGGCTTAATATTCACGAGAAGGTGCGATACGGGGTTATTTAACCCAGATAGTCCACATGGACTAAAATATAATCGATAATAAAGAATATCAATTTGCACCAATACGAACAGGTTAGAAAAGGAAAGAGAAAATGCGTCAAGCAAAGACACATATAGTAAAAGGCGTGATTTAAGCAACGTCACGAGGGTCACAATTGGTTGAAAATAGGATGCAAATATCAGAGGTAGAAACAACGATTTCTGTATAAAAGTCAATTAGTTATTTCCAGACATTGCGTGCCGTGTTGAAATTTCTGAGATTTAATTGGGGCGAGTACAAAATTCGTAAAAACCGACGTGCGAGCGACGGAATGGGAACATAGCATGAGAAATTCTTAAGAATTGTCTGTTTTGAGGACAAAAGCGACGTGCCGGCTATCCGCTATATATACGGAGGTTAATATGAACAAGCTCTCTTAGATCTTCGACTTGATTGAACGCGTTAAACAGTGCTTTTTAGTTTTCCGGCTTTAATATTAAATAATTTAAACAGTTTGCTCGAATATTATGTGATTCAAAATAGTTTGTTATTTACGTGCTAACATGAATGTACTTCAGTGCACTTAGATACAAGGTAATAAAATTTAGGATCACTGTACCAATTGGTAAAAATTTACAACGACAAATATATACACAAAAGTAGGCAGTTTTGGCGTATCTTGGTGAAAGAAGTATGAATTTCTTTGTTATTTTTCGGGGGTATTAATACTTAAATGGTGCATAAACGGGTCTGGATTCACAAAACAAGGTTCAGATATACACAGATTAGTTCCGGAAAAGCCCTGAAACAACTTTAAATAAATGGTGATGGAGAAAATTTTTAAAGCGTTGAGAATCAGAAGCCGTAAATATAACCCAGTTGGAATGGTGTGATTAACAAAAGGGACGATGTACATTGAAGCTACGAGTGCAAGTAACCTTCAGGTAAATTATACTATTTTGTTTGAACTTTGAGATTTTTGTGTGTGTGTTGAATAACTTTATAATTGATTTACTCAAAATGGACAGTAGTGAAATGGTACTAACAATAATATTTTAATTTTAAGGTGAAATTTGCTTGTTTAAGTAGAAATGGGTATTTAGTATTGATGTTCTGGATTATGATGAAAATTTAGGGTATGTCTTTGAGCTCAATTAGACGAACCTGGTTAATTAACGTAAAGGGGTGGAAGATGCTCCCTTTGTACTCAGACTCAGGTCTGCATATATTGTTATAGTAATTAGTAGGCATCCAACAAGGACTTTAATTCTGGATGCACATTAAAATGATAATAAAATTAATCTTGAAATTCTTTTTAAAACTGAATTTTATGCTGAAATTTAATTTGAAAATTTAATGTATTCTGAATATTGATGTAAATAGAGTTAACGTTGATGTTTGTGGTAGGAATGTGTTGTTTAATTTTATGAATGAGGAGGTTTATAAAATTAGGTGAGCAGCCGAGGCGAAAACAGGATCACAGCAGTTTATGACGCCCAATGGTGGGACTAGAATTTTTTTGTTGAAAGGACCCAGTTCCCGCATTCACAGGAGTATATCACAGCAATATATATATATATATATATATATATATATATATATAAAGCAATTCGTATTTACAGGTTAAATCAGTCTTACAGTTCATAGATATACATATATACAAGTTAAACAGTTCTGAAATCAACATATATACAGCTTAAATTAGTTCGTAAGCCTTCGGCAATCTTCGGCTAACTTCGGAAGGCGTCGTAGCTTATTGCAGACGCCAAGTATAGGAGGCGTTGGTGTGTGGTACAGATATATAGGTATAGATACAAAGGTAAATATTCAATTAGAATATCCATAAAATACAACAGAATCCACAAAAAAAAAACACACAGAATGTCATAATCACCAAAAAAACCACAACAATCAAAAGTTTTATAAAATTCATTTACCTGGACTGTAGCACAACCAGCTCGCTGCTTTGAAACCATCTCTGATATAGTCCTCCCTCGTGACTGTACGTGCATGAATCAGCACCTGTTGACTCCAACCATCAGGGATAGCAATCCTTCACCCAGATCTCTGAGCATCCAATGTACGGTGCTTCCAAACTCTCGTACATCCGCTACTGGTTCATCAACATACACTACACCAACCCAGTGCACACCAAGCGCCCCCACCCATAAATAACAAAAAGTCTACTTACATTCAGCGAGCTTCCCTTTTTAAATTGTACTTTATATAGCTCACAACTGCTACATTAAACTTGCACCAATTTGTGCACAATCAATTAATTGTAATTAAAAATCTCAACTCACTTATTCACATTTACTATCGTATTTCGAAGCTTGGCTAAAGATCGAAATCGAAAAAGAAAGAAAACGTTTACCGCCTCCTCTTGGTATATATATATATATATATATATATATATATATATATATAGACTCAAAAATGTCCCCCGAATCGTATCATACCACCCCACAAACACGCTTTCTTGATAACGTTTCCTAAACGATCTACCGATTCCACAAACTCAAGCAACCACAACACCTAACCGTCGTCCAATTCTCAAAAATCAGCCACTATCCATCAGTTATTCCCGGTAATTTGGCAACAGTTTTCCAACCGTCTCAAAAATCTTGGAATTTCACTCGTAAACAAACATTTTATTTCGAAACCCTCATTAAAAATCTCCAACGGCTGTCGACTGCGTCGAAATCCCCCGGCAATTAACACCTATCCAAGCGTCCAAAACACGCCTCTCTCACAGGCGCACATCCTATCATCTCACTCTAACTTGCATTCAAAATGTTCTGTTCTTTGTCTTGTACCCTTCTTCAATTTTCTACGTTCGTTATCGATTTCTTGTATCCTTATTTAACTCGAATGCTATATTTCTTTATCTTTTATCCCCGCTGTTAACAAGTTCTAATCTACCCTACCAATCTACACTATCGCCTTTCTCTTTCTTATATGCACAGCCTCATAGTCCTACTTTGTCTGTAGTCTTCTACCGTACTTTTATTACCCTTTCCAAACCGATGTCTTAGGAAAACACGCTGCATCTCCGTCTCGCTTATTTTACTTTTAAAAATTTCTTTGTCTTACAGACGTTTCAAAGTCAATGACAACTAACCATATGATATCTTCTATTCCTTGCTACCTCATATAAAACAGCCTTTCTCTTTATATTATCGATCCATTTTTGTTTGTAACGTTCAACACCCTAACTAACATCGACCTGTTGTTCGTTCTTACCGATCTTTTCCTAAGAAACCTTGATATTTGTTGACAGGCTTTTAAATCAATACGAAGAACGTATTTACCCTGCTAAACCTTTGAAAAATTATGTATATTCTAGCTTCATATTACCTTACACTAAGTTATGTACACAAATAAAATAATTGCGTTTTGAATATCCGTTACTAATAAATTCACCTTCTTCAATTATCGATTTTTATGCTACAAATGAAAAGCTTCCCTATCACTACCTTTACATGATGCCTACATGTTTAAACGCACGTGTTTACCTTACAGATTTACACCTAATATATTTAATAATTGTAATTATTTTATCCTAACTCTAAAATAAAGCAAAATTAACCTTAAAGCTATTTTAAATTATGAATCCTTTGCTTAGAAAATGTTTTAAATTATTACATGGCTTCTATATACAATGTGTACCCTCTCATAAATATTAATCTGATCTACCTACCTTTGTTCTAACCTAAAAAAATCCATAGAAACATTATATATATATATATATATATATATATATGTAATGTTAGTAAGGGATAAAAGGGTTCTAAGGGTTGTTTTGTTGAAGGTAGTGTATGCCAAATAAAGTAAGACAAATATCAGATCCCGTAATTGAGAAATTTATGTTTGCCGTACTTTACAAACGTTAAAGTATTTGAAATATTAGTCAAAATGTAAGTGCCAAGAAGTAAAAACAATGACTTGATGACGTGATAAAACCACAGTATTCAAGGTTTTACACTGAGTTGTATGTTGAATAAGCCATAGAACGTACATTTGCTAATCCAGAAACCGGATGCGTCTGTAGAAATTACACTATTCACCACGCAGATCCAGGTTTATATGTATAACATTTCGGCATTTATTTTACTAGAATCAACCGTTGGACAAACATGTAATATCAAAATTATAAGTAATACCATTGTCAAATATGATTGAAGGGTTGTGCAATATTTAGGACCAATGATTGAACATTTATGTATGAAAAGGAAAGTGCAAAGACAAAGTATAAGGTATTAGTGACACGAACTTGTTGGGGACGATGTTATTGGATGGTTTTTGTATACAATGTAATAAAGAGTAGGCATATTAAAATTGTAATTATCACCTAGGATAAGTAAACAGGAAGTCGATTTTTAAATATTTTTGTAACAAGACGTGTTTGTAAACTGCGCTAAATTGTTTGAATAGTTTGAAGATTTAATAATTAGTGCGACAGCGAACCGGCGGAACATAAGTGGATATTGGAACGAGATTTATATAGGCAGAAGGCATCGAATAGGATTTATAAGATTGAAGAAGATATTATTGGGATTGAATTGGATATGGTTTTATGTATAGCAGGGCATTGAGTGGTAAATAGAAGGAAGGATTGATTTGGAACGAGCGGATGGATTAAATAGAAGGAAGTATTGATTTGGAACGAGCGGATAAAGGAAGCAGTGATTTAGAACGAGAGGAGCAAGATTATAAGACAGCATTGGAGTAGCAAGAGGATTCGTACGGGATAAAGAAGATATAACACCGGAAAAATTAGCGCAGGGGAAGTAAATACAAAAGGTTATTCAAAATTCTAAATTTGGGTCATATTTATTTTAGATTTGGGAGCATCAAAATTAAGTCAACGATACCTGGAGTCTAGACGGCAGATTTCATAGTGATAGTGCAAACCTTGTAAAAACGTATACGGCGAGTAGGATTTTGAGCCAGCATTCATAGAGGCCGACAACGAAGTATAGAACAGGTGAGTACTGTGTGATATAACGTCAAAGTCAGAAATTTTGTAATAGTAATTAATTTGGCACAAGGCAACGTGGATCATATAGAAATTTGGCATATACAAGCGTAAATTATCAAAAGGTACAAAAACAAAAGGTAGTGCTGTTTGGTTGGTGCATTGCACATCTACTTACCACTGAACCCACGGTAAGTAGGTGGATACCCTGGGAAGAAAGAGTTTTCAAATAGTCGAGGCATATTTAACACAGTTTTTGATTTATAAACCAACCAAACGTTGCTAAAGCACGTAACATAAAATAAATACTTGCACACTATATAAAAATAATTAAATTAAAATAAAAAGGCGCGACGGGGTTGAGCATAAGAAGGAGGCAAACCCAACGTGGGGCTAGATAATAGCTAGATAGCTAGACAGAAGTAGTGGTAGATTAAGGGACACCGAGATTAGGTGGGGCCCGTAGTTTATATATTTTTTCAGGAAAGAGGAGTTCAAAAAAGGCAGCAGAGATGACGGACGCGGACACGAAACGGATAACGAGATCAGGAAGTATGTACGGAATTGACGCGGAAATTATGACACAAGACGGGGAGTTAGATGCAGGGGGAGATGTCCAGGAAACGGAGGTGACGCAGGTAGATCCGGAGGTGATAAACATGGAAACGGACCAGGCGACGGTACTGAAGGTCAAGGTAGCAGAAACCGCCGGAAGCCCGGATATTATGCGATTCCTGATGAGTATGAAAGACGATTTGAAGACACTTGCAGAGTTAAAAACAGCACAAAAGGAATTAACAAACCAAATTGCAGAATCACACACGGAACTAAAAACGGAATTAACTAACAAAATTACAGATTCACACACGGAACTAAATACGGTTTTAACTAGCAAAATTGCCGAGGTGCACACGGAATTAAAGACGTCACATACGAATTTGAAAAATGAGTTTAGAACGGCGCACGCTGAACTGGCGGCAAAATTAGACTACACCCAGGACTATTTACTCACGTCGATACAAAATGTAAAGGACGAACTAAAGACAGAATTACAAGAAAAGGTAGACCGAGTAGACGACAAGATTGATAACACACGGGTACAATTTCAGGAGAGTTGAACGCAACAAGGACGGACCTACGAACAGAAATAAAGACACGCCTGGAGACAGTCGAAGAGACTATGATCAGCGGATTTACGACTTTAAACACTGAAATACAAACATGTGACAAAAAGCATACGACAAATTACAGGAATTTAGGACAGACGCTAGAAACACTACAAAACGAAAATGTTGACGCTAGGACCCAACTGGACACAAAATTTAAAGACAACGTGACGATATTAGAAAACAGGGTCGGCAATGAAGTTAGACAGATACATGACAAGTTAGACGACCTAGAAAGAAGACACGGAGGACTAGACTACGAACAGCAGATAAAATTAAACCGAGACGCGCTACCGAAACTTAAAGGACGACGGACTGAACAACCGATGGGGTTTTTGGACAGATTAGACGAAATCGTGGAGACAGAGAACGAACGGACGAAATTACAGATAGTTGGGGCAACTTTGACGGGTAACGCGGAAAAATGGCACAACATTATACGGAGACAGTACGACACATACGCGGAATTTAGACGACTGTTCATCGAACAATTTTGGAGTAACGCGCACCAGACAAACATAAGGACAAACTTAATAACAGGACATTACAGTAAGACAAACGGATCACGCGAAGAATACGCGATCGACAAATACAACCAGGCACAACATCTGACACCGAAATTGGGCGAGGACGACATAGTGTTACTACTTGCGGGACACATGGAACCAGAAGTGACAAAGGTGTTTGTGGTACAGAACGTAAAAACCCTACGAGAATTTTTAGGAGTAATGCGGAATTTCGACTTAGCGACGGCACTGGAGGCAAAGACGCGTGGAACTTACTGGGAGCAAAACCGGGGTTATAAGGACGAAAACCGACGACACGTATACCACAATGAACACAGACCTAGCTACAGACATGAAGGTTTCAACCACGGACAGCGTAATTATTGGGGACACGACGGAAACAGACGACAGTATTTCAATAGAGAATACCGGGGAAACGAATACAAAGGACAAACTAGGTACCAGCACGGCGACAACGAGGATGACGGCCGTACTACGGGAGGCGGAACGCGTGACGGATACAGCCGGACTGACAGGGACATAAACGTCCAAAATATAACGACCAGCGCGGCGACAAAGGACACGGACAAAATCGAGGTGGTACAAGTACACGAGGCACCGACGATTCAAAAGAAAACGTCAATTTTCGGAAGACAGAGTTGTTAGGGTTAGATATAGATTTATGTTATAGTTTAAGTGATTTATTGTTGAATAATTATACCGTTAATAAAAAGAATTTGTTGTTTATTAATATTAGATTAAGAGATTGTTTATATGTTGCTTTAGTTGATAGTGGTTCACAGTTGTCGCTGGTAAATGAAAATGTGGTGATAAAACATGCAGAATTTTTAAAAGGACGAATAGAAACAATTGATGGGGTTAATTTACGGTCGGCAATGAACAAGAAGCTAACGACGATTTATAGGGTCATCCGTGTACCGATATTTGTAGGGAATAAAAAGGCAGGAGATGCAGAGTTCTTGATAACAAAGGGGTTGCAGTTAGATTTTATATTAGGAATGGATTTTATAGAGGATTTTGGATTGAATATAGATGGAAATGATAGGTCGATTCGGATATTAGATAAAGATAAGTTATGGGTGGTGCCTACGGTTAGTTCGGAATATAGGAATGGAAATGATATAGATAAGTCAGGATTAGGAATGAAAAGGGCAAGTAATTATAGACAGGTTGAAGTGAGATTATGTAATATGTTTGCGAGAATAATTGATGATGAACAGATAGGAAAAGTGAGTATTGATATTAAAGAGAAGCTGGGGGAATTATTTAATAGATTTATAAGGTTGTTTAATGAAGAGCCGAGATTTGCAAAGCGATATACGCATAAGTTAGAGGTCACGGAAGACATTATAATTTGAATTAGGGCCGCTATACTTGCGGCCACGTCCCTAATGCTCCACCCGGAGGTACTACAGGTCACGGAAGACAGCTGATTTAATACCAAGGTGTATCCAATTCCGTTTGCAATTAGAAATAGGGTTAAAGCCGAGATTAGTAAAATGTTAAAAGAAGGAATCATCGAACCAGCGAAAACTCCATATGTGAACCCGGTAGTTATTGTACCTAAACCTAACAAAAGAGATATAAGAATTTGTTTGGATGCGAGGAAGTTGAATTCAATTACAAAAGCGCAGTACGAACAACCACAAGGTTTGGATAATTTGTTATATAAGGTGTATGAGATGAAGATTTTTAGCAAGTTAGATTTAAAAAATTCATTTTGGTTGATTCCGTTGCATGAAGATAGTAAGAAGTTTACGGGTTTAGTATTGAAGGGGAGATTTATATATTTTCTGTAGTTCCATTTGGTTTAAGTAGTTCTTCAGCAGCACTTGTTAGGGCCATGCACAAGCTGTTCAACGAGTATGAATGTTTCTGTTCGCACTATGTGGATGATCTATTGATTTTTTCCAGGAACGAGCAAGAACACATGGAGCATTTATAAAAGGTGATCCAAAGGCTGGACGAAGGGGGGTTGAAGTTGAACGTGGAGAAATGCGAATTGTTTAAGAGCCAGGATTTGAAATTAGTGAACATGGTATGAGAATTTGTAATAAGAGGCTGGACGAGTTGAAAAATATTGCGCAACCAAAGAATGTAAAAGGCTTGCGAGGATTTTTAGGGGTTTTAAATTATTATAAACGGTTTATACCGAGATATTCTGAGTTGTGTGTGCCGTTGGTGAGTTTGTTAAAGAAAAACGAAAGATGGAAATGGACTGCTGAACGGGAGAAGGCGTTTCAAGATTTTAAACACGCGTTTTATGAGGAGTTGTCGTTAAAGTATCCAAATTTCAAAGACGAATTTATTTTGAGGACGGATGCGTCGAAATATGCGATTGGGGCTGAGTTGGTGCAGATCCAGGACGGAGCTGAGGTACCAATTGTATTTATTTCAAGGGTGTTAAAAGACTGCGAAACCAGATATGCGACGGCAGAGAAGGAGATGTTGGCGATAGTGTATGCAGTAAAAAGTTACGATTTTATCTGCTAGGAAAGAAATTTTTGATAGAATCCGACAACACGGTTGTAACATTCATGAAGAAAAAGGAGTTTTTGAACAGTAGGTTGTATAGGTGGGCACTAGTATTGCAAAAGTACGATTTTGAAATTAAACATAAACCAGGAAAGGAGAATGTGACGGCGGATTTTCTAAGCAGACAGCAGGTAGATGCGAATAAAGAAGACGTAAAGGATTGTTTAGTTGCTTTGCAGGAGTTCAGGGATGTTGGTCGGTGGACAAACGCCAAGCTTATGGAGACGCAGCAGCACAGTGAGGTGAGCTCGATACGCGAGAAATTAACGAGGGAAAATGTAGAGGAGTACCGTGGATTTACCACTGTAGGGCAGTTTGTGGTAAAACTGTTAGTGTTATCCAGAGACACGGCTGTGGAAATTATAGACGAAATTCATCTAAAATTTGGACATATAGGCATTAGAAAAACATTTTTGGTATTTAGAGAGGCGTTTTATACAAGAAACGATATCACGGTGGTTAAAGAACGGATTAATCGCTGTAAGATTTGTATTTTAGAAAAAGACAAAAACATGGTGTTGCAGAACATACCGATGAATGTGAGCGTGAGTGGACCGTTAGAATTGGTAGCTATTGATTACTTGAGCAACTTAATTACTAGTGAACAGGGGTATCGGCACATATTGGTAATGGTGGACGTTTTTTCGAAATTTGTTAAATTATTTCCGGCAAGACGAAGTAACACGGAGCATGCTTTACAGTCGATTAGAGAATTTGGAAGCCAGGTTGGGAAAATGGATAGGATTTTGGTAGACAACGCGACATATTTCAATAACCAAAGATTCAGAAACGGGTTAAATAGAGCGCATATTAAGGTATCATTATCAGCATACGGCATCCGAAAGCAAATCCATGCGAACGTTATATACGAGAGGTCATAAAATATCTACGGTTGGCGACGCAAGAGCACCACGATAGATGGGTTAGATATCTGCCACAGATTGAAAATTTTATGAATTGCGTACCGAGTTCTGTTACAAAAACATGTCCGATAACATTGATTAGAAAGATTATACCAGCTAGGCCTTGGAGGGAAGAAGTCGAGGTGCAAGACATCACAGAGTTGTTGGGTAGTGTTAGGCGTAGAATCGAAAGGATGCAGCGTAGGGACGTCGAGCGAAGGCGTAGTAGGATTAAAAAAAGGACGATTTTTGAAATAGGAGATATGGTGGTAGTAAAAAGATTAAGGGTTTCGAACCGCGAAAGAAACATTTGCGCGAAGTTGTTGTTTCCTTACGAAGGGCCGTACAAAATCACGCGTATTTTTGCTGAAGGAAATACGTTCGAATTAGATACTATGACAGGGGAATGTCGTGGGCGTTTACACTTAGAAAATTTATATCCATATAAAATTGTACAAGAAGAGGGTATAGTAGGATGAGAGTTCATGCGACGGAAAGTTTAAGTTTGTTTTATTTTATAGTGTAAGTTATTATATAGCGTAGTTAGACAGACGTGAGAGAAATGAAATTAGGGGTTGAGTAATAATTAATATGTAGAAATGCGTGGAGTGGTTTTAAACAAAACTAGAAATTATGCACACCAAGAAAAGAGTATGATAAAGACAGACGAAATTTCCACTTTTATTCAAAACCAGTGGGGCCAATGTAATGTTAGTAAGGGATAAAAGGGTTCTAAGGGTTGTTTTGTTGAAGGTAGTGTATGCCAAATAAAGTAAGACAAATATCAGATCCCGTAATTGAGAAATTTATGTTTGCCGTACTTTACAAACGTTAAAGTATTTGAAATATTAGTCAAAATGTAAGTGCCAAGAAGTAAAAACAATGACTTGATGACGTGATAAAACACACAGTATTCAAGGTTTTACACTGAGTTGTATGTTGAATAAGCCATAGAACGTACATTTGCTAATCCAGAAACCGGATGCGTCTGTAGAAATTACACTATTCACCACGCAGATCCAGGTTTATATGTATAACATTTCGGCATTTATTTTACTAGAATCAACCGTTGGACAAACATGTAATATCAAAATTATAAGTAATACCATTGTCAAATATGATTGAAGGGTTGTGCAATATTTAGGACCAATGATTGAACATTTATGTATGAAAAGGGAAAGTGCAAAAGACAAAGTATAAGGTATTAGTGACACGAACTTGTTGGGGACGATGTTATTGGATGGTTTTTGTATACAATGTAATAAAGAGTAGGCATATTAAAATTGTAATTATCACCTAGGATAAGTAAACAGGAAGTCGATTTTTAAATATTTTTGTAACAAGACGTGTTTGTAAACTGCGCTAAATTGTTTGAATAGTTTGAAGATTTAATAATTAGTGCGACAGCGAACCGGCGGAACATAAGTGGATATTGGAACGAGATTTATATAGGCAGAAGGCATCGAATAGGATTTATAAGATTGAAGAAGATATTATTGGGATTGAATTGGATATGGTTTTATGTATAGCAGGGCATTGAGTGGTAAATAGAAGGAAGGATTGATTTGGAACGAGCGGATTAAATAGAAGGAAGTATTGATTTGGAACGAGCGGATAAAGGAAGCAGTGATTTAGAACGAGAGGAGCAAGATTATAAGACAGCATTGGAGTAGCAAGAGGATTCGTACGGGATAAAGAAGATATAACACCGGAAAAATTAGCGCAGGGGAAGTAAATACAAAAGGTTATTCAAAATTCTAAATTTGGGTCATATTTATTTTAGATTTGGGAGCATCAAAATTAAGTCAACGATACCTGGAGTCTAGACGGCAGATTTCATAGTGATAGTGCAAACCTTGTAAAGACGTATACGGCGAGTAGGATTTTGAGCCAGCATTCATAGAGGCCGACAACGAAGTATAGAACAGGTGAGTACTGTGTGATATAACGTCAAAGTCAGAAATTTTGTAATAGTAATTAATTTGGCACAAGGCAACGTGGATCATATAGAAATTTAGCATATACAAGCGTAAATTATCAAAAGGTACAAAAACAAAAGGTAGTGCTGTTTGGTTGGTGCATTGCACATCTACTTACCACTGAACCCACGGTAAGTAGGTGGATACCCTGGGAAGAAAGAGTTTTCAAATAGTCGAGGCATATTTAACACAGTTTTTGATTTATAAACCAACCAAACGTTGCTAAAGCACGTAACATAAAATAAATACTTGCACACTATATAAAAATAATTAAATTAAAATAAAAAGGCGCGACGGGGTTGAGCATAAGAAATATATATATATATATATATATATATATATATATATACAGGGTGAGTTTTTAGTGTGGCAACGGTCGATAACTCCGTTATTATAAAAGCTACGTAAACCAAATTTGGAGTCATATTAGGCATGCCTAAAGTGCATATTTTAAAAATATTTGGAAGCGTACAGGGTGTTTCATAATTCCAGGGCATATTAAACTTATATTTTTTGAAATGGAACACCCTATATATTGTTACATTTTTGAAAAGCCCATAAAAAGAGCTTTAATTTGATATCAAATTGTATCTGTCTATTCCTTTTAGTTTTTGAGATATTCAACTGTTTTTAGAAAAAATGACCCCGATTAGATACATTGCCACTGCACTAATACACAACTTATGTTGATTTTCAAGATGCAGAAAATTTTACCATATACCATAGTATATTTGTAAATATCACTTTTTTAAAATTTCTTCACAGTATACAGGGTGTGTAAGGTTTCGCAAAATGCAATTTTTAAAAATTTTTTTAAATGGCACCCTACCAATTTTATTGCTACAATGGATAGTTCATTAAGTGTCCTTTCATTTTTGTTAAGCATTCTCTATACCTAAATTCATTACTTTCTGAGATATTTTTGATTTTCTTTAAATTTTATGAATGTTTTTAATTTACATAACTAAAAATAACTTACTATTGGAGAATATTATAAAACAATGAATACATTTTGATTAACAATCAACTACAGTTATCCAATAACAATTTTCACTAAAGATATAACAACCTACAATAATACGCTATCAACAGAATTCTGCCAGATCAACAATATGCATTTTATAGAAAATGTTCAAGCAGGAAATCAGGCAGGCTTTGAAAAAATAACTATTACATGTAAAGTGTCATTTAGGTTTATTAATTGTAGTGTGTTGTCATTTAACACATTATCAGTTCTGTTTTAAATGTAATCTTTGAAGGAGTTTTCAAAATGAATTTTAGAGTGGAAGAACAAATAAATATGATTTGGGTATTGGGAGCAACTTTAAAAAATTTCCTACTTACATCAAGAATATACCAAGAGAGATATCCTGTTAAATGACAACACACTACAATTAATAAACCTAAATGACACTTTGCATGTAATAGTTATTTTTTCAAAGCCTGCCTGATTTCCTGCTTGAACATTTTCTATAAAATGCATATTGTTGATCTGGCAGAATTCTGTTGATAGCGTATTATTGTAGGTTGTTATATCTTTAGTGAAAATTGTTATTGGATAACTGTAGTTGATTGTTAATCAAAATGTATTCATTGTTTTATAATATTCTCCAATAGTAAGTTATTTTAGTTATGTAAATTAAAACATTCATAAAATTTGAAGAAAATCAAAATATCTCAGAAAGTAATGAATTTAGGTATAGAGAATGCTTAACAAAAATGAAAGGACACTTAATGAACTATCCATTGTAGCAATAAAATTGGTAGGGTGCCATTTAAAAAAAATTTTAAAAATTGCATTTTGCGAAACCTGACACACCCTGTATACTGTGAAGAAATTTCAAAAAAGTGATATTTACAAATATACTATAGTATATGGTAAAATTTTCTGCATCTTGAAAATTAACATAAGTTGTGTATTAGTGGAGTGGCAATGTGTCTAATCGGGGTCATTTTTTCTAAAAACAGTTGAATATCTCAAAAACTAAAAGGAATAGACAGATACAATTTGATATCAAATTAAAGCTCTTTTTATGGGCTTTTCAAAAATGTAATAATATATAGGGTGTTTCATTTAAAAAAATATAAGTTTAATATGCTCTGGAATTATGAAACACCCTGTATGCTTCCAAATATTTTTAAAATGTGCACTTTAGGCATGCCTAATATGCCTCCACATTTGGTTTACGTAGCTTTTATAATAACGGAGATATCGACCGTTGCCACACTAAAAACTCACCCTGTATATATATATATATATATATATATATATATATAAATGAAAATTAATTGCTTATAGCAAATTTTTAATAAATAAAACAGTATATACGATGTATAAATAAACACTAACTTTACGACGAATCGAAAGAAAGTTATTAATTATACAAAGCAAGCTAGTAATTTGCATAGCCATAAAGAAAGAATTTGTTTGTTTCATAAAGGGAATAAACATTCATCTACTAGTTTCGATCTCACTGGATCTCATCAGGATGAAGTGGTTTATAACCCTTATGAAACAACCAAAAACAATAAGCAGAAATAACTTCGAAAGAACTTCATAATTCTTCAGCAAACTGCGGAAGACGTCGTGGTTTGTTGCAGGCGCCGACCATAGAGGGCGTCGGGGTGCAGCGTATCATTAGATGAGACATAAGCAGACTATGACGTGAGCACTGTTGGTTAAGATGCGAATATAGCAGGAAACGAGGACGGCGTGATGCAGAGCACTACTCGTTGAGACGTCGACATCGTGATGCAGCGCACCACTCGTGGGGACGTAGACGTTAGTAGGCTATGGGTTAAACACTGCTGGCTAAATGTTGATGTAGAAGGTGGCGGTGATGTGATGCAACGCACCACTCGACGAGGCGTCGTGATGCAGTGTGCCCTCGTGGAGGCGTCGGCATCAATAGGCTATGGATTAAGCACTGCTTAGCAAAGGTTTGGACGTGGAGGCGTCGTGATACAGGGCATCGCTCATCGAGGTCTCAACGTAAGCGGGCTATAGGGCAGCGCCGCTAGTGCTGGAGAAGATGGCAGGCTATGGGTCAGCACTGCTAGTTGATACCTCGGGCTATGGTGAGCTGCAAGTGAATGCTTCTTGCTGAACTTGCAATTGTATTTATACTCTTTTTTTCCCTATGCTGGCTATGTTGAAAAAGGTTAATTAGATGTTTAAACAATGAAAACGTGGGGGTTTAGTTTTAGCATGTAAAAGAATGTCCATAGGGATTTAGCCAATGGAAATGCAGAGTTTAGAATAGTTCGTTTCTTAGTTGAAAATTCCAGATGTTCCTCGGGGTTGTTCTATTTCCAGCTCATGTATTTTGATATCGGTAACAGTACGTCACCTTCTGGTTTCTACTAAAACAGAATCGGCTCAACTTTGTTTTAAGCACTGGAAATGGTCCTCCAAGTCCACATAGTGATCTATTTTGTTAGGAAACTATCTCTTCAACAAGTTATCAATTTTTAATTTCCAATTATAAGTCTACGAAAGAAACTTTTTCTTTATCACGTACAAATATCGTCTTTCACGCACACGCAAAAGTGTAATTAATAAGGCGGTACGGGATTACCGGAACGTCACCAGTGTTTATCTTCCGAAGAGAACGGCGTGCTGTTTTTAACTTTTTTTTCTATTAAAGTCAGGTAGGTTTTTAACTAGATATAATTTAAGTGAGTACTAAATTCGGTTAAATTTAGACGGACGCTTATATATCAATATGGAACCTTAGCAACCTCCTCTCGATTCGTGATGCCGTTATTTTTTGAGTACACGATCAGAGCTTATTGTCTAATTCTAAAACCTGCGGAGTTCATCGCCAGCCGATGCTGCGGTGCGTTTGCACGTAACACAAAGGCAAGTGTCGCCCGTATGCTGTCGCTAATGGTACTTGGTCCGAAGAAGTCCGCCTGTCCCTTTAGACCCATATGACGTATTGTATAAATTGCACTATTGTATGTTATGTGTAGGTTGCTCCTCGCTGGAGTTACGATGACGCGATTTAGGAGTGACGGACCTGTCTTTGCCAATGAAAAGCGAAATAGGCTTTCAAGCGAAACAATTGCTTATCAGTAAATTTGTGTTTAAATGAGTAAAACTTTTAATAATTTTTTCGCAAGCGGCTGGAAGTATGCAACGGAATTGGTCGTCAATCATTTTCCACTGACCAGCATGCTCGTAGAAAAATTAGCAGCACTGGTTTGCGTGTGCAGATTGAAGAGATAGAAACTGGCAAGCGCAAATTCAATCGTAGTCGTTGAATTAAAGGGTACTGGGTCGTGGATATGAGCTGCGAAGTCAGCCGTGACTTTCGGATGGTTGTGTGTCCAGACAACTGTCGAAATGTTGCGACTCTACTGCTTATAATCGAGGAATACGTGGGTGCAAGCTCGACTATATGGACTGACGGTTGGCAAGCGTTCCGTGGCCTGCCGTTACATGAATTCGCTCTTCAGTCAGTCAACCATAGTTCAGAGCTGTTGGTGGATATTATTATTTGTTCTAATAATTTTTAGATCCAACTATAGGTGTGTACATTCAGAGAGCAAGGGCGCTGTGGAGTATGCTAAAAGGCTACTTCCGGCGCTGCCACATGCCCGAGAAAGAACTTGCCAAGAATCTCTGCCTGCATTTCTGGCACAGATACAACAAACGGTTCAATCACGACTTCTTTTAATGTTCTGCTTCAAGCTATTCGTGGCGAGTATCAAAATTTCTGCGCTTAAAATTTTCTTTTTTTAAAATCATTTTGAAGAAATATTGAAGTTGGATACGTATTGGTTTTGCTGATCTAATAATAGGTTTAGTTAACGTAAATATAGTTCATGTACATGTAGTATGTAGTTTACGTACTCGTAGGATCACATATTTGTAGTTTTTTCGAGAATACTTGTTATATTTTCTTTCACCACAAATAAAATCTTAGATTCAACAAAAAAAATCATAACCACTGGATAACCACTTGCTTACACTAAAACAGAGTCTGAAATCTCTTTTCTAATAAGGATTTTCATTCACAAATCATTTCCTATTTCAATCTTATTATGTACAAAATTTTAGAAAATAAGTTAGATAATGTTAACAACCTCCCTTTAAAATCGGATTTAAAGGTATCTGATCAGTTGTTTAATAATTTTTTTATATAATGGTAGAAGCCTACCGAACTCGACCACCTTCAAATCAAATTATCCACCCTCATACAATATGCACACAAAATCTTACGTAACCTAACTGATTAACATGTCTTTTTTTTTTAATTTTAAAACGATGTGATTTTTGTTTTACCGTATAAATTATGCTGTCCGTCTTTTTCCATATCGTTGAAATTTTCTCATTAAATACCAGTAAACATCAAAATTGCATTCCAAATCCACATATCAAGTTCGTCCAAATCGTTTAAAATTGTATCATAAATATACCATTAAATCCATTCCAGTTTCATATATGCCTTCATTTCAATTGATTTTAATTCATTAATCCATATTAAAACATTATAATTATATACTTTCTTCAGAATTGCAATAAACTTACAAAGTAGTCAATTAAAGTCGTCTGTTTACTATAATACATTACTAGTTTGGTGACGTTTAAAATGAATATTCAACAACCAACCATTAATTACCTGCTTATCCTCGTCTAATTGGTTATATTGGATCGCGCCCTGTGGTACGTCAAGCGTATAAAATAATCGCGTTGAATCTGGTTGTCACTTCTGTGTTTTCATTAATCGAAATTTAGAGGCCTGTCGTAAATGTAGAATTTGGAATCTTCCTAAAGATACAACTTTCATACTAATAGTCTTGAGCTACTAATTAGTTTCATTTTCTTACGCGTTATCCTATCTTCAAGATTTATTGTTCTAATTCGCATCACTTTTATGACTGTTATCGCATGATTTATGGCTGTCGCTAATTGTTTTATCTTGCAATGTGATTCTGGTTGCTTAGTCTTCCGCAGATTTATGACATGGTGCTTGCCTATGGTAACGGTAATGCCCTACAGGAAAGGTACAAGAGGTTGAAGAGATAACGAGCACTACATCGAAGACATTTAAGAGAACGGCACTCCGAAAAACACAACCGCGTTTCGTCAATTCCCGGTGCTGAAGTGATCAATTTTGGTTAGTGAAGTTACTTCTAGCCTTTCGACAATTATTCATTATTCCACGGGATTGGCTTTTTCAAACTGGCTGATGTCCTACAAAGAATTGGAATAGAGAACCTCGACACTTCGATAACGCGTGTTCAAAGTATATTGACCGAAAGCGATCAAAACTTCCGAGGGTATCTTAACGTATTTACATATATTAAAGTCATTTTATGTCTATGATATAACTAATAATTTATAACATACACAGGACCGGATTCAAGAAACAAGGGGAATTACTTGACTTTTAATACAAAAATAATATATTTACCAAATATAAAAACAGAAACTAGTTATTCAGTAATTAAAAGGTATGTTACGGGTTAATTCACTTAACACGTAACAATTTTTCTTGAAACGACCTGAACTAAATCAGGAAACGGATAAGTAGCCACTAATTAATCGACTACCTCACTATTGCGCTTGCGCGCACTGTTATTTTTCGCCGCAAATCCCACTAGCAACACATTTTATCAGAAAACAAGAGACTTTCCTTAACCTAATATCTTACAACCCTAGTTGAATTCTAATTTTTTAATAAACCTTTAACATATAAGACGTTCTACAAAAATATTTACACAAACACAGGTAAGCATCTAAATTTTACCCTGCTTACTTGGCAGCTGAATCAAACAAATTTTCAATAATTTTCTCTAACTGCCTCAACAAATGCAAAAACGAAAAGCAGCTACGTTCTTTCTTTCAACTTTTACTTTTTACCCAAGTTATATAAATCTTGGTTTCAAAATATCAGTTAACTAAAATGATACAAAGAATTGTGTCCAATTGTAAGAACAAAAAGATAATTCCCAAGATAAGCACAAAATAGAAGTAAAATCTCGAAATAATTCTCAAAGATAACCCCCAGGTAAAGGTAGAATATCTAAATCATTTTCAAAGATAATCCCAAGATTTCAAGATAATTCCCAAAAGTAATCCTGAGATAAAAGCTAGGTCTAAGATAATTTTTAAAAATAAACCCAAGATATTATTTCTGGCCGCCATATCTAAGCTGAATTTAATGTTATTTGATTCTGTTTCTACTTCCTTAGTATCAGAAATTTTCCCGATATCTTTCAGCAATTCATTTGATTTTTTTTCAAATTGTCCGTGGATATCTTTATTTTTTAGTTTCTCAAAGTCAATGTGCCTTTTCCGTTTCTTTTTTCAAATTTTTTAATTTAAGAGCGTTCTTCAGATTTACGATGTTATGGTCGGTGTCTATATCTGCTTCTGGGTAGCTTCTACAGTCTTTAACTTGATTTTTAAACCGTTGTCTAACAAGAATGTAATCTATTTGATATTTTCCTATATCTCCTGGCATCTTCCACGTATATCGTCTTCTAGCACGATGTTGAAATAGTGTTTGTAATGATTAAATTGTGCTCTACCAGCTTATTTTCCCTGTCGTTACTCGTGCCTAAATCAAATAATCCTACTACCGCTCCTTACCTACCCTCACCTGCCACTGCATTAAAATCCACTGTAATTATTAAATTTTCATGTCCTTTTACGTATCTTAGTATGTCTTCGATATCTTTGTAGATCGCTTCTACTTCTTCGTCACTGTAGAGGTGGGCACGTATACTTGTATTATTACTGTTTTACCGGTTTAGATTATACTCTAACTATGAGTACTCTTTCATTCTTTTGTATGTAATTTTCTACAGTGTCCTTCCTTTTGTCGCATACCTATCCCCACGCCCAAATTTCCTTCCTCTGCTCCTGTATAAATCACCCTAAAGTGTCCACTCCAAAAATCCCCCGTCTCGGGCCGCCGAATTGGCTGATCTCTACTATGTCTAGTGCTAATCTAGCCATTTCAATTTTTAAGTTCTCTTGCTGACCTACTTGCCTTATACTTCTGAAGTTCCACGCTCCGTCTCGCAGAATGTTACAGACAGTTTTTCTAAATTTTCTGATCACATTCTCCGAAGTAGTTCACTCCCGGAGATCCGAATTGGGAATTACTTTAACTCCGGAATTTGTTACCCAAGAGGATGCCATTATCTTTAATAACAATTTAAGTACCCTGTGTACTTGAGAGGTAATGTGGTGGTTTCCCGTTGCCTTCCACATCGCAGTAGTGTGTCTTAGAATGCAATGCCGACCCCTATGGTCTCTGCCAACCTAAGTACAGGAAGAACCGCTGCCCTCTTTTGGGGACCTGTCTTAGTCTGGTTCCTCACTAAAGACTCCACTAATTTGGTTAAACATATAGTTCGGCTTTTTAAATCACTGGAACTCTGAAGCCGTTCTACCCGTTCTGGTAATCTAGAACTTCTTTAAGGTGCAGGTCCATTCAGAACGGAAACATTTGGTTACAAATAATTTAATAATATCATACAGTGTAAAATGTATCCATGTATTCATCTATGTGGCTGAAGGCAGGAGGTATCGCTAAACACGTAACGTTAACATAAGTAAACCGTATATGATATCACACATCTTTCACGTAATTCATTCCATAAGCACAATAGGAAGACTGTACCATGACACCTCCCCCCCGCACATGCAGAGTGGGAAGAAAATGACGAACGCTAGACAGTGGACGGAAAACCATGAATTAATTATTCGCGAACCATGTGAGAGCGACCGTTGAGAGGGTACTCGCGTACACTTCTTTGGTTATGAATTAGCAAACGGGAGTTAAACGTGGTGGGATTCGAGAATTTTCGATAGAACCCAACAACACCGATCGAATTGAGACGGGCCTGCGTGTAGAGCAACAAAGATTGGAAACGATGTATTCGATAAAACATTAATTCAATTCTGGTTACTAATGATGAACTAACGTTTTCTTCAGCTTTTTCTTGACTTAATGCAGCAGATATTGGAAACTAAATCAGCACCTTTAAAAAATTGTCAATTTTCGGATTTTTTTGCTTTTTCTTCTGTATCCCATTTACTAAACTATGTTTCATTGTTTTACCTTTGTACATTCTTTTTACAACCTATTCCACATATACCTATTAAACATATACTTCAAAGTGATCACGATACAATACACAGAACTACTGAAATTTACTCAGTACCTGAAAATGCAAAATCCACTATGAAATTCATACACCGCACCATGAAAATGTTGTAATCGAAGTCAACCATCAATCTCTAGTCGAAACTAAATTAACATGTTACAGAAATCTTTCCTTGCTACGAACATAACGATTACTGTGTGTAAAGGTTTTAGTTCAGGTTTTCATTACTCATAAATCCTACAAAAAAGGATAAATAGCAATCCTTTAAAATTCAAATATAAATGCCGGCGTTTTGTTATTGTTTTGCAATATGCCATTGATAATCAAATCCGAGTTCCGAGAATTGCCATAATTTATTGATCACTTCCTACCATACTTTGTTGTGGACACCTGACAAACACTATGATTCATTGTTTCTTATAAAAAGAATACACGTAACCCAACCCGCCTTTTCCAAGTTAAAAATTAGCATGTGGTTCTATTTAATGTTGATATGCTGGGGTGCTATTTACGTCACTATTGTTGATACACTGCTAATATAAAGGTAATCCACATACCAATGATTCGTTCTATAGAATAAAAGGTACAACACCTAGCAAATTTGGTGGCTTTCTGATCAATATTGTTATTATAATCTATATTACACTTCATAATTATAAAATTTGGTATCAATCGATGGTATTTTCACTTCAGTGCTGAAGAAATCAAGGCCTGTTGGAAAAAGCATGCATTTTGTTCTTATATAAGATAAAACAAATTAGGAATTTATAAAAGTGGATATTTTGACGATATGAGCTTTTAAAATCAAAGGCCAGTATTTTTGTTATCTTATTTAAGGGCATATTTCGGCAATGTATATTAAAACATTAATTTTCACCTAGGATTTTGTGATTTTTACGCTAATTGAACATTTCCATCAGTTGCTTGTTAATATTTAATTAAACATAAGCAAAATTACGTAAATTTTTACAACTCAGTAGCAGAATACAATAAACACTTAGCTGTAATAAATGCACAAACAGAAACGAGTTATACTTTCTTCATGCATCCATATAAGGAAAATGGGTCAACTACTGGAAAACCACTTTAAATAAAAACAAAATCAATGTCATGGCCCTTGTTTGACGTTTGTGCAATTTGTAGCTATATGAACTATAATTACCATGAAGGCAAAATAGAACGAACAACAAAAGCAAAAAGCGTAGCATGATTACAAATCATAATAGAAATATAAAGTTGCTAAAAATATCTCGAAGATTAAGATTGCTCATAACATGTAGGTAGGCGAAAGCGTTTGCCATAAAAGGTTAACCAATAAATAATTAAATTTAATTACGATTTCAGTTTCTGGTAAAGCTCTCGCTTTATCACAACCAATAAAGAATTCAAAAATCAGTGTTCTAGGTGTGATATTATACCAAAATAATTTTATTCCCAAGTGTTAATAGGGGTATTTATAACAA
Organism: Platerodrilus igneus; assembly: GCA_036346225.1. NCBI lineage: Eukaryota > Metazoa > Arthropoda > Insecta > Coleoptera > Lycidae > Platerodrilus > Platerodrilus igneus. The sequence continues at coordinate 2,004,726 of JARFIW010001049.1, read as the reverse complement.
AACAAAGTACCTAAACTAGTAGAGCTTCTTTATTACAACAAAAGCTGTTTTAAAATTCTTTTATATCATGAAACCCATATTTACCCAATGGCCGCATTTAAGGTGTATACTACCCTAGAAACCAAAAATCTGAAAGACATTTTTTCCATAAAAAGTATTATGTATTTGGGTGCAAAAAATTAAATTAAAAAGTAGACGTAACTCAATTTAAAAAGCCAGTAATAAATTGTGTAACACTTTGGCGTCACGTTAAATTAAAACCGGATGCAAAATAGGAAAATTAATCTTGAACGGACAACTTAATATTAATATAGTCAGTATATTTTGATTCAGGGTTGGCTTGATTTAAATCGTTTAATTTAGATCACGATTTAAATCAAGTGACTTTTTTAATAAAATCATTGATTTCAATCATTTGTATACTTATTCATTTTATTTTTAAATTAGTACAAAATGGTGTTTTCTGCCTTTTAAATGCATTGTCAATTAAAATAAAATTGGACACTTCGACCACAATAAAATTTCTACAAGAAGTAGAAAATAAAATGAAACTACTTTGTAAGAAACTAAATTTTTAATCGTCATTTGGATTATAATACTTAAACAGAAATACTAGCTTACTAGTTTCTTCTACACCTAGTTTATTTCTTAGTTTAGAATGTACGAGTGCAAACGATGAAAATGTTCGTTCCACAGATGCAGAAGAAGCTACTGTGTTACAGGCTGAAAAGCTACTAAGTATATTATTTTCATTAAAATTATAAAATGGAGGCGACCTGTAAAACAATAATTAAAGGGGGGGGGGGTGACCGACACTAGCTAGCGGAAGGTCGTGGATCGTATAGAGGGTTAAAATTTTACAGAAAGAGCTAAATTATATACAACAAAAAAACCAAAAAACTTGGCACTTACCTTTCATAAATATTGTGGCTTAAAAACAATTACCAAGGGCGCCAGACTAGTCGAAAATGTCCAAATGTTCGTGCAAAATCTTGAGAGACGTCATCCCAAGGAGGACAATTGTTTCTTTGAATCAATTCTTACCGTTTTGACTACTTATGCAACTATCATGATCAAAAATAAAAAACTATTGACTTAATCAACGGCAAACAAAAACTATTTAATCAACAGAGCAATAAACGTGAACCTCTTACATTAGGAAATTCATTGATTTTAATTTAGAAATTTAATTGAATGGTTGATATGGAATTCTGATAATTTTATGTACATAAGTAATTCCCAAATACTTTATATAGAAGAAAACTTATCTTATAAATTTTACACTAAATTAATCCTACGGTTTATGGCCAAAACGTCCTAACAAATAAATTAACTAAAAATTCGTCATGCTAGCTTAACTATAAAAACTTACTAAAAATCGTCAATTGTTTGATGGCTTGCCTTCCAACCCAGAACAGCTCTTAAATTGGGGGAGAGAATCTCGTTTGTTGCTCTTGTTCTTCGCAACTACTCAAATAATTCAATGGCACACATACCCGGCAGGATCTTGTTGATAACTTAACTTGTGCGCCACATGCACACAAGCTTTTTATTATATACTTTAATATCACTTATAAATCCGCGAACACACGGGCATAAACCCTCGCGAACTGGATGAGTTAATTACTCGTTTCCACTTTTACTAACGTGATACTAAGTTCGATATCATATCTGTTACGCCGGAGAACGCTACCAGCAAATTTCTCTGGCTACGTTACTTTCTACGTTTTTAAAACTGAGAACCCCATTGGAGTCTCTGTTCTTGTGTCTTTTGACTAAAGCCTTAAGTTATATATTAATCCTACCCTTCACCGTTATTTACGTCATATTTCTGTTATCCAATGACTATTAACAGAACCTCCCAAAAACAAGATTTCAGAAACCAAATCCAGCCCCTTTCAAAATGAGTGTCACGGATAGCAATTATTTTTCTAACGGTATAAATATGTTGTACATTCTTGGAATTTTAAATACTGAAATTGTTGACCATATCTATTGGCGACAGTTGTCTGCCATTGACAAAAGACCAAGTAACCCACCCAAGCTGAAATGGATTTTAATGCAATGGTTGTCTCCAGACTACTTAAAATTGCTTGCTATCTTTGAACAAATCAAATTGGAAAATAGTTTGGCTATTTGTAATGTTTCGTTTTCTATAAACTCTTGTCAATCACTGAAATATTCAGAAAATTAAGTTTTACAACTAAAAATTGTTTTTCTTTGTTTACATTAAAAGGTAATATTCTATTTAAATTTATCAGATTCGACAATCTATAACCGACATAAGTTTTAAAAGGGTATTGTATTGGGTTTGCAAGATAGGACCTTTCAATTATTACGACAGCCGCTGGAATTTATAATATTTAAGGGTAAAGCTATTTCTAAACCCGAGGTCTTTATTATAAGGGATGCTTACTAAAATATAACGGTAATTTATCATGGTATTCTGCCTATAAGTAATACAAGTTAATAAAATTTAATTAATTAATCTGTTAAAACGTTAACATTTCAAAATAATTCTACAACTGCGCACAGAAATTGTTCTATAATATGTAAATTATTTGATATATCAGGTAATCACAACCAGGAAGAGGAAGAGGAAGTACAAATGACCTCCAACTTCAACTTCTGCACTCGTCGACTGTCAAGTTGTTTTGTGTATTCACTCCCGCTCTTTATGTCGAGCTTTTCATGAGATCACGCGTCACCTGCGTGTCTTCCTAGTTCGTCCATAATACAAGTACGTATCTATTATGTTATCTGTTACTTATAGCATTAGCATTACTACATTGTAATATCTTCATTAACATTGTTGAACTGGCTGCTTACGGCGCTTTTGTACCTCTTGGCCGTGTTTATTTTAATCTTATATTACTAAAACACTTATGTTACCACACTTGCTGTCTAGATGTGGTTTAGTTATATTGTAAAAATAATTAATTTTATTCCGTTCAGTTACAATTTAAACATTAACTACATTTGAGCATCTTTATATTAACACATGAATAGATGGATGCCATTTCTACCTAACTATTAGTTATTCTAAAAGCTTTTGATCAAGAAAGTACCCTCACTTAAAATAATGCGATAGCATTATAACAAATTGCTAAATAGTTTGAGTTAGAAGAAACTATCAATTGTACAGTACACTATGTTTCACTTTCAACATAACTAAGATCCCAAGAACTTTATTATGACTTTATGATTTGTATACTGTTGTGTAGGATTAATCAAGAAACGATTTCAATAAACGGAACTACTTATAAAGTGAGTGGTTTTTGTTAGTTGTTGTACAAATTATAAATCCTTGAATGAAATAAAAGTATCCTACTATTCAGCAAAAGATATAACGTTTATTTAATAGTTAAAGGGCGATTATTTCAATAACTTGATTGTAAATATTAATATCGCAGTAAAACGGCACACGATGAATAATAATTTAAAGTGTAACAATGTTTTAATAAATGAAATGCAGCTACATCAAGAAATAAAATAATTACATATTTATTGTTATGCCATCCTTTCATGCTTATTATAAATTATAATTTAAAAACACAATTTTTAACAAATTTGAAGATGTTCATCGAGTTCTTTTCTCAGATATTACTTGCCCGGCCTTTGAAAATATTCTTTCTCAAGGTACTGATGTTCCCAAGATGCAGAGTCACTTAAGTGGCTCGTTTAAGTATTTATCTACTTCCACAATTCTTGCCGCCTCATAGTTTTCTGTAGCAGTAAGTTGTTTTAATTGACTTATCAAAATCCTGCCACAACGAAGAAAAAACCGAAGGGTACGTTTCTGATGCTAGTGGCTGTTGGTGAATAATATTCCCCGTTCTCAATTTACGTTTTAAATTTGCTATACACAACCACATCAAATTTTTTTGGATCTTCAAATCCGAGCTGTTTAAAACGAGGATCTAGAATCGTGCACTGAACCATAAGTTCATTATCCTACATATGCTTAAAACGGGTTAATATATCGTTTCTTATACATTGTACTACATCCTGTATCTCTTCTGGTAATTCGGTTGCAGCAAGTCGCGAAAAATATAACATGCGCGCGTTAATTGATTTAATGAAAACCATTATTTTAGACCCCGTGATTGTTTTTTCAGATGACAGTTTTTCAGTTACCAACTTGAATATTTGGAGAAGTTCTATTAATTTTTCAATAATTCTTCATTCTGATTGCAGCACATTTGCAAGATTATCATCCAAAAGAGCAATGGTAGAAACTAATACATCTTTTATTTTTAAACATCTGCACAGCATGTCTATAGTAGACTTCCACCTAGTAGAGACATCTTGCTTTAATTTTAATTCAGAAAGGCCCATTTGTTTTTGAGTAGCATGCAACTTAGCAAGTGCATGCGGACTTCTTTTAAAATGTTCCACTATTGATTTAAGCTTCAAAATTATTTCTGCAACTGCCTTTTCCCGTACAGCTTTCTAAACTATTAAATTTATTGAATGAGCAAAACAGCCCAACTGACGCCACTGACATTTTTTAACTGCGGCGGCGATGCTAGCAGCATTATCACTAACACACGCGGCAATTTTATTTTCCATACCCCACTTGCCCACTATTTCTTTTAGTCTTTCGGATAACAGGATTGCTGTGTCTCTCTTCAAACTCGACACATTTTAATAGTACCGAGATTCATTCAGGGTGGGAATTGACAAAATGTACAGTTATCGCCATGAAATTTTGGTTCTTCACTCAAGTCCAGCAATCTGTAGTAAGACAAACTGCTTTACTGTGTTCTAACTTTTCACGCACATTTCCTTTGCACTTGAGATAAAGATTAGAAATAAGATGGGCCGAAATTATTTTTCTCGATGGAAGTTTGTAACCAGGATTCAGCATTGATGCAAATTTTTCAAATTCTGCATCTTCTACTAGTGAAAACGGCTGGTATTCTTTCACAATCATTGTTATTAATTGATCGTCAATGTGTTTTTGCTTTAAGGCGCTTACCGGTTTTGAAGTTGACATATAATCGAGAACTATAGTTTGCGCTACCCGTTTTTTTTTTAAAAGTTAACGTTGGTATGGTGTTTTCAAAATTCATATTTGATTGTTCGTGAGAACCACTAGCCACCGCCTGTGTTTGCTGGACAATAACTTCTGCTGTTTCAGCATTGGTGTCTTCACCAGAAACTTCCCTCTCAGGAGGATTACATCGACGAGATGCAGACTCACAATTATTTATTGCAACAGTTGGATGTGTTGATTAAAGATGCCTGGATAAATTATTGAACCAGTCACTTGATATGCCGAGAAGGTGCAAGCTATAGAGGCATTTTGTTTTTTTATCAATTTAAATTTCGTGAAAATGGTTCCACATAGCACTACTTCTTCGCCGCGAAGATATCTTATAATTTTTAGGATGCAGTATTGCAATTATTGATTTAATATAACAATAACACTAACTATTAGTTATTCTAAAAGCTTTTGATCAAGAAAGTACCCTCACTTAAAATAATGCGATAGCATTATAACAAATTGCTGTTGCAAGCGTGGTGTGTTCGCACGCCATTGATTGTTGAGACTCGAAAACTGTCTATCGTAATTATATTCCTATGGGAAGTGCGTGTTTTTTCAATGCATCATGTTCAGATGTTCCCAATTGCGGTTTTGAAATAAGTCATGGTGCTGTGTTATTTCATTTTATAATATGTGGTAAAGGAAACAATGCTATCGCTTTTGGGGTTATAGTTTATTATCTGAAAAATTACCTTTATAGAAACCAAAAAATTGAAATGTCGTGCTTAATTAACATTAACCATTCGTAAAATCTACATATACAGGGCATGTTCGCATTTATTCTGTTCATCCGAAATTAATGGTTTATTTTCTTACCGGGTTTATGGCATTAAATAACGCGAACGCGTTAAAAGCTTTGTAAGAAACACTTAAGATCAACTAATCTTCAAGGAAACTAACTACTCTGGCGAAGCGAGACATTCCTGATTTTCTACACGAAATCAACTTGACTATATTGCATATGCTTGATCAGCTATAGAACTGATAGCTATGACCATATATTCATAAAAGATAAACCTTGAATGTGAGTAAATAATGAAATAATAAAACACATGAAATGAAAAAAATTCTAATCTTTCTAAGTCGTTCTTAAACTTTAAAAGACGTATTTACATATACAAATACAATCTGAATATGAGGAATGCCTAAAAACCATTTATTTAAGCAACATCTGAAGACATCTAAAAAAATTAGTCGACTTCCCTTAAGCGAAAAGGAAAACTTAAAATCTAAAATATCGAAATACCTTTTATTTAGTTATTATGAACTACAGGAGTCTCTGTTGCTTTTTATGGGATAATAATTTCATTTTTAAGCAATTTTAAGCAAACAACACCAACTTAACTAAAAAAAAATCAAACTATTTCCCATGTAATTAAAATGCATAAATATAATTAACCGAAGGCACAATTTCTCAAAGTTGATGACAGCATGATTTGGTAAAGCATGCCGTTACTTACCACTGACGATAAACACAACATTAGAATTTTATGAATGTGTTATAAGCTAATATAAATGTTTTCTAATTCACGACCACCTCGGACAAGATAGTTTTTAGTAACGCTTTACGATTACTATTAAAAATCACTTTTGTCATTATGAAATTATTCTTTCAAGTTGCTACAAGAGTTAACGCCCATAAAATTAGATTTAGCAAACTGAATTGCGTAAGCAAAACATTGAATTCCCATACGTTACATGAAAAATATTTTCATTCTAAATAATTTGTAAAAAAAAGCACTTGAGCTGTTTTAACCCGGCGTTTGTCGCTACTCTTGGCGGAACGTGCATTGTCGTGCGATGAGTAATTTGCTAACATATTATGTGTTAATATTTTAACGTAAAATATGATATAATCAGTATATAGACACTCAAAATATTTTATATATATAATAAACAAGCTTCAATCAGACAAAATATAAATTCAATAACGAACTCAAAATATTTACTAAATAATTGATACATAACCATACATAATCAAAATAAAAAATGTAAGTAGTATGATTCAAAAATAATGCCCAATTACGAAGAGGAAGAACTTTATCTCCAGACACCCCTGACATATAAAATTGCAGTGTTCATTACATAGATATTTAGAACACTTACAACACTGTTTCTTTATTTTTCTGTTCTTGCGACGCGGGCACAATGAACACATGCAAGCCGTACTTGTACTTGCTTCTGGGACGCTATTTCACTGTACATCTTTTTCACCGAAGTTGCAAATTTTGCTGACAAATTTGGAATGGACAGTCTTGCCTGTGCATGAGGCATCATTAGTTGGAGAGATGTCTTTTAAAAAAATACGCCGTGGTAATTTGTTTGCGGTATTGGCGGTATATATAATTTGAGAGTTTATTCCAGCAATATTTAACAGACATTGAAAATAGTTAAGGGCCGTCTACGACTTGTTCTGGATACCGTATATTGATTGAGCTATGAGCTCATCGACAATATCAACACCATCTTTTGTCATATTGTAGAATGTTATCATTTTCGGTTTACATTTATCAAGGCTATTTTCATCAATATTATTGTCGTTATGCATTGTTGAAAATAGTAGGACGTTTTTGTGCTTTTTAGGTATGAAAAACGCTCATGTTCCGGTTTTTAAAATAGCAAACATACTACTGCACGCTGGTCTCCCTTTAGTCTGTAGCAACGTTTGAGGGAGTTCACTAACAGTTTTGTTGTCAAATTGGTATTTTCCTTCTGGTTGCCTACCTGGGCAGATTTCCATATTCAAAACGTAATACATTTTGGAATCCACAAGAGCGCAAATCTGGATACCGTATTTTGACGGTTTATTGGCGAAACTTGTATCTACCGCGAAATGCCGGCAACATTTCATCCATTGTAATATATTCTCCAACTTGATAATAACTCAAACATTTTACAATAAAGCCATTAAATATTTGGCGAATAGGCGCTAGATTGTCCATTGCTTTTTGCCGAGTCCTATCATTCATTTCGTCATAACGAAGAGCTTCTAAAAGGTTATAATAATCTTCGATTTGACATAACTGCCCGAAAGCATTCAGAAGTCGTTCCGTCATCTGCTAACAACTCCTAGATGTTAAGGCGTGATGATTTTTTTTACGACTGCCATATAAAAAAGGCCTAATAAAGCAGTCAATTCCTGGGGAGTGGTGTTGGGGCAATCTCTAGCGCGACTATAATTTTAGCGTATCTTCTAAAGATACGTGTTAGTGCAATTGGTAATATGCATTATGGTATCATCGGTAAAGAATAACTTCCATACAACTAATACTGTTTTAGCAAATTTTGCAGCTGGTTTCACACCAGGGAGCTTTATAATAATAGTTTGTTTGCCCTTTCGAACATTAGGGCGTTGTGGATGCATCGACCATACGGTAGTATTGTCTTTACCAATGTAACTAAGACGTATATGGTCTACTTCATCAACCGCCATTTCTTCATACTCACAGTCCGAGGTACTTACATTAGACCGCTCAAGAGTCTGTAACGTGATCACTGTGCTCCGACGACGGGTCAGATTCTGGCCCATATAGCAATTCTTTAGTAGTTGAAACGTCAAGGTCTGTTGTAGCCGGTTCTAGAAGCCATAAAATATTCCCTAAAGGAAGAAATTTGCTGTAAATATATTTAGGTAAGAATATAGCAGGTAGGTACCTTTTGCTTCTTCAAGCTGTTGTAAAGCAAGTTGTACAATTCTTTTTCCACGGTTCATTATATTTTACCCAAACACAAAACTCTAATATACGGCTTGACAATTAACTAAACAATACAAACAATAAATTATCAAAAATGTTCTACTAGCTGTTCCGCAATTTACATACGCAGATTGTCGCTTAGTGAGAAATGCTCTTCTTTATTATATAGATGGGTAGTTCATGAACGAATAGGTTAAAATGAACTATTCCGAACGATGAACTGAACGAACTAGTTCGTTGGGTTCTGAAAGAATAATTTATTACGAACTACAGAATAAAAGAAGCATACTAGTGAACTGATGTCGTATTAGAGGTCAGTGGAAACGGACAACATCCCATCTAATAACTATAAGTTTTGTATGCCCGTCTTTATGCTAAAGTTGAGAGGCGCGAATCGATCGCTTTTTGGGATTTGGGTCCAAGAGTTTCGGAGTTGGGGGCGCGGGCGGGTGGTGGTTAGGTGGAGAATTTTTGCGTGCGTTGCATATGCCGGTTTTTATCCTTTACCTGCATGAACTATAAAGGGTGAATCATAGGGGTGAATCTGAATATAAACCACGAAGTGAATAGCTGAATGTGGACAGTTGCTGCCTAGATTTCGAAGCAGCAACAACTATCTACCACTGCCTCCGGGCGATCAAAGGTGAGCAGCGGAACGGTGACGACTTGAGAGAGTTCTCCAGCTATGCGGGGCGCCGAGGAATGGGTACACAAGTGAAGTCGTTGGGGATGTACATCCGTCAATCCTGTAAGACGAGCTACCTGACGATGGAGCGGCCTGTGGCGAATAGCCATCCTGTCGGTCGAAAACCGCAGGCCAGTGGACCCAGGATTCGGATATCGTGAAGTTGGAGAGCAACCAAGAGAAAGATCCGGGAAACTGCTCACTGCATCAAAACATGGGGATTCCAAGAGCAGGCCTCGAGGAATCCAGACCAACATATTTATCAAGAATATCAACTAGAAAACTACACCACAACAACTCAGAAGAATACCGACAAGCGAAAAAACTCTGTAGAGTTATAAGGCACTGTAACGACGCTGAGAGCGTCGCGTCCAGCTACTGCAGGGAGCTGAATGTGAATACTAAATAGTTTGAGTTAGAAAAAACTATCAATTGTATAGTACACTATGTTTCACTTTCAACATAACTAAAATCCCAAGAACTTTATTATGACTTTATGATTTGTATACTGTTGTGTAGGATTAATCAAGAAACGATTTCAAATAAACGGAACTACTTATAAAGTGAGTGGTTTTTGTTAGTTGTTGTATAAATTATAAATCCTTGAATGAAATAAAAGTATCCTACTATTCAGCAAAAGATATAACGTTTATTTAATAGTTAAAGGGCGATTATTTCAATAACTTGATTGTAAATATTAATATCGCAGTAAAACGGCACACGATGAATAATAATTTAAAGTGTAACAATGTTTTAATAAATGAAATGCAGTTACATCAAGAAATAAAATAATTACATATTTATTGTTATGCCATCCTTTCATGCTTATTATAAATTATAATTTAAAAACACAATTTTTAACAAATTTGAAGATGTTCATCGAGTTCTTTTCTCAGATATTACTTGTCCGGCCTTTGAAAATATTCTTTCACAAGGTACTGATGTTCCCAAGATGCAGAGTCACTTAAGTGGCTCGTTTAAGTATTTATCTACTTCCACTATTCTTGCCGCCTCATAGTTTTCTGTAGCAGTAAGTTGTTTTAATTGACTTATCAAAATCCTGCCACAACGAAGAAAACACCGAAGGGTACGTTTCTGATGCTAGTGGCTGTTGGTGAATAATATTCCCCGTTCTCAATTTACGTTTTAAATTTGCTATACACAACCACATCAAATTTTTTTGGATCTTCAAATCCGAGCTGTTTAAAACGAGGATCTAGAATCGTGCACTGAACCATAAGTTCTGCACAGCATGTCTATAGTAGACTTCCACCTAGTAGAGACATCTTGCTTTAATTTTAATTCAGAAAGGCCCATTTGTTTTTGAGTAGCATGCAACTTAGCAAGTGCATGCGGACTTCTTTTAAAATGTTCCACTATTGATTTAAGCTTCAAAATTATTTCTGCAACTGCCTTTTCCCGTACAGCTTTCTAAACTATTAAATTTATTGAATGAGCAAAACAGCCCAACTGACGCCACTGACATTTTTTAACTGCGGCGGCGATGCTAGCAGCATTATCACTAACACACGCGGCAATTTTATTTTCCATACCCCACTTGCCCACTATTTCTTTTAGTCTTTCGGATAACAGGATTGCTGTGTCTCTCTTCAAACTCGACACATTTTAATAGTACCGAGATTAATTCAGCGTGGGAATTGACAAAATGTGCAGTTATCGCCATGAAATTTTGGTTCTTCACTGAAGTCCAGCAATCTGTAGTAAGACAAACTGCTTTACTGTGTTCTAACTTTTCACGCACATTTCCTTTGCACTTGAGATAAAGATTAGAAATAAGATGGGCCGAAATTATTTTTCTCGATGGAAGTTTGTAACCAGGATTCAGCATTGATGCAAATTTTTCAAATTCTGCATCTTCTACTAGTGAAAACGGCTGGTATTCTTTCACAATCATTGTTATTAATTGATCGTCAATGTGTTTTTGCTTTAAGGCGCTTACCGGTTTTGAAGTTGACATATAATCGAGAACTATAGTTTGCGCTACCCGTTTTCTTTTAAAAGTTAACGTTGGTATGGGGTTTTCAAAATTCATATTTGATTGTTCATGAACACCACTAGCCACCGCCTGTGTTTGCTGGACAATAACTTCTGCTGTTTCAGCATGGGTTTCTTCACCAAAAACTTCCCTCTCAGGAGAATTACATTGACGAGATGCAGACTCACAATTATTTATTGAAACAGTTGGATGTTTTGATTTAAGATGCCTGGATAAATTCTTGAACGAGCCACTTGATATGCTGAGAATCTGCAAGCTATAGAGGCATTTTGCTTTTTTACCAATTTCAATTTCATGAAAATGGTTCCACGTAGCACTACTTCTTCGCCGCGAAGACATCTTCTAATTTTTAAGATGCAGTATTGCAATTATTGATTTAATATAACAATAACACTATATAACAACAATGAATATGAAACTATAATACACCGCCAACAAAACAATAATACTATAACGACAATAAAAACAGAAAACAATGTATCAAAAATCAGAATAAAATCTCAACTAATCCGCAGAACGAACTTTACTGAATATAGATAACCGAAAGAACTCAAAAAACTGAAGTGAAAAGTCTAAATAGGGCCTAATTTAAACACAATTATTTATACAATTGAACTTCTTATTCTTAGTATTTCACTATTTACCTTTTAAAAATTTGTCGATATAAATAGAAAAGGAAATAAACCACCCGATGAATAGAATAGAAATAAGCTGCCCTTAGGCTACCACTTACTGACTCCTATTATACCCGACCCGTATTTACAATTGTGCATTCTTCAGAGAAATTTATTAATTCGTACGTAGGTAACCAAACCGAATGGTCTTTGAGAATTTTACCCCATTTATGCATTCCCAATATATTTAACACCCCTACTATACGTCTCTTTTTCAATCTGACTTAAATTATTTAATTGAAATACTCTTGGATTGCTCAAACTGATTTGTATACCAAATTCATATACTAATAACAGATATAAGGGTATAATATAACTACAGTTTTATTGCCGACATACTGAAAGTGAATAATATAGGTACTATTTATTTTGTATTTACATTTACAATTCCTATAATTCAGTTTAAAAACTCGTCAAGTTCCCGTACCGAATACCGAATGAATCCAAAGCATCATCACAAGACCAAAAGTATTTTTTATTCCTTTCCAACTATAGTTCATTTTGAACTATTCACTTGACCGAATAAATTCAGTACGAACTATTCACCCTAGTGAACAACGCCCATCACTACTTTTTTATATTGCTATAACAATACTGCGCAAGTACCTGAGCGGCAACCCTAAGTTAGGAATCAAGTAAATACTCCCACTAATGACATTCTAAAACTCAGCTAGAGTGAAGGGGGTGATGAAGCGTACTGGAATTCTAAAACTATTGTATTAGTTCATAAAGTGTGAGCAAAATGCTCATATAGCGACAAATGCCGGGTTAAATCTGTGGGTGATTAAAATTAGTGACTCAGTTTTATTTCAATACATCATAAACAAGTTCGCAGCAACCCCGTGTTCAGGATGGTCATTGGACAGCGACATCGCCCTTTAACGAGCGGTGTTATTTTGATGAAATAAATCCCTAAAATATATCTTTCTTACAAAATATAATTAACCAAAAAGCTCGAAACTTAACATAGATTCTGTCTACAAGCTAATCATTTACAACAGAGGTAAGAATCTCTTTACAAAAGGATTATGATGTTATTTTTGTTCCGACAGGTTACATGCACCTACCTATTTCAATTTATTGTATAGTTGACAGTTGATGTTTTCAACATTGTAAAGAATGTAATAGCTATTGTTGTAATTATAAAATTAGTTGAACTGTTGCGTTGGTTGATTTTAGTGGGACACTGTATAGAAGTTTCTGCTTTTTGTCACGTTTATTATTATTTGGATGTTTTTGCAAAGGATGTTTGCTGTTTATTGTTCGTGTTTCTGGAGGAAACGAAAAGAAGGACAGAACTTAATAAACATTAACCCGCCTGGTTGTAAAATGCGTAAACCCTGTCTGGGGGTCTATTTTGAACCCAATCAATTTTTAATACTATCCATGCTAAAACTGGGTATACTATTACGTGCGTGCATACGATAATATTAGTATATAATTTTGAACCATAACTCTACTTCAAAATGTGTTGTATTCGTTTATGTTACATCATACTGTGTATTTAAAAAATTTATTGAATATCAGTAGTGAGTGAAACTAAATGTTCGATAATTATTTCTAAAAACATCAGTTCAATTCACGTTTTTTCTTCACTTTCTTTCTTCCTACGGTCAGTTGTCACTGCAGTCCGTGCAGAGCACCTTTGTCACAGCATGTTCTTTGCAGACATACACGTCACACTCCGTGCAAGTCTGTTGTTTTTTTGTCACTTTTCCTCTCACATCCTCCGCATCTTCCTCGCCTGCTACCCCGATTTTGAGGTTGTGGTTGTGGTGCAGTGATCAAATGACTGAACCCGATATCGCGTACAGCTCGCAGAATTTTCCTGGTCCGGCATTGAGGTTGGAGCAGTCTACCGGCGATCTCAGGCCCTACTATCTCCTTGGAGAGCTCGTTCAGGAACTTTTGCCTTGAATTTTTATCTTTGAAGGCAGGATCTACTTCTGCAACAATTTGCATGCGTTGATCCCAGCGAAGTCCACAATGTCGAAGAACACTACGAGTGACCATCTTCTCGTGCCGCGTTTTGTAGAATATATCCGAGCCATTTGATCAGTATCTACCCCTGACTTCGTCGAATTATAGAACAATATGACCTCAGGTTTCCTGTGATCCTCGGTGGATACGTCAAGCGTATTGTGCTAAGTGGAGAGCAAAACTACAGCTTTGTCTTTCTTGGGGACGTAAGAAGCAATCAGCGTTCGCTCAGCATATGCGAAAACGGTTTACAGCTGTCCTCTCTCCTTTGACGGCAGCGTTTCTTTTGGCAGTTCCTTGCGGTACTTCCTCATTGTACCAACCAATGTCATGTTCTTTTGTAGCAGATCTTGCGCAAGGGAGAAGCTCGTAAAAATATTGTGTCATGATATTCCTTCCTGTACCTGCTAGGTGCTCCACTAAATCCAGCACTACACGCTGGCCTTGTTTTTCTTATCGCTGGTCGCCAATTTTTCCAGGATAAATTTGCAGGTTTACCGAGTACTGATTTTCACAATATACAGCAGCTCAGAATTTAATTCCATACTTTCCCGGCTTAGAAGGGATGTACACCTTGAACCCACATCGTCCACGGAAAGTACACAGATGCTCATCCACAGTAATATTTGAGGAAGGAATATAAGGTGATCGGCATTGGTTCGCAAACATATCGAGCAACTCCAACATAGCTTCTGTCTTGTTGCATGAAGTGTCCTTCCTTGCTTGTCGGTTATCGAATCGTAAACTTCGTAATATGTCTTCGAACCTGCTTAGACTCATTGTTGCTCTGAAGATCGAGAAACCGTACTCCTCTGACCAGAATTCACGAAGGATCTTTCCTAAACCCATTTGAACTCCATACATCAACAACAATTCAAGGAAAGCAAGAAGTTCTGTTCTGTCGATGTTAGTCCACCGGCTAAAATATTCGTGGTGCTTTTTTTAGATCAGATGCACGTTTGTTGGTGTGTTCGATGATCAGGTCCAAAATTTCGTCGGTAAAGAACGTTCGGAAGGATTCCACTTTAGATTCAATTTTCATATTTTCCGGAAGGCCGGGTTTAAATCTTATTATATTCCTCAAAGGTTGCCTTCGAATAACAGGTGGCTGAGGGCTCCAATTTATTGCACCATTCTTGCTGATGTATCCGGCACTGTGGTTGTCGTATTCTTCTTCATCCGAATCTCTGGAATCATTCTCGTTCACGCTATTCAAGAGTACATTATCGTCCTCAGCATAACTTCCATCACTTTGGTCAAATTCATCCATCACCTCCTCCGAATTTAGCATGTCTAGCACATCATCGATGTGCAATGCATTCTGGCGACTTGTGCTTGCCATTTTCTACACTGACTTTATATCCGAATACCAACAATACGGTAACATCATCTATTTTGACGCTTTAGAAAATATGCAGCGCACTGCATACGACGATGAAATTGTTACTGAGATGATGAAATACACTTGTACGCTAGATGACGCAATTGCCATTGAGTTATAACAATGCGCACGATGACGATATTGTTTCCGAGAAGATGCAATACACTGTACCAGTTGATGCAATGGTTATCGAGTTATTAAACTGCACACAATGATGTAATTGTTGCCGAAATGATGCAATAAAAAAAAAACCTGTAACCTGTCTAGGGTCATTCTGTACCCCACGCGTAATTAACTTAAAATAATTAAATAACCATAAGTGCTGGAAACTCCAGCTTTTGGAAATTTAAAGATCAATCATATAGGAAAGAAAGTCAAGAAACAATAACCATACTGGCTAATAAAGTTTAATACTTAAAAATTCATTGCACTTAGGGTCGAAAATGACTCCAGACAGGGAGCAAGGATTAAACAACGAATTTTATTGTATACTTTTTAAAATCGTTGCAAATTATTTTTTATTGAAAAATTTCTTTAATAGCCTCATTTATAAATTTCATTTCCATGACGCGATAATATAATTTACAAGTTTTCCACAACATTGATGGATTTAAACAACCTAATTAGAAAATAGATGCTTACTGTCCAATGTCTTTAATCATGTTACTATAGTTACGACTAAATACGCTTTTAAGTACTTCTGTACCATATGTCCAGTTTCTAACAGCTTTTACATGCACTAAAATTTTGCAGAATATACACGTACACCTATTATTTTTTAAATTTTAGTATATTAAGAACATAAAAAGGTTTTAAAATTTTGAACCATGTTATGTGCAATTCCTGCATTTGAATATTTATTAACAATTTCAATTGCCGGTTCAGCTTAAATAGTTGCTATTTAGTTACTTCGGATTACGTTAAATACTTCAAATTATTCCATTTTGATATAAGATTAAAACTATGTTATCATACAGCTTTCTCTTATCTCTTCACCTTTCTTTAGATAAATTATTAATTATTTTATGTACATTTCTATACTTTCTATGTGAGAAGTTAGGCCAATCATTCTACGCGTTTTTCGTGATTTCCGTAATGTTGGTTGTATGTGTTTCTTGTGACGTGTATTCGTGTAGATTAGAACGGTACAACAGGCTTCCCATTTGTTGGTCATGGTTCGCTTGTTAAAGTAATAAAATAAGTTTTGAGGTACGAGGTTACTAAAGGTATTTCCACAAACGCCTCTTATTCAATTCGTTTTCTGTTTATTTTACAAACAGATGGATGTTTTAAGAAAAATATTATTCATGTGATTGATTATCTACACTTGAATAATTGGATGTTTCCGAGGAAAGTTACGATGTGAATTGGAATTATTATTGTACCTGCTTTACTTGCTTAAACGAAAAATAGAATTGCTTTCCGCTATATAAATGAATGTTGTTACGTGATATCTTATAGTTCGCTCCGAGTGTCCTAATGTTACAAATCGATTTATTGTTGCCCGATTATTATTTTCGGTGAGACAAGTAATGCAGCTCACGTCATTCCAAACATTACAAAGTTTTGTTATGCTTTTCGAAGTAGAGTTCCATGCTATGACTTGTCATGGTAAGAATTATGAAATATTTCTAATGAAATTCACATATATACTTATTTTAAATGCACTTGTATCTGTTTGTATACATACAAATACAGTATCGAACTTCTACAATTTTTACAAGCAATTACTTTGGCATATTCAAATACCGGTTTAAATATAGTTAACGCGATGGTGAGTGAACGTGAATATCGCTACATGCAAATTGTCCAATAATATATTCATCACAGACTTTGATTTTTATTAATCGCTTAGAGACGCGATGTTTTTAAATCTGACCTTGTACATATTGTCGAGCATGGTTTCAAAATATATGGTAGAATCTGAGCGACCATATGGTAGAAGCGGCGTTGGTTATGTTGAATTCCTTTAATGATGGTTTCAGTGTCGTAGAATCTTCAAAGGACAAAGACAGGACGTTGGAAAGTGCACCTTTTGAAGGCATGCATCCCACTAGTGTATGAATAAATTTCTTTCCTGTGTATTGATATTTTGGTTTCTCTAAGTCAACCCACATAGTTGGCTTTATTTATTTAAGTCACATTAAAATTTACCAGAGAAAATACTTAATTTTTTTGAGATAAAAATTAATTTAGAACTCTGCAATTATTCTAGTGTTTTTAAAGAAAATTAGGTAAAAATACGATGTTTACATTTGGTTTCATTCTGTGAGAAATTTTGCATAATCAGGTCCTAATTATAAAGTATAGTTTCCGTATAAAATGTGGTTACGTGATTCAAGTCATACTGAGATAAACAAATTTGTATAGAAACCATTCTAGTAAATTTTAATTGATTTGGTTTAAAGTTATGAATATGCTAATGATAACAGTTTTTATTGTTTGGATATTAACTATAAAATAAGATTAGTATAGACTGTCCATAAGATCTTAGGAATAAAAATTTAGGTGTGACGTTATTACATAACTCTTTACCGCTGCTGCGAAATGCATTTCGTCTGGTAAAGGTTTTTGTTCCTTTATTGCTGTTGTCTACTATTACATCATTTTCTTGGTTTTTGCTATCAAGAATTGCTTTTAAGAAGTGCTTGTGGCACGATGTAAGTATATATTACCGCAACACGTTCGTAAGTTGGAGTGTCGCTATAAGAGTGCTGTGATACGGCCGAACTTTGGTTCGTCGCTAAAAGCGTGCTATCACACGGGTACATCAAATTGTAAATTTGTAATTATTATCTTACCTTCCTTTTCTTTACCTTGCCTAGCTAGCTCAACGGAAGTTATGGAATTAATTAAAAGTATTGTAAATAAATTTTCTCTCTTGAGGTTTGCTTTTTCTTTTTTGTTTATGACCCACGCCACTCTACGACTTTCTAGCTAGCACGGCATTCTTTGAATTCCTTTTTGTTGCGGTACACGGTGCGAGCTCGTTGCGTACGTTACCGTTTTCTTGTCCGGACAGAGTACCGTAAAAAACCATCATTGGAGAAAATCAAAGTATGTAAAATCATTATTTTTTATTCAAACAAACGTAATTTATCAATATATGCCAAATAAAGTAAATCATTATCGGGTGCGGACTGTCGTAAAATAAAACAGCGCAAAATGATAGAAACATAAATATAAGTCTGCAAGTTCAGGATTTTTCAAGAAAGAAACGCCTAAATTTAGACACAGTAGTGCTTTTAACCGAAAAACAAGCACACGTTTCTGAAATAACATGAAGTTCTTGCTAAAGAAAGTAGAGCAGCGCGTCCCGCGAACACTAAAAGGTTTTCAACTTCTGCAATTGTTGGCAGACTGCATACAAAGATGATATGAAAAGTGAAAGTGAAACGGTTCCTGATGTTATATAGTTGGCAGATTTTACGAATACCGAAGATCCCGCATTGAAGTTTGTTACTGAAAGAAAGAAAATGGCTTTGGTAGAAATAGGGTCGATGCACATTTATAAATTTCATTTTCTATAAAAATTCGGAAGGAAGTTTTAAAAAAATAATATGAAAAGACATTGAATAATGTAATATAGTTTGTAAATTATGAAAATCAGGTTTTCTAAATACCAGAAACATGCATTGTAGCCTCCAAATGTTAGTAAAAAAAGAAAAAATGACCTTAGTAGAAATGCATCGACGCAGATTTTTAAGTTTAATATTTCACAAAATTCAAAAGCAAAAGGTTCTTAAAAAAATTACGAAAGGAAATTGAATAACAGTGAACTCGTTCAGAGAACGTGGTTATTATATAGGGAGGGGCACGGGAACCTCCCACATTTCAATGATTGGCTGTGGGGGAAATGGGTTATTCCACAGGGGTTGGGTTGGTCTTGTGTGGAGGGGTGAATGATCTAGTTTTCAGTAGTAACCATGCCGTGGACTGGAGCGCAACGTGCGTTTGTTATCGAGAGTTTTATAAAAAATTGTGAATCTGTTATTGCGACACAAAGGACATTCCGCACGCGGTACAGTTTGTCATCGTCTGCTAGTGTTCCCGACCGGAAAACAATTTTGTGTTGGGAGAAGAAATTTAGGAAAAGTTGATCTGCACTAAATGTGAAGAACAAGGACCCTGCTGTTACCGTCAGAACCCCTGAAAACATAGTAGAGTTAGGGCGTCGATTGAACAGTCTCCAACGCGTTCTGCGCGCAAAGATGCTGCTGTTCTTCAGATTTCGACGAGAACAGTGAGGCGGATTTTGCATTGTGAACTCAAGATGCACCCCTACAAGATGATGATTGTGCAGGAATTGTCCCCAACGGACTGGGGGCGGCGTGTGAAATGTTGTCAGACGATCCTTCGCGAAGTGCCTCCTACTGCAATTTTGTGGAGTAGCGACGAAGCTCATTTTCATCTTTCAGGGTGTGTTAATAAACAAATGAAAACCCTCGACAGCTTCACGAAACACCCCTGCACAGCCCAAAGGTTACAGTTTGGTGTGCAGTATCGTCCGTTGGCATTATAGGGCCTTACTTTTTTGAAGAGAATTGCGTCACCGCTACTGTTAACTCAAACCGGTACTGTCACATGCTTGAGAATTTTGTCAGGCCTAAAATCGAAGAATTTGGTCAAGAGCATGATACACACAGGTTCTGGTTCCAGCAGGATGATGCTACAGCACACACTACCCGTCGTTCACGCACTATTCTTCAGGAGATGTTCCCTGGGAAGGTGATCTTGGGCGAGACGGTTGAGTGGCCCCCGCACTCTCCAGATTTAAGCCCATGCGATTATTATCTGTGGGGTTACCTTAAGGCCGAGGTTTTTAAAGTTCGTCCTAGAACCCTGGATGACCTGAAGACTGCAATTGAGAAGAAATTGTGCAGATAACCCCCGCCACACTCGAGAAAGTCATGCAAAACTTCCAAGAAAGGCTCAGTATGTGTGTCGCCCGCTAAGGCCAGCATTTGAAGAATATTATTTTAAAAACATAGCTTAAAAAACTACATTA
This sequence comes from Platerodrilus igneus, assembly GCA_036346225.1. Taxonomy (NCBI): domain Eukaryota; kingdom Metazoa; phylum Arthropoda; class Insecta; order Coleoptera; family Lycidae; genus Platerodrilus; species Platerodrilus igneus. The sequence continues at coordinate 1,984,236 of JARFIW010001049.1, read as the reverse complement.
TATATCCTTTCCAGGACATAAAACTTTTTTGGAATAAATCATTTAGTTTTGTTTTGCCAGGCTTTTGAAATGTGGGAGGTTCCCGTGCCCCACCCTGTATTCTAAGACAAAAGATAGTATCTTCTGCTTTTCGTGCAATATTTTTGGAAATAACACTCATAGATGACAAGAATGGTAGTTGATCACACTTATCGCAACATTTAAATCATCATAAAATATTAAACATGCACATTTAATGTTTCCAAAAATTAAATGAATTTCAAAAATCGTTCAAAATCAGTTTCCCAATTGATTTCGCCTCTGAGCGTATTATTAATCAAATGAAAGCACATTGGCGGGCTGTTTGTTAACGGATCATTTTTTAATACAGTATTTAGTTAAGCAAAATTTAGCACTAGGGGAGAAAATAATAAACTTTTCATAGCAACCACGACAATTTTCTACAACTTACTGAAACAGTAAATTTGCTTCTTTTATGAATACAATTGAAAGAAAAACATGTCATATTATTTAGGTGACAAAATTCAGAATGAAATTATTCATATCTTAAGTGACAGAAGAAATCCAACAAATATCAGTCATGCACGGAGTAAAAATATTATTCTTTAATATTAGACTCTGCTTCAGGTACTTGCTATTAAGTACAAATAATTATAACTCTACGATTTGTTTATTTTATTAACAAAAACTCATAAACATTTTTTATGGGTTATTCTTATTTCACAAACATCTGGTATAGGTTTAGCGACATTTTTTTACAAGATTTTCTTAAAAATGAATATATATTAACGTCTATGACATAAGGAGACAAGAATATGATTACGGAGCTAACATGATGGGCAAACATAATGGAGTATAAAAAAAATATTACAATTAATTCTGGAAAATTTTTGTCCGTCGTTCCGCACACACCTTAAATTTAGTTGTTAATGATGCCACACGGATTTCACATGAAACGATTAACTATTTTCTCTCTTAAAAGTTTAGCGGGAAAGCGGGGAGGGAGCACTCATTCGTACACGAGTGACAAAAATCTTTGGCGCGATTCTATCCCTAACACCGATAATTTTTAGTAACGTAGTACGCAAAGTATACAACCGCTTTTTCCATTATCAAATTATTCTGTCAAGTCGTTATAAGAGGTATCACCTGTGAAATAGAATTTCGTGGACTGAATTATCCTTTGCAAATATTCATTTCCCGTACGGTTATATAAAAATACGTTTATATAACCCTGTTACGAAATGTTAAATGTATTTTTGAGGTTACGAAACGTCAGTTTATTACAACACTACTGATGTAATGAATTTTTACGTAACTGCGAGTACTTAAGCCTTTCTTTAGGAAAAAAAATGTAATAATATGAAACAAAAAAACATTAACTAATCAGAATTTATAAATTAGTTATATTTACAATTTGTTTATATAATCATTAACAACAATATTATTACAAACGCAATTACTAAAGGTTTTTGTGGTATTGTCGGATGCAATCACGGCCGGAGTCGTTATAAATATTATGGTTCCGGGTTGGGGCCGTGTCATCTTATAAACTTTGGTCGACGTTTCGCCCACTTTTGTAAGAAAAGAAAATGAAATATAAAATGAAATAAATATAAAAATAATAATAATAAACACAAGAATGATAAAATATTAAGTAGACACGTTAAAGTGTAAAAAAATTATGAAAGAGTTACTTCTGAACTAGCAGACTCACCAGCCCAGTTACTTTGCCACAAAATAGCTTTCATATTTTTTTTACACTTTAACTTGTTATTTTATCATTCTTATCTTTATTATTATTATTTTTATATTTATTTCATTTTATATTTATATTTCATTTTCTTTTCTTGTCCTGATGTCGACCAAAGTTTATAAGATGACACGGCCCCCAACCCGAAACCATAATATTTGCAATTACTAAAACTAAGCCCTGACCTGACGGCACATTTATTTCTTTCTTCGAAATACCTACATGAAAATGTCTTGTCTTGTTATCACTGAACCCGATGGATTTATCGGTTGAAACAGCTACGTCGAAATGTTCTCCTAATGTGCGATTTGCTAATTTCTTGTTTACTGGTCAAATAATTTTCGACGTAGCCTTCTGCTACGGTAATGGATTTGCAGTCCCCATATTGCTTAATTTTTAAAATAGCAACCTCTGAATCTGGGCGCAAAAGATGACCGTCAGAAGCAATGCCTGGTATAAACGCTAGCATTTGGTAAACCAAGATGTTGAGCAATTAATTCTGGTAAATTGATAAATGTATTTATACCTACGAGCTACACTCACATTTGTTACTATAATATTTCGGGATGGTTCGGTTAGGAAATCTGTTAAATTTACTTAACAAAATATGGAAATCACTCAGAAAGGCATGTATTTTAAGTATAACAGAAAAATTTGCGAAAAAATCTAGAATTCTAAAAAAAATTAAAATTTTTTTTTAATATAGAATTAAAAGGTGGTATACCTACGTTAGGCAAATTGCCTTTACGTAGGCTCGATTATTCTTTGACGTAGACCAACTGCTTTTGTCTGTAGACGGCTGTCGCAGTTATGGTAGCAGGGTAAATGGATCCTGACTACCGTGACGATGCCGTGCCGATCCACATACGATGACTTGCAAGATAAGTATCCCGGCGCGTGCACGTATGTGACTTGTTTTCTTTTTGTGCATATCAAGGGATTATTGTTTAACAGCGTTTGATATTGGCGCGTTTGAAGAAACTCGAAATTGTAAGACTATTGTTTGTTACTGAAAATTCATATTAAAATCGTTATAAATGTGCTATGTACAATTTAAAAATGTTTGCCTACAAGAAAGCAGTTTTATTTTTCTACTGATTAGTTTTTTTACATGTAAAATACGAGAAGCGCACTTCGCATCTAAATTATTAAAAATGTCCGTAGAATATAATTCTTTTGCTTAAAACATCAATTTTCTTACATTTTTAGGTTCATTGTAAATAGAAAATCGTTGGCGTAATCCTTTTTTGTCTATGTGAATCACTCCACTCTCCGCGTATGTAGTCAGCCCGGTCTTTCTAAATTTCCTTATTTTTTTTATACGTAATCGTGAATCTGCGGGTCCTTACTTTAGTCTCCTTTCTGTTTTTGTCTAACCCGTGCGTTATTAACCTTACAAAATTTTACCCTTACACACTCAATAAACAATTCAGTTCGCCTGTATACTTGCGGAATTGAAACAATCAGTGCTAGAATCATATTGTTTGCACTAACCCAATAAATCTAAACTTGGTATGGACAGATATCAAAAGATCGAATGAATTGCGTTTGACACATCTCCAATACAAAGGAGTGACTTAGTGTCTGTTCATTGGTTGCTACACCTTCTTTTAACCTTATATTATAAAGGTTTGCGACAAATCCACTTGCTATGAAAAATTTTTATTCTATTTTTTTTCGAATTCCACATTTTTCCTCAAATGTTCCTGTTATATTTTGAAAAGCATTCTTTCATAATTTTAAAATTAAATTTGACAATTTCCTAAAACAGAAACGTAGACTAATATTTAATAAAATAAAAGTTAGCCAAGTTAGCCAGAGTGAGCAATCAATAAACCAAATTAAGCTGTTTTTATTTTTTATGTATATTTAAATCTTATCCAAATTTGATTGTGATAACTGAAAAATGAATACATTGTCCAACATTGTACTGGTACATTATTAGTAAACATACGTTATCTATTACTGTGCTTAAAAAATTTTTCCCAGCAACTATTACACTGTCAAAAAACCTGCAGTTTTCCGATAATTTATGACTCAATAGCTACTATCGCTATTAAAATCAAAATTTTAGCTTTGGAAATGTAGGATTACATATACAAACGAAAAACCTCTAATTAAAAAAATTATGTACAAAAGCACAATAGTACCAACAAATGAACAATCCATAAGTACACGTTATACATATTTACAAAATCATTTTTAACATGGCGAGCTGCCATTTTTAGGTACCTCCCCTCTAACATTAATTAGCAACAATGCAATAAAAAGAAACCCAACCGCAACACTAAAATCCACAGCTCTTAATGGTTGTAAATATAAAAATTACATATGCCACATTGGCAGTACAATGTCTTAACTAATAAGGAAAATTCATAACTCAGGAAAAAAAAGAAACAAGATAAACTAACAGTTATGAATCATCATCGCGAGCATGCAATTACCGACATACAAATAACTGAAAAAAATGATCGCAATAAATGAAATATTACTACTTCCGACTATCTCACATCACAGTAATCAGTTTAAGCTCACCAAGTGTGGCTACCAAATGGTGTCAATTAATACATGCTCACCCTCGAGTTGCGGCCTCGCACCAGCTCCTACCGTCTCTACTGACGGGGCGAGATCCCGCCTTAAGGCTGTCCTCCCATCACAATAAGAGGCGGCAATCCATCGTGGCTTTAGGGCCACCGCAAGAAGCTAGAATAGTTATAGGCGAATTAATTTATTGTCGTCGAAAAGTATAGTTTTGTAAACCCATCATTACTTACCACGCTGTATTGCGTGCGCGAACTTTCCATAAGGAAAACGGAACCAACAAAAATATGGCAAATGCTTTTGTCTTGTTTATCGAAAAGAAAGTGAATATTAATTTTGTTTCACTAAATAACCAGAGTTCCAAGTAATATTGGTGTTATCAACCGTGATTAGCAAACTTAAAATACGCTTTTATCGGATAGCTCAATACCTTATTTCAACGAGTTCCCGATTGAAACAATCGAGAAAGTACTTACATGCTATTGCAAGGTATAACGAGTTCACGGATACCTAAAACAGGTTATTGACTATTTAATTTAAAGCATAAACTTTACGTTTAAAGGCAACTAGATTTGAAACTGAAAATTACTAGCAAGCGGGCTTATTAAAGGAAGGTCTAATATACCGGGTGTTGTTGCAGGATCTGAGCAGGATCTAAATAAATGAATAATGAAGCAAAAGGATGCGGGTTTTTAATTCATCGACAGTAAATGAACGTAACACCTTATAAGATACGGAACCCTAAAAAAAAGTTGTTTGTAATTTGTGGGCGCAGAAGCGTATTTTCGAAGATCAACTAATTTTTAATCAATATTTAAAGCAATTACTATTACTATTACCTAAAACCCACAATATTTTAAGAAAATTATATATATATATATATATATATATTGCTGTGATAAGGGGTTGTTTTGGAGTGTATTGAGTCGTAAGGGTCGCGTAGTAACTTTAAAAAGCAATAGGAATAAGAAAACTGCATTTATTTAGCAGGAAAATAAATAATTCGCACATTATGTAAATAGCAAACATTTAACACCCTGTATATGGGCCGCAATTAACTTTAATCAATGCCAGTAAGCATATCTTCCAATAATAGAACGCATATTCAGCAGAGAAATAATTATACATGTAATTAAAATACGTCAAGAAGCGTTCAATAAGTCTATAAAAGAGATACGCATGAGATAAGATAAAACCTGATAAATCTTCATACAATTTCGCTTGTAACAAAGAAGGAATAAGAAAGCGCTTTGATAAGAAACGTACTTTCAAAGATAAGTTTTAAATAGATACATAAAAGAAAACATCAGTCATTTTACATCAGTTATTTTGTTCAGTTCTCCAAAAGCTTTATCTACAGAAAACAACAAACAAGCTAAAGTAAAGTCCAACAACAATAGCAAAACAGGCGATCAAAGATCGTAAAACAATAGCAAATACCAGCATGATAAGAAACTTCAGAATAATTTCGTCAGAAATCCGCTTGAAAACTACTAGGAATATCCAAAACAAACATGGTTGGTTACATCACTTTGTAAAGCTGTTTGTACAAACCAATCCAAATGTAGATAGCAAAAGCTATATAACGCCCAGAGTTGATAAGAAAGGGCAGTCTCAATTTGAAGCACATCGAACCTACAACACTCGTACTCGAATATTTACGCGTCAAATAAATAAATTTTAAATTATATTATTGTGAAAAGTAGTGTTGTGTGATAATAGTTGATGACGAATTGCGTTGAAGATATATGAAAAAGCTTTTGCCGTTTTGAAGAAAACGTGAGTAGAAATTTGTTGATTAATTTAAATTAAATGTTTATAATAATGTAGGGTTTCTAAGTCTGGTATTCAGAAATTCGAAAGTGTATCTAAGAAACCTACGAATTCTAAGTCTGGTATTCAGAAATTCGAAGGTGTATCTAAGAAACTTACGAAGTGGGATATTTCTAAGGTGTATATAAGAAATCTAAGAAACCTACGATATTAAGAAGAATCTAAGTCTGGTATTCAGAACTTCTGAGTGGTACTCAGAAATCCAAGTTGTATTTAAGTGAAGAGGTCAAAGGCGTATCCAGAAAAATATAAAGTAAAGCACGAGGTGAATTTTGGAAATAAGGAGTAACAAAACTATTGGTTCAAAGTACGTGAAGGAGTACAAAGCAGAGCATTGGTTTTTCGATTGAAGATAATAAGGAGGTGTTGATCCACAACACGCAACAACTCATCAGAATACACAGGTCAGGGCTAACTAGTATAAGGAATCTTTTCAAATTTAAATTTAAACACTGAATATATTATTTTTTCTCAAATTTGTAAGGAGTCGACGAAACTATTTGATACGTTGAAATTTACGTAACAAGCATAAAAGATCTTGAACGTTCCAGATTTCTTTTAGTAAAAGGTGTCGTTTTTGGTGACTTTAAATTAAATTAAAAGGATATAATTTTTGGGATAAATGATTCAAATAACATTAATTGATTGAAGGGTTTATTTAAAGGATTACAAAAATTGTGAAGTGTAAATATTATTTCCTTTCATTATACGAATGTTGATTGACTTCGTTTTATCAATTCAAACAGGTGAGAATTAAAGGGGTAAATTAATTTGATCGTCTTAACGTTGTGCACTCTGTGTAAATTAAACTGGGCTAGTCGTGGCATAATTAAATTAGAAGATTAGAGAAAAACACAGAGCGGTGGCGTTCAGCAGGAAACTGGACGTTTATTACATCGGCGTGCAGCGTTATTATATCAATATCAATCTAAAATTATTGTTGTACTTAGACACAATTTCAAATTAACTTTCTAAGTAAAAAGAAATCATTAATACGCTTTGTTGTATTTAACACAGTAAAGAGAATTTGTATTAAACATTTAAGTTGAAAGTAACCCCATAGCCACAAAAAGTTTCATGAAAGCTTTTATGTTTACACTTATAAGATTATACCAGGAAAATAAATGTAATGTTAAATTAGTTAATATAATAGGTAAGTGAAACGTATAACTTTATATTTCAAATGCACTATTTTCTAGATATTTGAGATTAAAACTGAAACACATGTACATTGTTCTGTCACAAAAGTAAGTAAGATAAATCTCATACCTGTATTTATATAATTTGAAAGAAATGCGTACTTAAGTATTAAGCTCCAATTTGTTCAGAATTATAAAAGTTTCAGTTTCTTCAGACGGCTTTATTAAGATGAACACAATCCATATTTAGTTTGGTAGTTAACCTCAAACTTCAAATTTTAAAGAGCCACACCTTTTGTTCCACAACCATATGTTTTGTTAACGGATATTTAATTTATTTTTAGAAGGTAACTAAACGGCACCATAAAATTCTTGTACGATGATAGATATTTTGTAGATAGTAGAATTAATGCATAGGCTTAGATAGCCTAGCATATATTTAATTAGGCACTCCAACAGAGTACCCTAGAAAATAATCGTGTAACAAGAACAGAGTATTGTAATACGCCACGAGGAAACAATCAGAAAATTTATCTGTGAACAACTTACCATTCATAAACATTTTGAACGGGTAATTCAAGTAGACTTTCTCCGTATACATTTTACTAATATTCTAAAACGATATTTTTATATTTTAACAAGAATAAAAGAAAATACGCCTTTTACATACCAGGTACGACATCTTGGCTTTAGAAAAAACTTCTTTCTCCGAAAACGGCATGTGCACAAGAAGGCAGTCAGATATCAAGAGCACGAAAATTTATTCTGGTTCGAAGATAACCACACATTTTGAGAGTGGGACAAACAAGAAAACCATCCTAAATGACAGATTCATGTATACACCAGTTGTGTATTTAGGGACATGATTCAAAGGTTTACCAATTAGAAAATTACATATGATCATAATTATTTATATTATTTATACAAAAAGATGAATATTAAATTAAAACTAAAGATCAACGTATTTAGTGTATTATTTTAAAATACTAAAGGGAAATGTTACATAAATCAAAACTAACTTATGATTGTGAACGGTATTAATATAAAATTAAAGTGAAGATTACTTTTATATTGAAGGAAGTGGGACCACAATGTAACATGGCAAGGCAACGGCGAATTGACATGTTACAACATTAGTTCTGCCCTTAGCATAGAATGGGTATTCCACAGCGTATATGCTTTATATTTTTCACCGTTTCGAAGCATGCTAATAGAAACTTTTCATAAACATTTTATACTTCTTTCTCTTGGCATCATTTTCAAATTTCCTATACACTTCATAAAGCTTGCCTCTTGATTTATTAGATATTATTGAATTCATTGCTAAATTTTCAGATTCTTCCATATCAGACGGTATTATCTAAATCAGAATCACTCATTTGCGGTTGATTTGCAATCAAAAAGTCAATATTGACAATAGATATATTTACATAAACATCAATCCCTAGCACCGTTCAGGTAAAACGATTAAGTAGAATTTTTTACATTTGGAACAGCACAATCCTTTTGTTATATTTTGAAGCGGGACTAGAGAAAATATTGTACTTAACACGTTATAAAACCTTAGTTTTATTTAACTCATGTAATTTGCAAAACTCGCTCATATTATAAACTGTTTAAACAATCGTAATTAGCATAACAAATTACAATTTATTTCTCACTTAGAATTTGTAACAGTAATAACGAGGATCTTAGCATTGGCATAAAGTAGTGAATTAATGGAGTGAAAATTAATATTAATGACAACTTAATATGCATATACTTTGCAAGATCCTCACAGATATGTTATAATCAATTACTTTAAAGAACCGGCTTTTTAAAAATAAGTATTACCGATATTGTCTAGATATTACTATTTTTTGGTAGTTTAGCATATGTTCAATGAGGTCTTTGATACTACACTACTAACACTTATAGCCAGGATAATTTTAGTTTAATTATACTTAGGTAAGCAATTGAAAGAAAACATCTGTCATATTTGTGAAATTAGAGAAAGGTTCGACAGACTCTCCTTGGACATTTTAACGGAAATGTCAATGAAAAACAGGGACACTAACCGAAGGTGAACAACTTCAAAGAATTCTATATCACAACCCCAATAAATTGAAATTAAAGTAGGGGGCAAAATACAAGATACTAGATAAATTACCTGTCATAAGGGCATTGGAATTACCTCGATGCGTTCCAACTGTGACGGCAAATTATAGGGAATGCCCATGGTCCCTTAAACAATCGCAGTGTCGAAACACTCAAGCATGATTACAAGAAGCTTCCAGATACGAAGCACAGGTTGAACAGCACTAAAGTGCTACCAGCAGCTTGGTTAATGAATAAATAGCCTGAGCCCTTTTCCTGGGTTAGTTGGAGATACTGCAGTCAGGTCCATTAATATGAATGCCTGCCGCCAAACCCCAAAACCTCGCAGACAGCGTAGGATTGAAGAAATTTATAAGCCGGTAGAATTCGCAAGCAGAAATAACTGTATATCAAATTTGAAAAACAAACGACTCTCGGAGCACAAGAGGAATCGTGGTTCCCATCTATAGAATTTTTACACAGCGATCAAAATAAGGTCTATGGCGGAGCAAATTGTTATATGTTCAGAAAGGCTCGTAGCACAGCGTGGTAAACATTCCGCACCTAGTACGCTTGGAGGTGACTTGACAAGTATGCGTAGTTGTAAAGGACCTGTCTAACGGTGGGTGTCAGTTTACAACCTACAAGGCGGCCTTTTGCTGCATCCAGCAAACTTACAAACTCTGTTACTTGCAAAGAACAGCATCTTTCTTGGAGTCCTCGTTTGAAATAAGTCGGTCACCAATTGCAACGAACACATACTGAGATAGTTTACTGATAGTCGAGAAGTTGCGAGACAAAAGCACATTGATTAACTAAAACGACCAATATAAGCGTGTTACGCTTTATAGTAACGCTAAAAATTAGATTTATTAATTCAGAGTTAGGGACTTTTTTAGAATTCGGAAAAATCCCCGTTAAATACTGTAATTTTGTTGACGGGATTATTAGCATTCATACGGTTCTTGAAGCCATTCGCTTATCTTTCCAATCGTAAGCGCTGCCGTAATGCTTTGTATGTGAGAAGAAGTTCATCTTCCCAAGAACGCAGGCGGAAGCACGTCAATATCGATTAGAGGGGAGAGGCATTTAAGGCTACGGCAAGGAACGCCGTCTAGCTCGACGAATTATAGTACCGACTTCCAGCCATTATCGTACCGTTTACCGGGTAGTGCTGGCGTGAATACGTTTCTGTCCCCATCCTTTTACCCATATCCCCACCAAAGTCAGCGAAATCCTACCAGCTGGAGCAGCGATCCACAACAGGAAAATAGCAGAGAGAACCACCCCTAAGGACATCGACGTCCAGTTAAATGTCGGGGTAAGTGTTTTAAAACTTTATTTCCTTGCCTGGGGGTTTACTGGAAGGGTTGAGTGTAATAAGCGAAAGGAAAACGTCGAAAATACTTCATAATGACGGGCATTTTATGTCAAAAAAATTAATTCGTGTTTATGCGAAGGAGGTTATTTGCTAGGTTTTTTGTCTTCAGGACAACGAAGACACGCCAGAACGGTAAATGTTACAATACTTCAGCGAGTAATACAACACGCATCTTAAGAACGAAATAATCAGTTTCATTTCGTAGGTTGAACTTTATGAATTTTGCACTCTCTATGCCCTGTTTGGGTAAATGTTTGCTTTCAAGTTTGATAAATTGCTCAATTATACAAACTGCCTATGATTCGTAGATGTTCGATATTTGTTGTAGTAAATGACCTAGTTTAATTGTAATTAGATAAAGCGGCAGTTGTCTTTGAATGCTAGGAATACGCTCAAACTTGTTGTTATTCCATAATGGACTTTCCGTGATTATTCTTCACAATTTATAGTACGTTCGTTGAACGAGTTCACCACATTTCGGATGTTGGTTTACGCGGTTCTTTGCTGAAAAAAAACCCAATCTGGCAGTTATAAAATCTTTCTGATGAGAACTTGCTTTGCTTTTATTTGGCTAGTAGGTAATTGAAGGCTGATGTTCCTTTAATAAAAATTTTAATGTTTCAACCCGGATATTTTATCACATATTTTTAGTCTAGATTTTAACCACATTCTTAGGATAGATTGCCCCACATGCTTAATCTGGATTTTATCCCACATTCTTAGACTGGATTCTAACACACATTCTTAGATTCTGTGAACCAGGGCCTGCTTGGCCTTAACAGAGAAAATCTTGCATTGTCGATAGCACACATTTGATCTGGCTGTCCTTTGTACGCAGATAAAGTTATGATGAGATAAGGACCTTACATCCAATAACACTTGACAGCCTCTGTAAGGGAATATCATGAAAACCAAAAGGCAACAAATTGCTTTGCGCATTTATGGTATGTGAGTTTTACTTGTATAGTAGAAATATTAAGAAATTATGAGCAAATCATTGTAGTTTATTTAATGCTATTATTATTAGAATAAGGATATTAATGTAAGTTCTGTGTGATATTGTTTTTTATATTGATGGATAACTGAGTAAAGGGTTTCGAGATTATTAATAGACTTGATAATTATCCATCAACAGCGGTATTAGATTAGTTATTGGCGTTGATTGCGACTATAGACACAATTATAAATATGTACTTTGTTTCTTAGGTTTTAGTAGATTCTATTTCGGACGTTTATCATAGTCAAGGTTCTAGTCATACTTATATTTACATTTATATCTGATATTTTTATATTGATATCTATTATGTGATATAACTATACGTGGATAAATACGTAGAAACATGCTAGAATGAACCCCATATACTAACCAATTTTTTTTTCAGGGCGAATTGGATTATGTTCTTTCGTTTCGTTCTTTAGGACCCCTCCCCCTCCCGCACATATCAGATTGTGTTAGCACGGGTTTCGTTTTCTTTCTCTGTTACCGTAAGTCGGACGAGCATTCCATTACTATTTCATGCTTACTTCCTGGCTCGCTCCTCTTACGTGTAACAGACTACAAACTAATATTTTTATTACTTTAAGAAATTTGAACCCTGGAAATTAACGAAATTTTTAAGGTTTAGTACCGGGTATTTCTGCACAAGTGGCAATGTCCATGAAAAAAGTATCTAAACTCCAGATCATACACGAAATCGGCACTGGATAAGAAAAATATTCTTCTTCGGCGTATTCGTGACCTCATTCAAAAACAAAAAGAAACCAAACATAAGTATGAACTTGAGATCCAACGGATCGTTGATCGATGAAGTGCGCTTGTAATTACGTAACATTGAAATCGGTTTTCAGAATCTAAATTGGAGAAGTTTCGAACCAAAGACAAAACTTTCTATATAGAATTGTCAAAAGTGCTAAAAAATAAAACGTCTCATATCCCATGGTAAACATGATATGTTTATTCCGACTCTGAAATGGCCATGTGCCTTTGCAGACATGGAATACTAATTCGAGACGAACTATGCTAAACTAGAGCTTCGACGCATTGGACGAATCAACAGAGATGTTCAAAAAAGGGCAAGGAACAAATATCCTACAACGATAGATGTCAGACGCTTACCAATGTCTTAATAGTTGCAATGCTTCTGGTTCGGACGGTATTTATCTAGCCAAGCACTACTGTAATACACCGTCACGACGGCCACATGGATCATCAATGGCATGTTTAGACTTCATCACTTTCGAATATCAAAAAAAATGGCAAATGTGACAAAGCTCAAAAAAAAACCGGCACGTTCTGCATAACTATGGAGCAAGTAATTCGATTTATTCTTCTGACTGGGAATAGAAGAGACTATTTTCATAGTGAAGCTACAGGCAACAGTAGAGGATCTATTGTGATCGATGACAAATATTTCCGATTCGGTACAAGGAATCCTCTACCGTTCACCATATTATCCATAGTGTGAAACACACAGAGAAAGATTTTCCTTGAGATTAGTTTACGATGCAGTATTTTTAGACCCGCCAAAGGCATTCGGCAAAGTATGGCATCCAGGAATATTCTATCGAATGTTGGAAAGAGAATTACACGGATTGCGATCGACGATAAAGACCCGGAATTGAACTATTCCAAGTCGTTGCTCTCGATGATCGTTTTTAGCGTCTATGTGAGCAACTTTCCAAAGACTGTCGACTCCCAAGTGGCACTAACGCAGAGCATATTGTCATTCCCTACATGTGATTTTCAAATGCTCCACCCGAAGTTACTACATTGGCCAGAAAGCGAATATTTTTTACCTGGAAAATTTGTAATTTTGCCGAACCCTTGCTGTTCCAAGCAAGGTAGGGTACTTTAACACGCGTGACAACACACACACGGGATCTCCATTTTACCTCTCATCCGAACGAGGGTGTATTTTTGTGAAAAATGCTCGCCTAACATTTTTCAAGCGGACCGCGTCGGGATTCGAACCCGGGACACCTTGGGCGTAGAATTTAACGCGCGTGACAACACACACACGGGACCTCCATTTTACCTCTCATTCGAACGAGGGTGTATTTTTGTGAAAAATGCTCACCTAACATTTTTCAAGCGGACCGTGTCGGGATTTGAACCCGGGACCTTGGGCGTAGTAGTCACATACAAACCAACCACGCCAAGGAGCCGCCTGCATTTTGTCATTCCACAAAATCATTGTTACTGTAACGCTGCATCGCTTTTCCTTTAACCAGAATCAATCATCAAAACGTAAACGAAACATCTTACGCGGAGGATGATTGATAGGCTTGTGGCGCGACATGATTGACAGGTTACACGAGTTTGCATTTAAGAGGGTTTTGAAGTTCACTTCTAATTCAAAGCTTTGATTATAATATTACGTTTTTATTCGAGTTATAAAGATGTGATATGAAATAAATTAGCGGTACATACTGTTAATATAAAGTGCGCTGTGATATAAATTACTGTAGTGGTCGATATAAATTAATTATAAGGCTCCGCCAGTAATTAACAAGCTTTAAGAATTTTACTGCAACTACGAATTGTTGAATAGGCTTGTGTTGATAATAAAAAAAAAGTTTTTGTAACACAGATTTCGTTACATTTGTGCCAGATGCGCATTTGTGGCGATTTGGGGTAGATACAGTCTAAACGTAAACAGTCTAAGAAGCAAGCAGAGAAGCCGGCAAAAGTCGACCTCTACGGATTCTGCCCCGGAGACCTCCCATCTGCATCACACAAACTAAGCATGCAGACAGCATTTACATGTATAGACAGTTTAATTGTTTAATCGCTAATCTAGATGTAGTGCGCGACCATGTTAAAGTGTCACCCGCAACGGTGCATTCTAGAACCGTGGCTGGTTAGAAAATTCAAACGCATGGAATGCTAGATGTAAAAATCGGAGTGGGCAGCAAATATTTGACCATCAGGTAGTAATAGCAAAGAAGTTATCTTGAAAATGGATATTTTCAAAAAGTATGGATTTCGTGTGGATATAAAAGAGAAGGTCTTAAAAGTAGGGAACGAGGAAATGCCATTTTGCGAAGCAGATGACGTGTATGCAAGAATTTGTCGGAAGGACGACGTTATCCTACGTGGAAGGATACAAAGTGTGGTGATTGAACGCTTAGATAGCGCTCTCCCTAAAGGCTTTGTGCGCGCTACTAAACCGATTAGTGACTAATCCCTCGGAAAGGGCGTGCTTGTGGGAAAGGCTCTAACCAAAGTGATGGATAGTGTACTAATTAGGATCTTAAACGCCAATAATTACGATATCGGTTGAAAAAAAATACAGCCGTTGGATGTTCGATGTTCTTCGATTGTTCACATAGGGGGTCTCTCTCTCTCTCTCTCTCTCTCTCTCGCTGAAAACTCGCCTCCTGGCCAATGTAGTACCTTCTGGTGGAGCATTGGAAATATAATGCACGGTACTCAGACGAGGCGGTCCCGTGGATTAAACAGGTTCGCCTATGACTGCTGATGCCACGGTCCCGGGTTCGATTCTCGACAGGGACCCCTTGAAAAATATTATACGAGCATTTTTCACAAAATACACCCTGTTCGGATGAGAGATAAAACGTAGGTGCCGCGCGCGCACGTGTGTGTGTGCGCGTGTGTTTGTGTGTGTATTGTCACGTATGTTAAAGACCCCTGCCTTGCTTAAAATAGCAAGGGTTTGACAAAATTCAAAATTTTCAGGTAAAACAAACTCACTTCCTGACTACTGTATCGGCAAAGTCCAAATTTTCAGGTAAAAGAACACTCCCTGGCCAATGTTGTACTTTCAGATGGAGTACTGGAAAGTTAAATGTGGTTACTCGACGTATTCGCAGTCAACGGCGGCCGATTAAGAAAGACTGCAATAGTAAAGTAAAGGTTCGGTACAGGAGATGCCCGGCCAAGACATCAGCCGAGAAGACTCTAATCGGCCAAACGCGAGAAGACTGAAAACATGATTGGAGATATGAAGGGACAAAGAGTAATTGAGCACTTCGATGGCCCGTCGACATCGCCGGTTGTGCTTGTAAAGAAAAAGAACGGGTCGACAAGATTGAATAATGACCAAAAAGAATAGGTACACTTCCAAAGATTGACAACACCCTAGATATACTTTCAGGGTCGCGATGTTTCTCAAATTTGGATTTAAGGAGTCGCTATTGGCAAGTGGATACGGAACCGAAAGATCGGAAAAGGGCTGCTTTCACTATTGGTACTGGCCTATGGCAATTTACAATTATGCCATCTGAACTCTGCAACACTCCTGCCACCTTCAAGTGTTTAATGAATAACCTTTTGGGTGAGTTATCGTGGAAAACTGTCTTAGACAACGTTTGGAGAACACGGGAAATTTAGAAGAAGTGTTTCGAAGAACCATGGAAATCAATCTGAAGTCGAATCCAAAGAAGTGTCACCTGCTAGACGAAGAAGTGAAATACCTAGAAAACGTAGTTTCACGCAACGGAGTCAGATCAGACCCGGAAAAGGTTAAGGCGGCACAAGAATGGCCGATGCTAAAAAACAAACCTCAACTACGCAGCTTTCTAGATTTGTTTCCGGATTTGCGAATATTACCAAACCCTTTACCAAGCTGATTGACGAAGAGCGTGATTACATTTTGGGATGAAAATTTCCAAAATACGTTCCAATAGCTGAGGCATTTATGGACAACTCAGATCTTAAGTTACCCTAGGTCGGAAGACAAATTCAACGTGAATACGGACGCAAGCAATGTCGCCTTCGGAAGTGTACCATCCATCCTAGATACAAGACGGGTAAGAGAGGATCATTGGTTACTTTAGTAAGATGCTTCCAAACCGGAAAGGAATTATTGTGTTACAAAGAGCAAACTGTTGGCTGTGGTGAAATCCGTAGAACACATATAAGTATTTCTACGGAAGAAGATTTCACCTGAGAACCAACCACGTCGTCCCGCAGTGGCCAATATGGTTTAGAAACGCCTAAGGGCAAGTCACCGGATGGATAGAAAGGCTGCAGGAGTATGTCTTCGACATGGAACATCGACCTAGTACAAGTAATCGTAATGCAGATGTGCTTTCAAGACGATCTAACTCCAAAGATTGTAGCCATTGCTTATGGTTAGAAACAAAGTGTGATCTACCTGGTAGGACTACTGTAATCAATACCGTTTGGCATCCACTACAGTCGTGAACCGAACAGGAGAATGACAAAGATCAAGGTATCATTGTGGGTTGGTAAATCAGAGCAGAAAGTCCATCCTAGCAGGAGATTAGTAGGGTGAGTAGCATCCTGAAGAACTGGGGACAATGGAATTCCTTGAAGGTATAGACTTGTATCTTCGTGTGATACTTGGAGAAGGAGATGGATCCGTGAGTACGCTTCAGGTGGTGGTTCCTAAAATCCGGACGTCGGAGGTTTTAGAACAACTACATAATGGGATCTCAGGAGAACACTTTGGTTTTAAGAATACACTGGGGAACGTCCGAACAAGATCGTACGGGGTAGGCCGCAAGGACGATGTTAAAGAGTGGTGTCTCAAATGTCAACTGTGTATACTAATAAGAAGCCGTGAAGCTCCATTGAGGCAATACAACGTGGAAAGCTCCTATGAGAGAGTGGCAATCGATATTGTCAATCCATTCCCTGAGACCGATTCCGAGAATACGTACATCTTGATGGTTATGGCCTATTTTACAAAGTTGACCGAAACTTATGCTATACCAAACCAAGAAGCTTCAACCGTCGCTGACGTGCTGTTGAAAGGACTGTTCTGTCGTTTTGGAGTTCCTATGGAATTTCACGCTGATCAGAAATTTTGAGTCAGAGTTATTCCAAGAAGTTTGCCGGTTGTTGGGAATGAGAACGACCCAAACAACACCATTGCACCCACAATCGGATGGTATGGTAGAGTGCATGAACCGTATCTTATGCAAGTACTTTCCCAAGGTGGTATCCCAATGTCAGAGAGACGGGGGCCAATATTTACACCTATTTTTATTGGAGTATTGGTCTTCGGTTCATGAGAGCATTGGACAGACACCTGCATGCGCGATGGAGGGACGTGAGATACCATGTGACCTTGAGTTTGGGTTTAAACCCGGAGACGACTTCGTGGACGATAGCTACGTCAAGAAGCTCAATTGCAAGAAGCATCATATCCATAGTGACGCTAGAAATAATATCCAGATATGACATCAAAGCCTGTTACATGCCAAAAATCGGCTATGTATCACCTTTAGAATAAGTATAAATTATAAAGTAGTTCCCGCGAATATTTTCATATAAACTTGTTAATTTCCGTGATTCCGGACAGTTGCGTTTGCGCAAAAGAATGCGCAGGCGCGGAGTGAATGGCGCAAGTGCGTGGTGTGTGATACGACGCCATTAAACTACGAGGTCTAAAGCCGAAAACAGCTACCTGTGTCGTGGTGTGTCTTTTCTCTTTTTAGGATGTAGGTTCCCTTTTACCTTATCTTCGTGTGCCTTCTACCAGATTATCCTTGCCGCCCCCTACAAACATAGAGGATGGACGAATGAATCCGGAATCAACAATGGCGTAGCCGACCCACCCAAACAATAAGGATCCTGAGATGTGAAGAAACACGTGAGTACCCGTTCTATTTAGTTTGTGCTTAAACTGTAACCATTGTATCACTTTTAAACATGTTTGGTACTTGATACAAATGTCGCGTAATTTGCCGAGTAATCATGTTATATTAAACGATTGCGCAATAGTATGAAACGCGGGAAACCGTAACAAGTCCAGGAGTCTGGATTTTAAGAGGGCGGCCGCGTTTGGCTATACAACCACAACGGAGGCGTAGACTGTCGCTATAATTACAAAGACATTGGAAGGGTCCGTACGAAGTCGTAAAAAGGATCAATAACATTGTATATCTTATTCGTAAGCTCCCAAAAGGAAGAACGGTAGTGGTGCATGTTAACCGGTTAGCACCCTAATGATGAAGCCGGTAATACCGAAGAACGGCAAGCACTAAGACGAGCAAACAGTTACGCTCGTGAGAATGAACGAAAGTCTGAACCGAGTTACGTCTGGTTCATATCTCTGTACAGCGGCAGAGGCAAAGCGAGATTTGGGGTCACGGAAGAGATTGAAAATGATCTATTCAATGTGCCATCGGAATACTCCCTGCTACATTGCTTAGCGGCGGACCTCGATATGTCCCGAAGACATGCTCGGATGTTTGGAGCAGAGTTTTAAAGGCAAGTTCATAGGGTTTTGATTTCAGCAAGAAACGGGATTGGATTGCTGTTAGGCACTGGAGGCGGCTCCGTGGCGTAGTGGTATGTGTGTGACTACTACGTCCTAGGTCCCGGGTTCGAATCCCGACACGGTCCGCTTGAAAAATGTTAGGCGAGCATTTTTCGTAAAATACACCCTCGTTCGGATGAGAGGTAAAATGGAGGTCCCGTGTGTGAGTGTTGTCACGCACGTTAAAGATCCCTACCTTGCTTGGAACAGCAAGGATTCGGCAAAATTCAAAATTTTCCAGGTAAAAAAAACTCGCTTCCTGGCCAATGTAGTACCTTCGGGTGGAGCATTGGAAAATCACATGTAATGTTAGGCACTGGAAACGTGGATGAGGACAAGTATTGTAACATGCGAATTTCTATTTTGCACATATTTCCCGTGTGTGGTCTTTCGTAGTTTTCCTTTTAGAAATATACATTAAAAGCGATATATTTCTATATCCTTATTCGACAAACATACTATAAACCACAATTTAATTTTCGCACTAGATATATTACGATCGATACCTAATACGACACACCCGAGTAATTACTTCTTTTTTTTCTGCTATTTTTCCTACACACACCACTCCACCGCGAGTAGCTAGCCAGACCGGAAAATTTTTTTCATTCCGCCGCTACCTTTCCCCCTACATTATTTTGTTTACGTTTTTCTTTCCTTTTATTTTCTGTGCCGGGATTAATTTTCAAATTTCCAAATTTTTCCTTTCTTTTTTTGTTCCTGAAGTCGGCGTGCAATATCATTATAGCAGCTTAATAGTAGACAGTTGCATGAATAGTTTCAGGTATATTAGTAAGAACACCGGTTAAGTTATGAGGAAAGTATATAAAAATTTAAGACGACATAGAAATTAATCAAACGCACCGTACAGAAATCACAACAAACATAATAATCATAATTATATTCAAAATGAATAAACTCAAATTTCTCGCATCTGTATGAGCGATAACGCCAGGTGGGTCGGTATTGGATATCGATAATATATCAAAATTGAGAATTAAATTGTGGTTTTGAGTAGTTTGTAGAATAAAGATGGAGAAATATATCGCTTTTGTTGCAAATAAATTTCAAAAAGAAAGGCTATGAAATAGCACATAACAAAAATATGTAAGAAATCTCCCCCAACAAGATATAAACATGGAGAAATTCGAAGAGGGAAAAAGAACTAATGGAGGAGAAGCAAGATCTCAACTAAGGTGCAGTAAACGTACTTTGGCAACAGAAAGAAACAAAAGATAATTCAAGAAAGAATACCCAGCACAAAGCCAGTACGGCTAGAGTCAAAATCCCCAAGCGACTTCCAACAAAACCAAAGGAGGTCAATCGCCATACCACTCTGTAAATGATGGGAGAACACAGACAAAAAAACGAGAAGAAAATCCATGTATCCAAATAACAAAACAAACAAAAATAGCAATAACAAGCTAATAATAAAAGTAAGTAAATAATCAAAAGCAATAGTATAAGACTGGGAGTAAAAGATTTATGTATCTAAAAGACAAAAAAGAAAGAGCAGTATGCCCAGAATCTCTCTAGCTTGAGGAGACCGGGCGCAAATCCAATAGTTAGTTAGGAGAGTAGCAGATACGTCGTTGAGAAGGATCAATTTCAGTAGTCGATTAAACATCTAATTTCCAGGTAGCCATTTGAAGAAAATAATAAGAAACAAGTTGAAAATGCAAGGCATTGTCGCAACGAACTTCCAAATGTAGACTTACTTTAAAACAATTTAAAGAAATTAAAATTATTATGTTGTAATAATTATAAGTATTCAGATAAAATACAAAAATTTATAAACAACAAAAGAGACATTTTAATATATTTTATTTTATTGAATAAATATTTTAAAAGCTATATACGTGTTTGTGTATGTATGTATGTATGTATGTGTGTTGTGTGTGTGTGTGTGTGTGTAAATAAGGGGCATCATATTTCGATTCAGTTTTTCAGAGGATTCTAAATATGTATCGCAAATTAATTTTGGACCTATTTGAAATTTTTGATAAAATTAATTCCCCGGGGGGGTCGGGTATCCGTGGTCAGATTTTGTGGGGGGTACCATATTTCGACTCAGCTATGTTAGGGGAGTCCAAATATGTATCGCACATTAATTTTGGACCTATTTGAAATTTTAATTTTCCCGACGGAATATCGCGGGGGCACGGCGTCCCCGTGGCCCGATTTCAACTGACATCAAAACTTAAGCTCAGGACACCGAGCTGAATCGATTGATGTATCACACATTGATGTCCGACCATTAGAAAGGCCTCGGACGGACAGACAGACGGACGACAAATCGATTTCATAAACGAACGAAGTTCGTTGAAAAAGAAAAGTAGCAGTGAAGAAAGAAAAAGTTTCCCTAGAAAAAGCAAGCAAGAATTTGTATATCAGTATAACCAATCGTGGTGCGCGCACGTTGGGTGCCAAAAATGTTGTAACAAGCCTCAGCTGTGAGCAAAATATTTTGTAGCAAGTTGAATTGAAATGGACATGTTTTATGCCGATTTTTGAAAAGAACATAACGTGTTTACGAAAAGAGTAATTCGTCGCTACTTAGTGACCTGTTACTCCGCTAACATAGTAGTATCCCCTAAAAAAGTATCTTTGAAAAGCTTCACCGAATTATATTTCTGGATAACCATACTACCTGGGTCTGATTTAACCATTAAGAATGGATAAAATTGTATGAAATTCCAAGTATATAATTACATGGCAGAAGCTTACAACTTTTTTTAAATGTTAGCGAAAGATGAAAAAAGATTTTTTAAAAACTGGTAATGTCAGGGATATAATAACAATTTCACTAGGTGTAATCAAAAATAAAACTTATCAATTAATCTACTAAATTCTCATCTTCAACAAACTTCTTTCTTTGTGCGTTCTGAAATGTACTTGGCAGTTCTGATACTGTAAGATAAAAATACACAGCTTTGTCTAACAGAAACAAAGTAATGTGGATAATAAACAGTGTCAACAAGAGAATGTTGCCAAGTAATTAAGAGCACAGCGCGGATTACGATTTGAATTAACTATTTATAAATAATCTGATTCATAGACAAACGAAATTTGAACAATTTTACTGCATTTTAGTAATAGTTTTTTGTTCATATTTCGTGGTATAAAATCAGGATAATTAATTATCTTTTCAGTACTTCTACGAATAAAATGACGCGTTACATAAGTGCTTCTACAATACAGTGGTATTCATTTACATAATCAACAATGTTAATTAGAATCACTAGGGTGTAACGAGCAGGATTAAGGTCATATCCTAGAAAAACTCCGGCAGTGAGTGAAACTGGTTTTTTCCACTATATATTCATACAACGATTTTGAAATCAAATTCCATATACTAGAAAAACACCTACAACAACCCTGAATTAAAAATTTTATGCAGGAACTTATTTATTCTGAGCAAGCATTCGAATTACAGAAAAGAAATATACAGGGTGTTAAGAATACAATAGCAACACTCTGTTATACCATGATATTTAATAGGAATGATTTAAAACTGTCGCTTTAAAATGCACATCCGGATTGGTTTCCGGTTAAGAGAGTTTACACAGTTCACGATTAATACCCACATGCCGTTTAAAACAGGTTTTGTTACGTTTTGGCATTAAGTTAAATAAAAACCAAATAAAAAAAGAGGAAAATTAATCTTGAACGGACAACTTAATATTAATATATCCTCTATATTCTAATTTCATATATAGTAGTGTTCGGTAAGCCAGACAAATGTTAACCTAAGTAAATCACATGATACAACAAGTACTTTCCCCCGCATTAGTTTGTAACTATTTTTGCTAGGCATTATGTTGGATGGGTGCCACTGAAACGACTTCTGTTTTACAAAAGACTGAAACGTCTTTTTTTCTACATTAAGGCGCTAGTGAACAAAAATCTTTCGACATAGCTAGGGGTCTAATTCCTGGGTAGAGCAATGAGAAGTGGGGTGGGGGGTCAAATTCTGTTTGCAAACCAAAGTTAAGCTAAATCAAATAGGCGCCACCATGTCCTGAGATAATTACGATAATTGCAAAGCACAGTTCTAAGGGCGGACGTGGAAACCCAAAGATAAAATGATCGCCTTCGTTAACAAAAACCTGTCTTATTAAGATAAGACGCAGCTCCTGTAAGAAATTACAATGGTTAAATAAATAAAAAAATAGAACACCACTTGTGTCCTATAAACATATATAAAGAAATAATAAAAAAGTATTTCCAATATAATATTGGCATCAAATTATTACTCAGAAAAATTTTATCTTTATGTAATAGATTTGATCGCATTTGACCAAAATAAAAGCCTTAAATTTTGAACTAATTGTTTACTAAAAAAAACTCTTTTAGAATATCGGAACTTGTAACAAAAAATTGTCATAATCAACTACATCAAAGTTAAAGTTTTAACTTTCCTTTTTTCTTTCATTAAATAACCAACTGTACTTTAAACATGAACTTGTTATACAAATTAAAGTGATAATGATTTGTATGCATAACACAGTGAATTAAGTTCTAACCTGGGCAGATCTTTTCAGGTAGATAACAAATTACTAGAACCTAACATAATGAGAATTTGAACTTTCAAATTTACGTCTAATAATTTATGTACAGATAAAAGCTGATCACAAAAATAAGCATGTTTGTTTAAATTCCATTACAGCTGCACAAAGCATCTGCTTTCAAGACAACATCTGTCAACTGTGCAAAACAGAAAAATATGACGTCGAAAACATACGTTGAACTTATCGAAGGTTCACATGGAACAAAGCATGTTACTATAGAAAGCTAATTCGACAAAATTTCGTTTTACTGCTTATAAAACCAGCTCAACAATTAATTGAAATTTACACAATTTACGTGTACTAAACATAATAGCAAGTTTACGTGTTCTAACCTTTAAAACACATGCATGAATTATCTTACAACTAATAACGAACCAAAAACTGCTTTTACTGCTTCACGAAAAATTATGACGGGATTTCCGTTCTTCAAACAAGGTTACCAGCCATTCCAATTTGATACGACTGCATCCAAATTAACATCCATAATTTCTTATCAAACAAATTTCTTATTAGGCAATTTTCAAATCGACTGTTCCTACATAATGGTAATTCTTAAGTTTTTCTTGTATTCTAGTTGACGAATTCTGAACGTTTCATTCTACGTTGTCGCGCGTTATTAGAAGATATCCCAACGATTAATAGTTGATACGAAGGTTGCCATCCTCCAGCCGAAAATACATCTTAACAACGCTGTTGCCGGCGGCCGACTGACTTGTCGAAACCAGAACCGGGTGGTCGCGCCGTCAGAGGCGGGGAACACGAAACAAACAAATAGAGATGTGCTTGGACATAGCTCTATGCGACACAGATATATTAATATAAGTAGATCCCTAAGGAACAATGCACGCTTAGCGCATTATTCTTGTAATTCAATGCAATTAAATTATGACTGAAAATAAAATGTTACAAGTTCTATAAACCCAGTAGGAATACTGTATTATGACAAAAAATCCCCGACAACATAAGAAAGTAGAAGCGGAATTAAATACCAATAATTATAACCGACGTAAAAGGGGAATTAATTATTTACGAACAGGTAATTAGAACAGGTCAAAATCTAATCATTCGAGCGTGTAAATAGCGGTACGGCGGAAAGTTAAATTTTGAAAAGTAACGTTAAAATAAAATTGAAAGAAATCAATTTAGAACGTAAAAATGTAGTAATGCGAGTGAATGGTAGAAAGTTTAACAAAACCAGCTTCAAATATATTACGTTGGCTTCTCGGAAGAAAATCTAAAACGGTGCGCAAGCTTCAGTGGAACCTCGCTTGCAGCTTTGGCAATGAATATTTTTTTCATGCGCGGACAATTGAAAAATCGCGTATGCCGTAAAGTGCTATTTGCGTGAATAACACAAATAAGTGGATTGTGTTGAGTTAAGGAAGTTGAAGCTGAAACTAAAACTTGAAGGTCTCTGAAACCTTCTTTATTCTGAGCAAGCATTCAAATTACAGAAAAGAAATATACAGGGTGTTAAGAATACAATAGCAACACTCTGTTATACCCTGATATTTAATAGGAATGATTTAAAACTGTCGCTTTAAAATGCACATCCGGATTGGTTTCCGGTTAAGAGAGTTTACACAGATCACGATTAATACCCACATGCCGTTTAAAACAGGTTTTGTTACGTTTTGGAATTAAGTTAAATAAAAACCAGATAAAAAAAGAGGAAAATTAATCTTGAACGGACAACTTAATATTAATATATCCTCTATATTCTAATTTCATATATAGTAGTGTTCGGTAAGCCAGACAAATGTTAACCTAAGTAAATCACATGATACAACAAGTACTTTCCCCCGCATTAGTTCTATAAACCCAGTAGGAATACTGTATTATGACAAAAAATCCCCGACAACATAAGAAAGTAGAAGGGGAATTAAATACCAATAATTATAACCGACATAAAAGGGGAATTAATTATTTACGAACAGGTAATTAGAACAGGTCAAAATCTAATCATTCGAGCGTGTAAATAGCGGTAGGGCGGAAAGTTAAATTTTGAAAAGTAACATTAAAATAAAATTGAAAGAAATAAATTTAGAACGTAAAAATGTAGTAATGCGAGTAAATGGTAGAAAGTTTAACAAAACAAGCTTCAAATATATTACGTTGGCTTTTCCTCGGAAGAAAATCTAAAACGGTGCGCAAGCTTCAGTGGAACCTCGCTTGCAGCTTTAGCAATGAATATTTTTTTCATGAGCGGACAATTGAAAAATCGCGTATGCCGTAAACTAAAACTTGAAGGTCTCTGAACATTCTTATACTTAAGATTGGAATTTAAACAGTGACTAATATTATAAGTTTTTATGTTTATACTTCTTTAAAACTTACATGTTAGTTAAAAGTATAAAATGGTTAGTATTTGGTTAATGAGAAATTAATAAAAGTGAATGTGATTATTTTTATTAGTCAATGATTTACTGACGGAATGAGTG
The DNA here is from genome assembly GCA_036346225.1 of Platerodrilus igneus. NCBI lineage: Eukaryota > Metazoa > Arthropoda > Insecta > Coleoptera > Lycidae > Platerodrilus > Platerodrilus igneus. Next base: position 1,958,249 of record JARFIW010001049.1, on the reverse strand, counting down.
TTGAATAAAAGTAAGCATACTGTTGTCATTTTAAAATATTCAGAAACATGTAGGTATTGATATTAAAGTATTTTGGAATGGCCAATAAAATGATATAACGAAAAGCTGGTGTATAACGATTTCCATATTTGCTATTGACAACATTTTCAGATATTGGGATTTATAAATGTCCGTTGCCGCCTTACCGAATTTATGAGGGCAACTGAGAGGGGTTGTAATGGCCTGTAAAATAGGGGTTTTATAGTGACGACACAGAGAGAAATGGTTTCAAATCAGTTACCCCAAACTCGGCTTCTGGTAGCACAACAGTCACTTACTGATTGTTATCTAGATCTAAGGTAGGTGGATAGGAAGTGGAGTTTGACCGGTTTGATTTATTTTAGTAGAGGAGAGCGTGATAATAAGGAGGAGTTTATTATCCCGCGGTCCGTACGGAACTCTCGCTTGCTCGGTAGTAACTACGAGCGCGATAACGTCAAAGGCCGTCGCGGCAGGGGGGGGGTGCGGGAAGTCCCGAACGGCGCGTACAATGTCATGTTATTTAATATTGGAAACAGGAAAATTTGGAGTGGTAATAGCTTTGTAGAGGGGATTAGATTTAAGGTCTCTTTAGGATTTTATTCTTTTGGCAAAACCGGGCCAGTGTGAGGTTAAGAAATTTAGCTTTTCTTTTAGGGAAAGTACCTTTGTATTTTTATTAAAATTATTTTATGTTAATAGAGCTTACGTTTATGTTGAATTTTTATTTGACTTAAAAACTAGATAAACAGACATGTGTAAAAGATATCCAGCTACCCCAGTATTGGAATCTTATTAAAATGAGGCATTCTATTTAATTTGATGCAATTTTAATAAGTGTTTTAAGATGTTTGAAATAAATGTAACGTATAAAGAGAAAAATCAGGAAACCGAAGCAAGGGAGACCTATGTGGAATACCCGTCTTCTGTGTAGAGATATCAAAAAAAGGTTGTCGTGACAGACGGTTTGGCACCCTTCAATTATGGCTACAGAAAAAGTCTTTCAAGGTCAGTGATAGTGTAACAGTTTTTTGTATTTTAGATATTTTATTTATTTATTTTTATTCCTTTCATTTCTATTTTTGTATACTTCTCCATAGGAACCCACCCTCGCACCGCTGCAATTAGCCGACGCACCTTATATTGTTACGGGGTTCCCGCTCCTTCATGACAAATCAGAATTTAGTAACTTACCGCATATTTTACCCGTAACAATTTTAAGGGTTATTATAGTCGTGACAACCAGAATCGCGCCGGAGCTTTTTGCAGTCAAGGCTTCTCAGTTTTTCGGACTCATTGTAAAAAAGATAGTTTCTTTTATATTATTTTACGTTTTGAAAAAGACAATTCCCTTTCGGCAACAGATACAGGCATTGTCTATAAAATACGGATAGAAGTATCTACAAGATCATTTTTATAAATAAACTCTTATATTTCTGGTCGATTTTTTCAGCAGCTAAAACCTTTTGGAATGTTCCAATCTCACCTACAAGATTAACAGCACAAATATCTGAATGATTTGTCAATTATTTTAATTTGCAGATCTTTACAAAATTTCGCTGAGATAATTTTATCCTTAGAAATTAATTTGTTGTATAAAAAATTAAAAGTAATAATGTTCTTTTAACAGTAAATCTCTCCTAGACAAAATTTATAGACGTCTCTAAAGCACAAAAATAAAAATCAGTTTTAAATTTATTTTGTGGATTTAAGACAGGTTGATATTCATGTCATACTAAAATTGTTGTTTAATTTTATTTTTTCTGTTTGCTTGAACTTCCGGAAATGTTTGTTCTGTTTCTAAACTCTCAACAAGTTCTTTAGCATTTATTAAAAAAAGCTAAATTCGTCATCTGACCTACATTTCCGTGCATATTTTTGGAGATTATCCAAAGTTTTCATCGTAACGTTTTTTTTGCTACGAGAAAAAATGCTTTTTGGAACAACTTAGAAGTATTAAGCCAATACAAAAAAAAATGAAAAAATTTCTCAAGAATATTTATTTGCAAATTTAGATAGATTTTCGAATTTTCAATTGTCCTTGGTTCCATATGGAAAACAACATGCGAGTAGTTATTTTCTAGTTTGGTTCGATTACAAGGGTACGTTCAACATTTTGTACCCACAATCATGTAGAAAACAATTAAGCTGTTTTGAAATCTGGTTTGTAAAGTCTTAAATAGCAATTTAATTTTAAAGTAAATGCAAACACCTTATTGTTCACGAAACACCTCAATGTTTTAAACTTGTCTCATACACACGGCGCGTGGGCATTAAACATTTGTTCTAATAATATTTCCTTCGGTTGAACTATCTTTGCAAGTAATTTTCTAAATCCGCTCACTTCCACATCATCTTCGACTCAAGCAGGTTGGGAAATCGTTGATGGTGAGACTTGTGGTGAAAAATGTAAGTGCCTTAATCTATTTTTATTTCAGCTTAAAATTCGTAGGGCCAACAAAAACCCCGTTGAGCTAAGAAAAATCCGTATAGTCAACAAAAATCCGTAGGGCCAACAAACTTCATATGGCCAATAAAACTCCGAAAGTACAAATATACTATAAAGCCAACAAAATGCTGTAGAACCAACAAATGTACTCTCAAGCCTACCAACATCGTTAATGTCCAAGCACGCATCACGTACTACACAGTTTGGGGATCACCTTTGTCACTGCACGCAACCAGCTGAAACCTGGGCCTAACCAAGGGTAGCAGCTAGCGGCCAGTGTTTAAGGGTACGTGATTTTTTAAACCCCGCACGGGGAATTCTATAGTATTATGTTAAAAATAAGCATTACGCGAAAACCGCACAGAGATTTGTTTCTCACATAGACATTGATTTATAATTTGCTTTTTGGGAAGTTGCTAGTATTGCATTTACCATGACTAAAGTGTAGCTGCGCCAAACCAATTTCCGTCAGAACCTTAACCTATCTTGGAGGTGGGAACGATGGTTCGTGAGAGCCGATACGTCGAAACAAGCAGACTTTACACCGGCCTTCCTCGATTGTAGACACGTTTTCGTACAGTCAACAAAGTGGTCCATTTCTTTTGTTCACTTTTCTCTACCGTTCTACAAAGTATCGGTGCTTCGTCGATAGGAAAGCTACCGCCAACCGAACAAGACGATATCTGAACGCCACGCCGAGACTAAGGACGCACCGGGATTAGCATAATCACGGGGTAAGTGCTGCCTTTAGAATTTGAAAGGCATCTGACGCCCCAGGGTATTTAATCCCTTGTAAATTTGAATATCTTGTATATTATTTATTGCAGCACATTATATAGTAAAAATCAAGGGTAAAGTTAACGTTACCATAGAATCCCCCTTTATAAATATGAGGTTTATAATAAAGAGTTAGCTTTTTCACGTTTAAATTGATCTTTAGTTTACATTACCTAGTATTTTCATGTTTGTCTTGTATCTAGTATCTACTAGAAAACATTAAAAAATTGTACGTTTAAACCTGAAAACATTTCGGTATATTATTTATTTTTGCAAATAAGAAATCTTATATTAAAATAGTCCCGGTAGAGTAAATCTAATCACTTCCATGGTTGATAATATTGTAAACAAAATATTAAATATGGTCGATGCGTCATTTCTTGGTTTAAATTAATTTGTATTTTGCTTATAAATGCATTCCAGTTAATCTTAAACGGATTTTATTGTGTTCAGCGAGTGATTTTAAAATATTACTAAATAATTTTTGTTGTGGGGAGTTTCCGTAGGTTTTTCCGTTATCTGAAACAGTTATGATTGTGTCGAATTACTAAAAATATTCGCTTTTTCGAATTTATAATATCTAAGCTGATGAGTAGTTATTGTTTAATCACCTTTTGGAATATCTAGTGCATGGTAATTTCAATCCATATTCTTTGGAAAGACTTTCAATAAAAAAACCTAACCATAACCCGAGTGTCTGCCTTGTGTAATAAACTACCTAACATATTTATACATATATATATATATATATATATATATATATATATATATATATTGTTATGTATGTTGATATTTTATATGTAATGATGCTTAAATATCCGAGTAAAATAATAGGTGCAACCTGTAATATGGTGTTAGTCTGTAATTGATTAAAATAAAACTCTCTCAATTCAATTATGCCACGGCTTTTTTGAAACTCTTTCTCAGGAAACTGTATCTAGTATTTTAACTCTGTAAGGAGAAGTAGGTTCTTTGTCCCCTTACAGGTATTGAAACACAAGCACCTAAAGCGTATACGATCAAAATCAAACTTAACCTCTAAGTCGTGCTTACGTATACCGATTAAACAAAGATTGATAAATCTATTCTGCAATTATTTATTCTAGTTAACGTTTGAAATTTAATTTATTCTAAATTACTTAATATGAAGAGTAGATAATATTAACTTTTATACCTGTAACTCCGTTGAATGTGTCTGGTTGTACAGGATTGGAACAGGATACACAAAGTTGCCTCAAGCGCTTTCAGTGAGTACCTATTAAATAATATGTCTTAGTATAAAATACAATAATGTTTTTCCTCTAGTTTTAGGTTCTCTTATGGAACTACTTCAACCACTAATTGTTTTATTACTCTACAACTACGAACACCTTATACTTCACCAATTAACTGATCAGCTGCAACTCCTGAACCACAACAAAGGATGCCCCCGATGGTGGTATATTGAAATCTTCTTTCTTTAAATTAATTTTCGTCGTTTAACTTTCACTTTCCTTTTACCTTATTATTTTGAATCAAAATGCATGCACAATTAACATGTATATTTAATTTGATATAAATTCTCAGTACAAGCTCTTTACAAAAACAAATTTATCAATCCACAAAAATTTATATGCAAACTTTTTTCCAAAATTTTTATAATTAATTCTCCATTTAAAACAATTATCACCATAACAACCAACAAAAAACAAACTTATTTCTAGCCTACTACTAATATAACATAAGGGATGCATTCAACTAACTTAACTTAAATCTACCTAATTACTATTTTAGAACATGTTTGTTTTTATTTACATTTTATTTGACATTACAAAATTTTTATGTTGATTTATATTTTAAATGTATTAAACATATCTTATTTTAGGCAACTCAAAATTATAATTGGCATACAGTATCCTGCAAAAATTACAAATGCTAAACTGAAGACAAAACCTATACACATTCAACCGAAGATGCATTGGATACCCTTCGTATATGCAAACAAATAATAATGCTTTTTATAAACTTCAAACGCTGTACTTCTAGTACGTAATATCATATTTATGCTTTCAACAAGTAACTATTCATCAATCTTTGTTAACCGTAGTGTTTTTAACTTTTTGTATAGCTTGATAAAATGGAAAATTTATGGTTTTATCCGTAGCACTAACGAACTACCTTTGTAGATCCTTTGATAAATGTCAAATGTCATAAAAGCCCCACCTGGTTTGATAAAATAAATAGAAGATTCTCTTTCCTCTAAACAGTGTCAACGATTGTAATAAGCTTATATTTATTTTATTAAAACACTGCTAACCTTACGTTTTAAAAATTACTAACTGTAGTTCAACCATATCAAAATTTAATATGAATACTAATACTAAATTTAACTTTTGTAGAAATGTGTAGACTTGATTACTAATGCCTGTAATTTACTAACACTTTGTGATATAAAATGTGTATGTGTATTTATTGTATGAATGGGTATAAATGTTCCAAGTGAAATCGTCCCGACATTCACCCTTTCATTCTCAAGTTCAAACGTATTGCTATTAGCGAAAATTTTCCTTATTTGATAAGGTCCTTCATATGGAAATAATAATTTTGCACAAATGTTTCTACCCCAATTCGAAACTCTCAACCTCTTAACGATAACTAAATCCCCAATCTGAAATTTTGTCTGTTTCTTTATTCGATTGCATCGTTTCTCGACCTCCCTCGTTGTCTAGTCTCTGCCCTTGCTCTGGCCTGTTCTAATAAACTGTCAATGTCCTCCACCTCGTTCTGATCTCGCCATGGCCTGGCTGGTACCACCCTTTCATTAACGTTACTGGACAAACTTTCGTCACTGAACTCGGTACAAAATTCAAATAATTTTCGATCCTTTGTAAATTTCGAACCCAACTATTATGCTGTCCCTCAACCGATATCCTTAAGTACTTGATGACTTCCCTAATGTAGCGTTCACATGGATTTGCTTGTGGATGTCGTATACTACAAAACCCAACCTTTATACCTTCTCCCCTTAATTTATCAATTACTCTTTTATTATTGAAATAAGTGGCGTTGTCCATCAATATCTTTTTCATCACACCTGTCTGTTCAGTGTACTTTCTTATGCTCTTCAAAACGTGTCTTGTGTTGCAGTTTCTGCCTGGGTATAATTTTACGTACTTTGAAAAATGTCCACTATCACCAAAATATGTCTGTATCCGTTATGTCCTGGTATTAAGTTGCTTACATAGTCGACTGCTACGATGTCCAAAGGTCTTTCTGTGTTAATTACCATGTGTGTGTTTTGTAACGTCATGTTCTTGTCTTTGCTTAGTAAGCATGTTCTACAACTATTTATGCTGTCCATTATCAAAGAAATGTCGTAGCGTATAAAAGTCTCCTAAACAGTAAAAAGGTCTTTCGTATTCCAATGTGTCCGTATGTCCTGTGAATTTCTACGATCATTTTAGTGCTGTCTCTTTCGATAATACTAGTAAGTCTTCGTCCCCAATGCATTTTACCAAAAAGTTGTTCCTCAGATTAAAACCTTTATATTCCACCCATTTTGCTCGTTTAATTTCGTCCGAATGGTCATAATGTCATCGTGTTGTTGCATGTTGATAAATTCCTGGTTTGTCCATCTACCCTCGTCTTTAAATGTCTGTAACGCTACTAAAAATCCCTTTTTTTCACCCCCAGTTATGTCGTCCTTTCTACTAAGAAAGTCTGCAGTCACGTTCTCCTTCCCTGGCTTGTGCCTAATGTCAAAGTCGTATTCTTGTAGTGTTAACGCCCACCTATATAAACGATTATTTAAAAATTCTTTCTTCTTCAAAAACGTCGCCGCTGAATTATCTGACTCTATCAGAAACTTATTCCCTAACAAATAAAACCTTAATTTTTTCACTGCGTACACAATAGCTAACATCTCCTTCTCTGCAGTTGAATACCTTGTCTCACATTCCTTCAGTACTCTGGAAATGAAGCATATTGGCACTTCTACCCCCTTTTGTATCTGAACTAATTCTGCGCCTATAGCACGATTGGATGCATCTGTTCGTAAAATAAACCTATCAACAAAATTTGGATATTTTAATGATAATTCCTGGTAAAACCCCCTTTTCAAATCCTGAAATGCATTCTCTCGCTGCTCCGTCCACCTCCATCTCTCATTCTTTCTAAGTAATTCCACCAATGGTAGGCACAATTCTGAATAATGTGGTATAAAACGTTTATAGTAGTTGAGAACTCCTAAAACCCTCGCAAGCCCCTTAAATTTCTTGGTTGTTCTAAATTTTAAGTTCGTCCAACCTTTTTTACAAATCGTAATGCCCTCGTCACAAATTACAAATCCCAAATAACCAACTTCACGTTTGAAAAATTCACATTTTCTACATTCAACTGTAAACCTCCTTCATCTATCCTACGATAATTTTTGTTACATGTTCCAGGTGTTCCTCGTTATTCCTGGAGAATATCAGTATATCATCGACATAGTGCGTGCAAAATTCCTCGAACTCATTTAATAACTTCTGCATGGCTCTGACCAATGCAGCTGAACTTGAAGCAAGACCAAATGGAACTACTCTATATTGAAATATTTCTCCCTCGATGCTAAAACCAGTATACTTTCGGCTGTCTTCATGCAAAGGAATCAACCAAAATGAGTTTTTCAGATCTAATTTGCTGAAAACCCTTCTCCCACTTATTTTGTATAATAAATTATCCATCGATTGTGGCTGTTCATATTGTGCTTTAGTAATCAAATTTAATTTTCTGGCATCTAAACAAATTCTTATATCTAACTTATCACTAGGTTTGGGTACAACAACGATCGGATTAATAAAAGAAGTCCTTGCTGGCTCTATTATTCTATTTTTCAACATATCTCTGATTTTTATCTTAACTCTCTCCCTCATACTATACGGAATCGGATATACCTTCGTAAAACCCATTTTCTTCTGTTACTTCTAACTTGTGTACATACTTAGTCGCTACCCTTGGTTCCCCATTAAATAACCCTACGTGCTCATTAAATATCTCATATAATCTACCCTTTATTCCCTCGTCTATAATCCCTATCTGTCCTTCGTCAAATACCTTCTCAAATAAATTACCTAACATTATCTCATCCTGTCCTTCTAAATTACTTTCCTAATCATCCCTGTACCATAAACATCACTATTAGTATCCATCCCTTTATTCGAACTCACCTTAGGCACCACCCAATTCTTCCTAATATTTAAAATCTGTATACTTCTATCCTTGCCATCTATTTTCATCCCAAATCTTTCTATAACATCTATCCCTATTATAAAATCTAAATATAACCCGTTGCCACTAAAAACTCAGCTTCTCCTAGCTTTTCTCCCCTATTGAAATCGGTACACAAATCATTTCGCGATTACTGATATCTTCTTTTCATCGCAGACCATAAACTTATCCGTTTTATCTTGCAAATCCTCCCTTTTAATAACTCAGCGTGCTTGATTACTATTTCTTTCTTTACCAGCGACAGCTCAGACCCACTATCAATTAATGCTACATATAGACAATTCTCTAACTTTAAATTAACAAACGGTAAACTACTTTTCTTTCACCCTGTCTTCTAATAACGAATGTACAAAACTTAAGCTACCGTCGTACCCAAATCCACTAAACTTAAACCTATATCTAACTCTAAATTAACTAACTTATTTACATAATCGGAGTTTTTTTTAAACCCGAGGGCTCCTCGTGAACCTGTGCAATGTCAATCAAGTTTTCGGATTCCCTGGTCCTGCCTGACGTCGTCATATGTCGGATACCTACATTACGCTGCTCTGGACTTTTATCTCTCTCCTATTGTATCTTAATTGTTCGTTGTCGTTGTATCTACCCCATAGTCCTGCTGTCCACGTTGAAAATCATGTCACCGGTTAAATTGTCTCCCATCTCCCCAGTCATTTCTATGCCAGTTATTTGATCCCTGAAATTTTCGTCTCTATGTACCCGTTGACCCCAGTTGTTCGTTCTCCTTGATCTCCTGATTTTGATTCCTGTTCCAGTTATTGAAACGGTAATTGTCCCCTGGTCCTGGTTTCTGTTCCCATTGTGTTGAGGTGTCATGTGTCTCTCCCGTGTCGTTGTTCCTGTCTTGGATTGTCATATCGGTTCCATGTTTTAAAATTTTCTTGTTGATTCCGGTTTCTCCCGGTGTTCCTACCTTCCCAATATCTATTGTTATTTTCAAATTCCTGGCCATGTCATAATTCCGCATGATTTCTAAAATTCTTTCAGTGTTTTAATGTTTTGAGTGGCCACCGCCTAGCCACTTCAGCTTCCATATGTCTCGATAAAACTGTATCAACTCCTCTTCTCTAAATTTCGAGTCAAATGCTGCGCCTGATTGTAATTGTCAATGATGTAGTCCTCTCGTGACCTCATGCTAGTCGAATACTGTCCTGTTATCAATTTTGTCCGAATTTCTGTCTGTTTCGCTACCCCAATATTGTTCTTTGAAAAGAGTCTTAAATTGCTCGTATGTATTGTAACTTTTCCTGATGATGCTGTGCCATTTTTCAGCGTTTCCCTTTAAACTTGCCCCTATCATTTGTATGCGCACCCTCTCTGGTTCACCTTCCATTATCTCGTCCAACTTGTCTAAGTATAACATCGGCTGTTCGTAACGCTCTTCCCTCAAATTTCGTAAGATTTCTCGTCCAATTTTGAAATAGCCCTGGTCCATTGTCCCTAAACGTCCCCTTCTAAACCTGTTACTTGTTCCTAATTACACTAACACTACCTTCAAGTACCCCAAATTTCTCATCTACCCTGTCTTTAAAACCAATTACATCAGCCCTTAATTCCCCTGAATCTCTAATTTTATCCTGAATCATTTCCATCACTTCCCTTTTTGAACTTTGAAGATTCTCCGTTTGTTTTAGATCGACTCCTACCAATTCACCCCTTAGCTCCGATAGACCTGTTACAAAATTTTCTTCGACGACCTTTACCCTGTCTTCCACGTCCATCCTTACTTCATCTCTCAGTGAACCCAAACTACTCTGTATTAGCGCATTTATCCCTCCGAATTTCATCTCAATCATTTCAAATCTTTCTCTCACTTCCACTCGTGAATTCTCATTTTTCTCTTCCATTTTCACAAATCTTGTCTCCATTTTCTCAAATCTTTCCCCCATTCTCTCAAAATTTTTCTTACCTTCCGCTTGTGAATTTCCAAAGTTTGTCTCTATTTTTTCAAAATTTCTCCTAACTTCCGTTTGTGAATTTTCAAATTTTTCCTCCTGTGAGTTCGAAATTCTCTCAAAACTGCATAATACCTAGCATGTCCCCTCGTTCGCTGTCTCTCTGACACCTCCAACCTGTCTTTCACGTCCGGCTGAATTACAACCACCTCCGGCTCCACATATTCTCTCCTTTCCTCCTCTGCATCTCCTGCCGCTAAAGTCTCCATCACCCGTTGCCCTCTCATAACCGTCTCGACACCATAAACCTTTCCTGACCTGGTGATCCCTTTCTCGCCTGACATGTTCTAAATAATGTTGCCTTTTTTCAATGACCTATTTCTTGCCCCACCAAAATACAAATTCTCCAAACCTGCAACTACGCTAATTCTCTCTCTCCAAAACACCACGCTTACAACACTGCTTATCGAGCCCCACCTGCTTTTTGTCCTACTGCAACCTATTACTCTTTAACTTGCCCCACGTTTGTTGGTCGCCAATATTATGTTATGTATGTTGATATTTTATATGTAATGATGCTTAAATATCCGAGTAAAATAATAGGTGCAACCTGTAATATGGTGTTAGTCTGTAATTGATTAAAATAAAACTCTCTCAATTCAATTATGCCACGGCTTTTTTGAAACTCTTTCTCAGGGAAACTGTATCTAGTATTTTAACTCTGTAAGGAGAAGTAGGTTCTTTGTCCCCTTACAGGTATTGAAACACAAGCACCTAAAGCGTACGATCAAAATCAAACTTAACCTCTAAGTCGTGCTTACGTATACCGATTAAACAAAGATTGATAAATCTATTCTGCAATTATTTATTCTAGTTAACGTTTGAAATTTAATTTATTCTAAATTACTTAATATGAAGAGTAGATAATATTAACTTTTATACCTGTAACTCCGTTGAATGTGTCTGGTTGTACAGGATTGGAACAGGATACACAAAGTTGCCTCAAGCACTTTCAGTGAGTACCTATTAAATAATATGTCTTAGTATAAAATACAATAATGTTTTTCCTCTAGTTTTAGGTTCTCTTATGGAACTACTTCAACCACTAATTGTTTTATTACTCTACAACTACGAACACCTTATACTTCACCAATTAACTGATCAGCTGCAACTCCTGAACCACAACAAAGGATGCCCCCGATGGTGGTATATTGAAATCTTCTTTCTTTAAATTAATTTTCGTCGTTTAACTTTCACTTTCCTTTTACCTTATTATTTTGAATCAAAATGCATGCACAATTAACATGTATATTTAATTTGATATAAATTCTCAGTACAAGCTCTTTACAAAAACAAATTTATCAATCCACAAAAATTTATATGCAAACTTTTTTCCAAAATTTTTATAATTAATTCTCCATTTAAAACAATTATCACCATAACAACCAACAAAAACAAACTTATTTCTAGCCTACTACTAATATAACATAAGGGATGCATTCAACTAACTTAACTTAAATCTACCTAATTACTATTTTAGAACATGTTTGTTTTTATTTACATTTTATTTGACATTACAAAATTTTTATGTTGATTTATATTTTAAATGTATTAAACATATCTTATTTTAGGAAACTCAAAATTATAATTGGCATACAGTATCCTGCAAAATTACAAATGCTAAACTGAAGACAAAACCTATATACATTCAACCGAAGATGCATTGGATACCCTTCGATATGCAAACAAATAATAATGCTTTTTATAAACTTCAAACGCTGTACTTCTAGTACGTAATATCATATTTATGCTTTCAACAAGTAACTATTCATCAATCTTTGTTAACCGTAGTGTTTTTAACTTTTTGTATAGCTTGATAAAATGGAAAATTTATGGTTTTATCCGTAGCACTAACGAACTACCTTTGTAGATCCTTTGATAAATGTCAAATGTCATAATATATATATATATATATATATATATATATATATATATATATATACCAAAATAGGCGATAAATAAACCATACGAATCTTCCGGCATGATCTGCAGAGTTCTTAGGAGCTTGGCTTACCACTACATCCTATGCAGATGGCGGTTAACTAGGGTAGTCTGCAAAACCTGACCATACGAATCACTTGTCCTTTCTTTTTTGAGACGATGAAAAACGGCTGGACAGGCACAGAATGAGGAGAGGGGGCAACAACCCACTTTACCCAAGCCAGTGAACTTTTAGAGCCAAACTTTCAACAGAGACAGTTATCCACAATCTGGTTTCCAGGATGCAAAAGGCTCTACGTAACAAAGAGGTCCACGTGCTTTTCTGGACATTGAGGAGTGAGGACTTTGACAATACATCTTTCAGTTCCATCTCATTGGTTACTATGTCAATTGCAATGGAGGAGACTTGGAGCAGGTTGATAGACTAAGCAAGGTTGCTAAGGTATGCTGATGATCTGCGGCCTTAGTAGAGAGTAACACAACTGCATTGTCATGGACCAAATGCAGGAGGCTCTGAAAATAGTAGACATGAGCAACACGGAAAAACCTCAAGATCAGTCTCCAAAAGTGCATCTTAGTATCCGTTACGCGAAGAAGAAAGATTAAAGGCCTTACGTTACATTACATGATCCTAAAGTGTAACCAAATGGTTTATCAGGCGTGGTGCTGTATTTGGGGGGTGGGGTTTATAGACGTCAAGCTCACCTGGAACAAACAGGTCGATATGGTGATGTATGAGGCAAAAACTTCTTTACCACTAGTTAGATGTACTTGTGGCAAATTCTGGGGACTAAGACCAAACAAAGTGTAGTGGCTATACACTAGGGTGGTCAGACCAGCGGTAACATATGCAGGCGGCTCCGTGGCGTAGTGGTATGTGTGTGACTACCGCGCCCAAGGTCCCGGGTTCGAATCCCGACACGGTCCGCTTGAAAAATGTTAAGCGAGCATTTTTCACAAAAATACATCCTCGTTCGGATGAGAGGTAAAATGGAGGTCCCGTGTGTTAGTGTTGTCACGCACGTTAAAGATCCCTACCTTGCTTGGAACAGCAAGGGTTCGGCAAAATTCAAAATTTTCCAGGTAAAAAAAACTCGCTTCCTGGCCAATGTAGTACCTTCGGGTGGAGCATTGAAAAATCATATATGAGGTAACATAGGCAGCTTTGGTGTGGTGGCCCAGGGTTAAGCAAATAAATATCAAAACTAAGCTGAACAGTATCTAGAGATTGGCGTACCCAAGCATTACAGGGATGATGTGTTCCGTACCCATGTCCATGATATAGAAACTCTCCTAGGGCTTTCCTACTACAAATGATGGTGGTGGGGGAACAAGGCTCGGACAGTACAGAGTTAAGAACCTTTCGTCCGAGCTTATTGAAAGGACAGAACGTACGAGATTGTTTGGAAGATTTTGAGGATATCTGTTCGAGATGCATATGGACCAAATGATTGTCCAACATCGACCAGGAACACTCTTTGAAACTCTATTTAGGACAGCAAATGAGAGGAAAGAAAGGTACTTACCTGAAAGCAGCATGGTTTGGTACACAGATGGCACTATAGATGAGACCGTTTCCAAATCTGGGACCCACAAGGAGCGACCGGAAGCTTGAATAAGTTTCCCTTTAGTATGCCAATGTTTTTCAAGCGGAAATATATGCTATACTACAAAGTGTCAGAAAAGCATATGAGGAGACTTTCGAAGGTAAATGTATTTTGTGACTGACAGCCAGGCGGCACTTATGCCTCTAACAAGCTAGAAGGTTTCACCAAGACTAGTATCAGAATTATTAAATCAGTTAAGGACTGGCACAGAAGAAAACTGTGATATTACGGCAGGTGACAGGTCACCAAGGAATCAAGGAAATGAAGTAGCAGATGATTTCGCAAGACAGAGTGAACAAGGGTCGTTCACCCGAACCTACATTGTGAGTCACAAATCTGTCATCCACAGCTATAATAGCGAGTGGATTTGCAACCAACACTTAAGAGACCGTCAGAATAGACTGGGGTTGAGTCAAGACGTTGTTAAAGAGATCTAGCAGGAAAATGGTTTGCCTGAGCAGAACACAGCTCAGAACCATTGTGGAGTTCCTGGCAGGACACACATGTCAAGGTTCGCCTAAAGAGAATATGTAACTATAACGGAGACCTCGAATGCAGCCTCTGTCAAGAATAATCAAAGACTGCAATGCATGTATTATGCAAATGTGACGTATTGGGCAAAAGAAAATAGCATCTATTTGGAAGGCCAAAGTTAGAACCGAAGGAAGTTGATACCCTTTTCACAAGAGACCTGCATGCTTTAGTATAGAGTTTAGGCTTGCCGATAGGGTATGAAAATTAACCAGGCTCCGCACAACAAGCCTCCTTTTAGGCTGCAAACATTTAGCAGACGCACCTGCCAGAGGGAATGATTTTAATGGATACAGCTTAAAATGAGTCCCATACGTCAGCTATAGAAGCGTTATATTCCACGGGTTTGGATAACTATAAAAAAATGCAGCCGACTGCATGATTGTTGAGGTGTTGACATTTTTGCTGGCAACTATTTCTAAATGCGAATCTTAAATTTAAATTTCAGTCAGGAAGAAAATATCTAAGGGGTTTAATGGCTTCAATTTTACTCTCACATCGAGTTTCTGAAAGTTAATTGCAATACATTGTTTTTAAAATTTTCCACATACTACAATTCTTGGATTATTCCAAAAAAGCTAACTGATTTGTATGATAGTTTTGCAGCGTTTAAGCTATATAGGGAACAAGGGACAAAAACTCTATATAAAGTTTGCCCTTCATGTTACTTTTGTTATCATGCCCTTGTCCCCTTATGTTATAGATGTTAATATTCTCATTTTTAAGAAAATCTGTCACAAAAGTCGCTAAACCTACATCAGATGTGTCTAAAATAGAGGAAGCCCCTAAAAAATGGATTAGATTAAATCTGCAAATAATATGATAATATTAATTTTCTACTATATTAATTAGCCACACCCCTTAAACAATATAAATGCTATTACAAGACAAACAGCCAAGCATAACTTACACTATTTAGAGCATTAAAACAACATACAATAGATTTACAGATACATAATTAATATCTAAAAACAACAAACCAAAAAAAATCAAATACCAACATCTCGCATAATTCATAAATAGCAAAGCAGGTACAAATTTCACATCTTCTGTGCCAATCAATTAATTTAAGGTTGATGAACCCTGGAGTACATAAACTGCACTGACAGCACACATGTTCACAAACTTTTCAAATAGGCAACAAACAGATTAACATTTTGATATATTTAATATTTATGCCTAGTCAATATCTACACATTCATTGGTTGCAAGGCATATAAAAATTTTATATTAGATATATTAAAATAATTAGTTTACTGTAGTAGTAATTAACGTAAAGCAGATTGAAAATAACTTAAAAAATACATTACGCAATAGTTACAAGCTATAGAATATGTCATTAATTTAAAGAGAGCGTAGAGATACATAAACAATATTATTTAGAAACCTGTGGTCTAAACGAATGGTAAAGCTACAAACAGACACAAAAAATGTATCCAACCTGTTGTAGAACCGCACTAATGTTAGCTAGGTCACAAATCAAATACACAACAAATCATCATCCTTTAAAGTCGACCAATAAAGTTGTGACATTCTGCAAACATAAATGAGTGAAATAGAATGTATTTTAACTGTAAAACGAATAAACCCAATGCACTTTAGCTGCTACTAAAATAAGTTTAAAATGTTTTTTAAACATTCGGATGTACTGATAATAATCACAACAAAAAAATAATATTCCATGATGCTGATTTAGTCGACTGTATTAGGTTTCTGACCCCATACGCAAGTTTGTTGCAATTCAGCTATTATGTGCATATGATAACCCATTTTAAGTTGATTGTACTTTTTCACTGAAATAATAACTATAACGTGTTAGATGTTTCAGGTTTTAGGTAATTAAAGATATTTTGTGTAGTTTGGTGAATTCAACACTGTTGTCAAATCAATTCATGTGTATGAAGCGATTCAGGATAACACTACCATACGTGGGTTATTTCTTATAAACATTTAACAAAACAGCAGTCCTGAAACTTTTACTTACGCTGATCTTGGTCGAGCATTAAAAAAATTAGCCCAAGAGTAAAATTCTTTACAGGATTTTTTAGCCAATCAATCTCTATCATCTCGTCAATTATATAGACACGGTCGGAAGGTATAGCATTGCAGTTATAAGAAAACAGGTACATTCTTATTTGACAGCCGCTTCTTTTGGCCATGGGTTTTACCGACAAAAAACCATGATAAGCAGATATCTCAAGAAATAGCCAAAATCTCCCAATTGAACCATATCCACTTGATAAGTAAATTGCAGAAGTATGTGATCTTTGCTTGATCATATTTCACCCACACATCATGGATTTTATCGTCAAGTTGTCTACAATGGACATGTAGAAGAAGCAAATCATTTTTAAAAAAAGCTAACTTAGAATTGTTTGTTTTAAATACATTATTTAGAACTGCCTTTTAAAATTCAACTAAAAAGCAAATGTAAAAGTTGCCCAACCACATATAAATATTCAGTTTTTCAATAATAGTAGTATTCAAAATTTATTTAATATTCATCCGAGTGCGAAAAAATAGGCAACGTTCTCACAATTATATAAGAAAAATAATTGCTTGGTCAAATGAAAATTCTTTTAAAATTTTCCATATAGGTATCAAAATTTAATCTTGGGCTACTTTTAAGCTAAACAGCACCTCACATGATAAAAAACAAAGGACTAAGGGTTGATCCTTGTGGAACGCCAGACGATAAGGAAAGTAAGTAATAAATATGATAAAGTACGTTTACAGGCTAAATTCTATTAGCCAAATAATTGCTTCTTAATTTGATTAGTAATAGTTATAGATTGAATGACTTAATAGTCAACATTCTCGAAATTGAATTAGAAAATAGACTATTGGTCTCATAAAAATTCTTTTGGAAATTTCCACATACAAAATTGTAATCTTGGGCCACTTTTAAGCTAAACACCACTTAATATAATAATCAACAAATGACCACAGTTTGATCCTTGTGGAATGCCAGACGATAAGGAAAATAAGTCTTGAAATATTATCACGTAACTACAAATTAAATTCGATTAATTAAATAACTGCTTCTTAATTTGTTTTAGTAATAGTTATAGATAAAGCAACTTAATAGGCAACATTCTCAAATTGAATAAAAAATAGAGGTATGGTTGGTTCTATGAAAATTGTTTTGAAAATTTCCACATTACAAATTAAATTATATTAACTAAATAATTACTTCATGATTTGATTTAGTGATAGTTATAGATAGAGTGACTCAATAGCCAATGTTCTCAACAACTGAATAAGAAAATGGATGATAGGTCCCGGAAAATTCTTTTGGCAATTTCTACATATCAAATTTTAATCATGAGTAACTTTTAAGCTAAACAATACATCACATAATAAGCAACAAATGACCATGGATTGCTCGTTGTGGAACACTGGATGATATATGACAGTCAATTTTGTCGAGTTTTGCTGTCATAAATTTTATTGTATTTGTACCTTTATTTAATTAAGATTTAGTACATGTAATATAGGTGATGGTTTTGTTTTCAGTCTTATTGAAGTTAATATACTCAGGGTATTCGTCATTAAAGGAAAATTACCCTTACATAAAATCTACGATTAGTAATTTATTTTTATTATTAACAAAATTATTACTGTCCTTGTAATAAATATTAGAATATATTAACTTCTTAATTTTCAGGTAGAAGAAATCAATTGCAACATTTTCGTTTCATTTATTCAAAGTGATTTTCTAGTTATCTTGCCGTTGTGGAAAAGTAGTACAGAGATTTCGGCATTTTAAGATTAACATTGCGTTTCTGAATCATCCATTGTTTATATACATTCAAAGTTTATTCCAGATTAATAAATTCTTTATTCTAATTTAGATATTGATATCAGTGCAACACCTGATCATCACGTGCAGTTCTGTTAAGCTAATTGTTTGAAGGAATCAGTCAGTGGCGTTTTGTTTTGTTAAGCCAATTCATTTTCGTCGATTGTTTATTCGAAGTATTGATCTCATAATGATTTAGAAAATTATTTCTCTATCAGATTTTTCATTCTTTTGAGGGTACCTACATGCTTGTTCGATATTCAGAATTCTTAATTCAAGTTAGTAAAACTTTGATATTACGTTTGAGCACTAGTTCGAAAGTGTTCCGTCTATGTTTATATTTTATTAATCTATCAAGGTTAATTTTGACCATCAATTTAAATTTGATAACCGTTAGCTCTTGTTGAATTTTAATCCTCAAGAAGAAAAGACTTGATGGTTTACTGACTCTTCTAAAATTTCTAAGTTTATTCAATTTATGAATAGTCATCTGACTGTAATTTGTTGGGATTTATTTTAGTAGAAGCTTTATATACCAATTTACGTAGTTATTTTGATAAACAGCATTTTTGCTGGAATTTATAATAACCATTTGTCTTTGTATGTGAACAGCATGTACTCTTTTTTTTTAGCTTATCTTATTTTATGCGTAATCATTATCTTGTACATCGAATCATTTATGGGGAAATGTTATTAGGAATTTATATATTGTGACGACTGGATTTTTGCGTTCGAATTTGTGGACATTGTTGTAGGTCCTAAAGAAAATAGAAGTGGTATGAGGGATTCCTGAGGATTTCCTTTTATCCATTTTCCAATGTCCTGTGGAGAAACAACTTAGCAGTGCTACCAACGACCGGTATTATATTTGCGATCATAATGTGCACATGAATGTTGTCTTGTACTTAAACATATACTCTTTAAAACAAGTATTTATTCATATTTCCAATTCTAGCTTTTGTGATCCAACTACATGCAATAGGCCATCAATTATTTGTTAACCTATTTTACATTCGAACTCAACTAGGACTGAACTTGTCGGCTTTACGTTTTTCCAATAGATAGTTTGGCTTTACCTCAGCTTTATTTTTTAAAATGGTAGTTTAGTGCAGCCAAAGGCCAACGAAACCATCCTGACCAAAAGGACTCTGTGCTCTCAACTGCAGATCAGTTATCGTAAGATAGTACCTAACAAGGAGTGGCCGAGGTAAGTGCTTTTGAGTTGTTTCACATATTATTTCCTAAAGTTGCACATAGAGGTATTAAGTTTGGTAAACATTATATATTTCAACGGCAAACAATTTCTTGATAAATTCAAAGTGAAAATTTACCGTTGCAGATAAGCAAAATAAGTGGGAAAAACTATCAATAACTTTAGATTAAATTTAATGATATTTATGCACATTAAAATAAAATGACAACAATGTAGATATATTATAAAGATTTTGCTAAAATCAAGAATGTCTAAGAATATAATTTTTGCTATATCGGTTGATCACAGTATCACCAGCAACGTTCAACAAAATAGCTGTGTAGCTATGATTACACTTAAGTGATGACTGTTTTGAATTAAATGATAGTCAAATGTTTATAATTGAAAAATTACTTTTTCAAAAACTTTGTTAATAGCGGGTAGGATGCCAACAAGTTTAAGATCTATGTAAATGCTAAATTGATTGGCTTACGTTTATCTGTTAAGAAATTCTAAAAATCCTCTTCAAGATACTCTCGTGATTTAACTTATTTTGAGAACTACTTTTAATCATTTAACAAACTATAACTTTTCCTAATTGAATTGTATAATCATTAAATTATTTCACTTAAGCACAAGTCAATGTAAGATAAATATACAAAAGCATTAAGCTTGAGAATTAAATGCGTCCTATTTTAATATGGTATGACTTGCAAAAATAGTAGAGATTTTCGCACAAAAATTCCTTAGGAAAATTCTAAATCTGCATATACACCAAAATTGTGTTCCAATTTAAAAATAGTGACAGATTAACATATATCCTGCACCTAACTAGCGGTAAGATGTTTTGCAGTATAATTCAGTATAGTCAATTTAGGATTGTATTTTTGAACACTTGGCCTAACGCCAAAAGGAATTATATACAATTTTGTACTACTTAATCTGACCTTTCATTACACAAAATCATGTTTTGCTATTATCAATATGCATTTAATCCGGAAGCATTTGTATAGAATTTAAAAAAAAAAGCTTTCGAAAATGGGTCAATATTTGCACCGCAATTTTAATATAAAAATCTAGTTTATTTTCTTAAAATAGAATTAAAATATTCCAAAATGATCACCTTCATTACTTACAAAATTGGAGCGAGGAAACGGCATTATTCAGTCTTGATTTGTATTACACCCCTAACGTACAAAACTCACTTTTACTAAAATATCAGAATTTTTTCATTATTCTAACAACAATTAGCACCGGGCCTTTAAACATTAATAAACGATGTTAAGCAACGGTAACTCTCTCTACCCATACAAATTTCAATATTTCCTTGATATAGAGAAAGACATAGGAGGGTACGTCGTAAATTTAACCATACACTTCTAGTTACGCAACAGAATTAGGGATTTTCACTTTCAGACTTCAAATGACAAATCCGACACAAAATAAAAAGTTAATTACGTGTTACAAGTAACTTAAATTATATTTTAAATTCTTAATAACAGCTATTAAAAACATACCTTTTTCTGGAACCTAAAATTATTTCAACAAGGTTAGACACATTTAACAAAACTAACTCCCACCACCACCCGCCAAATGTAGCACCAAGTTACGTCAAAACTCATAATCCTAGATAATTTATTTACTAAATGAATACAAAATATTATAATAATAATGGAATTAAAATTAGAATGTCCCTGTAACTATTGAAAGCACAATATTAATGAAATTATTAGGTTATATCATAAATCCGTATTTGAGAAACAATAACGGCTAGAATGCATATTAGTTGTGAAAGTGAAACAAAATAATATGAATAATTCTTATATTTTCTTTACCATTACTAATGGGTGCATCCATAACCTTTAAAATATTTCAGTTTGTAAAATTACTTTAAAAACGACAAACCTGTAAAAAGGTTTCGTTTTATTGTGAAGAATTACGACTTACTATTTAACGAGGAAATGGATTCGTTACTGTCGCTTATGTTAATTAAACAATATCGAATTATTCGTTGCAATTCTAACACAGTACCAATCTAATATTGCAACAAGAAAATTATCTCAAGATAACTTAAATAACTATACTTTTGTGATAATTCTACTATTAAATGAAAAGACAATAAAACATCACAACTAATATATTAGTATATTTTGTAAAAACACTTAAAAAATTAAATGATATTTAAATATATTTTTTAATTAACTATAAAATGATTTTTTAAAAAGAAATAGCAAAACTTTGTACATAAAAAGGATTTCCAGACTTAACATAATATCTAGTTGATAATATTTCTAATCCCTTCCGAATGGACCTGCACCTTGACAAAGTTCTAGATTACTAGAACAGGTGAAATGGCTTTCGCGTTCCAGTGATCTAAAAAGTCAAACTACAGGTCCAATTAAGTAGGGTCTTTAGTGAGGAACCAGACTAAGACAGGTCCCCGAAAGAGGGCAGCGACTCTTTCGGTACTTAGATTAGCAGGGACCATAGATGTCGGTATGACATACTATCGCGATGTGAAAGACAACGGAAAACCACAGCATCACCTCCCAAGTACAAAGCGTACTTAAACTGTATTTAAATGATGGCATCCTCTGAGGTAAAAAATTCAGAGAATAAAATAGTCCTTACATGTGATTTTCCAATGCTCCACCCGAAGGTACTACATTGGCCAGGAAGCGAGTTTTTTTTACCTGGAAAATTTGGAATTTTGCCGAACCCTTGCTGTTCCAAGCAAAGTAGGGATCTTTAACGTGCATGACAACCTCACATACGGAACGTCTATTTTACCTCTCATCCGAACGAGGGTGTATTTTTGTGAAAAATGTTTACCTTACATTTTTCAAGCGGACCGTGTCGGGATTTGAACCCGGAACCTTGGGCGTAGTGGTCACACACATACCAACTGCGCCACGGAGCCGCCTATCCCTTTTTAACCACTGTCTTATGCAAATACGCTGCATCTCCGTCTAGCTTATTTACCTTTAAAATTTTCTTTATATTACAAACGTTTCAAAGTCACTGACAACTATCCATATGATATCTTCCATTCCTTGCTACCTCATATAAAACACAGTTTTTCTCTTTATATTATCTATCCATTTTTGTATGTAACGTTCAACACCTTATCCAACATACACCTGCTGTTCGTTTTCGACGATCTTTTCCTAAGAAACCTTGATACTTGTTGACAGGCTTTTAAATTAATACTAAAAATTCATTTACACTGCTAAACCTTACTAAAAATATTTTGTTCGTAGAAACTCTTAATAGTTAATTTGTTTATTGACTACACTTTTATATTTTATGCTAAACCTTTGAAAAATTATACATGTTCCAGTTTCATATTACCTTGCACTAAGTTATGTACACAAATAAAATAATTACGCTTTAAATATCCATTACTCGAATTTACCCTCTTCAATTATCGATTTTTATGCTACAAAACGAATAGGTTTCCTATCACTAACTATACATGATAATTATACACTTAAACGTGCAGACTTATGCTTCCTACATCTAAAATTTTACCTAATCTTTACTCTAATTCTAAAATGAAGTAAAATTAATCTTAAAGCTTATCTTAAACAATAAATTCCTATGCTCTAGCTATGAAAAATGTTATAACTAATTACTGGTACTTTATATACATGGTGAATCCTGTTAAAATATTTCGCTGTCCTATCAATAGAATAATCACCCTATTTGAATACAAAGAATAACTACTAGGTTGGTTTTGTTTGAATTCAAATATGAAGTATTCATCTGCCCATTTCTTACTAATACTTATCCCTATTATTAATACCTAAACGAATTATTATTTATAACTAACACTGTCTTATACCTATCTTCCAAATATTTACACCTAACTATCCACTAATCTCTACATCTACTACCACTAATTTATCTATCCATAATGTACAGCGATTCACTATTTGAACCTTACCCTCTTCTTTATTTTGAACATAATCTTCTTCACATGTTTTACTACACTGGTTTTTCTCGTTTCTGGTACCACTACATATACCCTACTCTTTTCATACAATATCGAATCCCCATAAACTTTCTCTAACATCTTTTCCTTCGACAAACCAATTGGTACTACTTCCGAATTATAAATCTTTACCTCTGTTAAAAACCTCGTGTACCTTCTAGAATTTACATATATTTGACTTAACCAGAACGCATTCCTTAAATTATCAAAATTTAACTCGCCACTTAACCTTTTCGAAAATATGCAATCTCTTAACATTTGCATAACTTTCTGCTGTACCAGCTCTCTATATGCTGCGGATATCAGATAACTTTTGTATTGTACATTTAATTGTGTCGATTTCTTTAACCTCTACTTCATCCAACTCCATAATATTTTCAAACCCGTGTCATCTTTTGTGACATGATAACACTCTTTCCAGTGCAATACCATGTCCCTAATCCTAACTATTCTCCTCTCCATATCAATTATTAACCTCAACTTGATTATACAATCAACACCTAAAATACTCTTAAATTTCAGTCTAGGCACGATAACAAACTCCTGCACACAGCTTAATGTTTCTATTTCTACACTCAACACCACAACGCTATACACCACAGCAAACCTCTTTTTATTTGGAGCTACCAAATGACTCCTCTTGATTGGCATAATCCTATCGCAAACCTTTTCCTTAATTTTGCTGACGAATTTCTCCGATACTAAACTCGCCTCTGCTCCTGAATCAAGCAACGCTCCTACATTATAATTAAAAAATTTTATTTCTACAACTAGCAAACAAATCCTTCCCACTGCTTCTGGTTCTAACTCTTCTACAATTTTGAAAAATTCCCGCGGATGTTCGTATTTATACACTTTAATTTCTAGTGGTTTGTTCCTATCTACAAATCCTGCCTACTTCTACTTTCGCTGCTAGGCCCTGGTTGTCCCTCGACTACCTCAGCATATGTTCGTCTTGTAGATTCCGTGCTTTCTCTCCTTTCATTGTCCCTAACACCTGTATTTGCCTGTGTCCTGCTCATCTTCGGTGAGCTGTTCTGTCTCTGCACTCCCGGTCTCTGCGTTGGTCCTATGGTTCCACTACTACTTCTATAAAACGCTCCCTTAAGTTTCCCAGTTGTTCCTAAAATTTCTATTGAAATTTGTCCCACGTCTTTGAAAATTCTCCCTCGTATTCTCAAATCTAAATAGGTTAATATTTCTTTCCCTAGTACACCTAGGTCTGCCTGTACTAACATCGTCGTACTTTTGAAGGTATTCTAAAAATGTCTCTCTCTCTCTCTCTCTCTCTCTCTCTCTCTCTCTCTCTCTCTCTCTCTCTCTCAATGATGTTTTGCAACGCCACATGTTGCCTAACCTCAACATCAAAATGTCTTGACAGATATTTAATTATCTGCCGGTCCGTTAAAGGTGAACTCAACTTCTTTGCTATACTATATTTGAGAATCGCATTTGTTCCCTGCATCCAGCAAAGTCAGCTTTATATTTCCCTGTAATTAAATCGTTCCGCACTTGATCTTGCATGATCGCTCCAGTACTGCTTCAATAATTTTTGCTTGTATGATTCAATATCCTGATCTACTAGGTTGTACCAGGCTTCAGCATTATCCTTCAATAATGCTTTTACAGTATTCAACTTAACCTGTTCATCAAATAAATTAAAAACTAAATTCCTAACACTATTTATAAAGATCTGGGAATTCACCCGATTATTCCCGTAAAATTTCATCTATTGATCTAAGGAATACTACCTGAAAAGAACCTCGGACCATCTCCCGCTAAAGCCGTCATGTTTTGTTTTATGCCACTGACTTCTCTTTCAAACCGTTCTAATTGGTCCCTACATGAGTCAGTCACCTCAGTCTTCCTTCCATTAATTTCCTCCTCACAGAAAATTCTAATCTCTGATTTTAATTGCCTTAATTCCTGCCTCAGACCGTCTAGATTTTTCTCATTCCTATCTTTCCTCGTTTCTACTTTCCCCATTTTTACCGTAAGGCTATTTTTAAACTCAGAAAATTCCCTAGTTGACTTCTCTATTTTCTGGCTTAAGGTTTCTGTCATCAAATCAAATTTCCTGTTTGATTCTTGGCACATTTGTTCTAATTTCCTGTTTGATTTATAACATTATTTTGTAATGTTAACTAATAAACGGATCAATTAATTGATTAAAATTCATTAACTTGCATAACTTATAGACAAAAATTCCAACAATAAATTACTTTCGTATTTTATTTAGGCTCCCTTATAATAAAAGACCAGGTTTACAAATAGTTTAAGGCTAAACTATTATTCCAGCGGCAGGTCATCATAATTTAAAGCTCTACCCTTGTAAATCTAATACAATAAACCTCTTAAAGTTTAGGTCGGTTACAGATTGACGAATCTGATAAAATTAAAATGGAATAGTACCTTTTAACGTAAATAAAGAAAAGCAATTTTCTGTTGAAAAACTTAATCTTCTTAATATATTCGTTGATTGACAGCGGGTTATAGAAAACGAAACATTATAAATAGCGAAAACTATTTCCAATTTGATTTGTTCAAAGATTGCAAGTAATTTTAAGTAGTCTGGAGACATCCATTGTATTTAAAATCCATTTCGGCTCAAGTGGGTTAACCGGTCTTTTGTTAATGGCAGACAACTATCGCCATAGGTATGGTCCACATTTCAATAATTAAGAAATTCTTAGAAGATACAACATATTTAAACCCTTAGAAAAATAATTGCTTCCGTTGAAACGTATTTTCTTTTTATCTACTGCACGCCCCGCGTTGGGTGGCAGTGAAACGAATTTAACTGGGCCCTAACCGTTGCCGGTGCCATTGTAACTGATTTTTTTATATGTGCGGCGTTAGTGTTACAAATTTTCTAAATGGGCGCCAGTGAACAAAGTCTTCCGACATAACTAGGGGTCTATTCCTTGGGTAGAGCTATGAGAAATGGGGGGGTAAGTAGAAATCTGTTTGTAGATCAAACTTAAACTAAACCAAATAGGCGCCACCAAGTCCTGACGTAATTATCATAATTGCATAGCATATTTCTAAGGACGGACGTGGAGACCCAAAGAAAAAGGATCGCCTTCGCTGACAAAAACTTGTCTTAACAAATAAGACGCAGCTCCTGTAAGAAATTGTAATAGTTAAATAAATAAAAAAGTGGAACACGACTTGTGTCCAGCAAAAATACATAAAGAAGTAGTAAAAAGGTATTTCCAATATAAAGTTGGCATTAAAGTCCTACTCATAAGGATGTTAGCTTTATGTTATTAGATTTGATCATGCTTGATCAAAATAAAAAACTTTAATCTTGAACCAATTGTTTACTAAAAAGAATCTCTTTTAAAATAATATGACTTGTAACAAAAATTTAATTAATAACTGTATCAATCTATAACTTTCAACTTCATGTTTATCTTAATTATTTTTAATCAAATACTTTACAGTATGACATGAACTTGTTATACAAATAGGGTTCCGACCTGTGCAGATCTGTTCAGGCAGATGACAAATTAATAAGTTCTAAAAATGTTAGCATTTAAGTTTTCTAAATTACATATGCAAGTTTTAATTTATATAAAGCTGATCACAAAAATAGACGTGTTTATATATCTTATACTAAAGCTGTTCGAGGCATTTGCCTTTAAAAATACATCTGTCAGCAGTACACAGCAGAAAAATATATGACGTCAGAAACACCTCCTGTTGACGTTACCGACGATTCATAATGAGCCACGCGTGTTGTTTTCTTAAAACATCAAATCAGTGAACTTTAGCTTTAATACTGGAAAATCCAGCTCAGCAATTAGTTGAAACTTTTACAATATTCATGCATTACGCATCAAAACAAATTAACGTGTTCCTAGTTTTGAAACACATAAAAAGAACTTATAGCTATCTACGAACCAAAACTGCATTTGTCGCATTGTAGCAAGGAAGGATGGGATCCTCGTTATTTCAAGCAACGATAACAGCGTTTGTAGTGTGAACCAAATTCATCTAAAACAACTTCTACCATGAATTCGTCCCACGTGTCGAATCAAATCCTGTTGCAATACATTCTGCAGCCGTTGTAATCTCGAAGTTAAATTACGCCGCCTTCCTAAGGTAGCATCTTTACATTGTCCTTGTGTGTCTTAAAAGTTGCATCCTACTTGTCCTTGTGTGTCTTAAAAGTTTGCATTCTAAGTGTCGTCTTCTAAAAATTGCCTTCTAAATTTCGTATTCTAAATTTCTTGTTCTAAGAGTCGCATTCTAAGTTGTTGCATTGTAAGTTGTCGCATTCTAAGTTGTCGCGCTAAATAAATTATCTCAAATTAAACAAGTTAACAAAATATATACGTTACCGACCGTTATTCGAAGATGTGTTCACTCATTGAAGTGGATTCGCAAATTGCCGGCCTGCAATCTAGGGTACATGTTGATGCTTCTACTGCATATGGCCGACTATCTACAAAACTAGCTCGGGCGGCCGAGGCGTCCGGAGGTGGATAGTCAAACAGAGATGTGTTTGTAAATAGCTGTAGATGACACAGATATTTAACCACAAGTAGATTACTAAAGGACGATGCGGGCTTAACGTATTACTATTGAAGTTGAATGCAATTTACTATTGTTGTTAATAAAATTGTTATATTATTCTCGCAATTTTATGGAGGGATTTATTATCAAAAATAAAATTGTTACACCGTGACCCTTATCTAAAAAGGGGTTGGATTTGGTTTCTAAAATCTTGTTTTGTCAGAGGTTCTGTTCAGATATTGGATAACAGAAATATGACGAAAATCATGGTTAGAGTAGGAATTAATCTATATAACTTAAGACTTTAGCCAAAAGACAGAGAGAGTTTTTCCAATGGGGCTGTCCGTGGTCAAGAAGTAGAAAGAAACGTAGTTCGCGGGTAGCGTTCTCCGGCATCACAGATATAATATTTCACTTAGTATCACGATAGTAAAAATTGGAAAAGAGTGATAGCTCTTCCAGTTTGCGGGGGTTATGCCCGTATATTCGAGGATTTATAGTGATACAAGGTAACTATTAAAAAGCTTGTAGGCGTGTGACGCGCAAGTTAAGTGATATTGTCAATAAGATCCTGCCGGGTTCGTGTGCCACTCAATTATTTAAAAATTACAAACAAGACCAAAAAGCGAGATTCTCCCCCCAATGTAAGAGCTGTTCTGTGTTGGAAGGCAAGCCATCAAACAATGGACGATTTTTAGTAAGTAAGTTTTTATAGTTAAGTAGCATGACCAATTTTTAGTTAATTTATTTGTTAGGACGTTTCGGCCATAAACCGTAGGATTAATTTAGTGTAAGATTTATAATATAAGTTTTCTTTCATATACAAGTGTTTGGGAATTACTTATGTACGCAAAATTTTCATAATTCCATATTCACCTATTCAATTAAATTTCTAAATTAAAATCAATGAATGTAAGAGGTTCACGTGTATTGCTCTGTTAATTAAATAGTTTTGTTTGCCGTTGATTAATTTAATAGTTTTTTTATTATTTTTTTTTATCATGAAAGTTGCATAAGTATTCAAAAAGATAAGAGTTGATTAAAAGAAACAATTGTCCTCCTTGGGATGACAAGTCTCTCAAGATTTTGCACGAACATTTGGACATTCTCGACTTGCCTGGCGCCCTTGGTAATTGTCATTAAGCCACAATATTTATGAAAGGTAAGTGCCAAATTTTTTTGTAGTATCTTATAAATTAATTTAACCCTTTCTGCAAAATTTTAACCCTCTATATGATCCACCACCTTCCGCAAGCTAGGGCCGGTGACCTCCCTTTAATTTTTGTTTTACAGGCAGCCCCCATTTTATAATTTTACTGGAAAATACATACGTAGTAGCTTTTCCGCATGTAACAAAATTCTTGTCTCATTTGTTCTAATTTGCTGTGTGATTTTTCCCTGCCTAGTCGCATTTCCTCTAACATCCTTATAATTAACTCATTTCCTTGTTCTCCTGACTTAGTCCTCGACTGATCATTACTACCTCCTGCTTCCTCCATTTCTTGTCCTGGTTTTTCAAAAAGAGCACTATCGTCACTTCCGATTTCCACTCCTTCACTCCTTAGTCACTCCTTTCTTAACATTCGTTCACAACACACTGTTCATACACCAAATAATTCCCTCACACTCAATAAAATTAATTAAAAAATATTTACAAATACATTTAACCCTTTAGCCTCAGGATTGTGTTTCCTGAAATAAAAAAAATCTATCTAAATTCGAGTCCCTCGCGTTCGGGTCGCCATATTGCTGCAGAAATGCACCACGTTGGGCGCAATATTACTATGGAATTACTTTTCTATCCCCTAAAATTGGGTCGTCATAAATGCTCCGAATTTCCGGATTGTCCGGGTCAATAATTCTTGTCTCATAATTAAGTCCTTATAAAGGCTCTGCGCCTACTCTGGAAATGAAGCTCTACCACCTAGACTAGCATTTCGTATCACTTATTGTACTACCCTCTGAAGATGTTCTTCATGTAGAACCCCAAACCTCCAGCTTTCTGCTCAGCTTCCTCAGAAATATTCGCCACGGCTGCCCACTTGCTCTCTGACAATGCTACCCTACTTATTCAAAGAAAAGAAAATTTGACTACCAAAATTACATCATACTTGATTGCAACATCAAATCGCGTTCAAAAATCTCTGACTTAAGACTCTTAGTTCACACCTCCGATATTTAACAACCCTTACCAATTTTAAATGTCATTGTAAAATAAAATAATTTCAAAATTTATCTATCTACATCTATTATTAATAAAAAGTAACTGGGTTTATTCCTAAACGTTATTTTAAAACTCCAGGTCTAATACGAGCTCATAGTAAAAAACCTTTCTGTACCTAAGTGCCAACTATTGCACTGAAAATTTACCAAAAACCTGTTTACTTTGTACAAAAGCCAATATTACACACTCATTTTATAATACAAAATTTGTCCATAATATATTTTCATAAAATTCCTTCGCAAAGGTAAAAAGTCAATTAGAATGTCCATAAAGTTCAATCAAAATCCACCAAAAGAAAACACAAAATGACATAATCACCAAAAAAACCACAACAGTCAAAAAGTTTTATAAAATTCATTACCTGGCCTGTAGCACAACCAGCTCTCTGCTTTAAAACCATCTCTGATGTAGTCCTCTTTCATGAATCAGTCCATGTTGACTCCCACCATCAGGAACAGCATTCCTCTACCCAGATTTGTCAGCATCCAATGCACGGTACTTCCAAACACTCGTACATTCGATACTGGTCCATAACCTCCACTATTCCAACCCAATGCACACCAAGCGCCTTCAACCATGAATAACAAGAAGTCTACTTACGTTCAGCAAGTTTCGCTTTTCAAAATGCACTTTATATAACTCACAACTGCGTCATTAAACTTGCACCAACTTGTGCATAATTAATTGTAAATAAAAATCTCAACTCACTTATTCACATATACTATCGTAGCTCGAAGCAAAGCTGAAGATCGAAAAAGAAAGAGAAAGCCTCTACTGCCTCCTTTTCGTATATATAGACTCAAAATTGCCACCAGAATCGTTTCACACCATATCCCTAACACGCTTTCTCGGTAATGTTTCTCAAACCGTCCACCGATTCCACAAACTCATTCACACCACAACATCTAACCGTCGTCCAATTCTGCTAAACTAGCCATTATCCTTCAGTTATTCCCGGTAAACTTGGCAACCATCTTCCAACCGTGACAAGAATCTTAGAATTTCACTCGCAAACAAGCATTTTACTTCGAAACCCTTATTAAAAATCTCCAATGGCTGTCAACTTCGTCGAAATCCCCGGCAACTAACTCCCATCTAAGCATCCAAAACACGCCTCTCTCACACGTGCACATCCTATCACCTCACTCTAACTTGCATTCAAAATGTTCTGTTCTTTGTATTCTACCTTTACTCAATTTGCTACGTCTGTTATCCATTTCTTGTATCTTTGTCTAACCCATACGCTACCTTTATCCCGCTGTTAACAAGATCCATTCCACCCTACCAATCGACACTATCGTCTTTCTCGTTTTTATACATACAATTTAACAGTCCTACTCTGTCTGTAGCCTTCTACTGTACTTTCCACTTTCCTTTTTAACCTTACATGTGATTTTCCAATGCTTCACCCGAAGGTACTAC
This sequence comes from Platerodrilus igneus, assembly GCA_036346225.1. NCBI lineage: Eukaryota > Metazoa > Arthropoda > Insecta > Coleoptera > Lycidae > Platerodrilus > Platerodrilus igneus. The sequence goes on along the minus strand of JARFIW010001049.1, from coordinate 1,926,551 downwards.
ATTGGCCAGGAAGCGAGTTTCTTTTACCTGTAAAATTTGAAATTTTGCCGAACCCTTGCTGTTCCAAGCAAGGTAGGGATCTTCAACGTGCGTGACAACACTCACACATAGGACCTCCAGTTTACCTCTTATCCGAACTAGGGTTATTTTTGTAAAAAATCTCGCCTAACATTTTTTAAGCAAACCGTGCGGGATTCGAACCCGGGGTCTTGGGCGTAGCAGTCATACATACCAACTACGCCACGAAGCCGCCTATCTCCTTTTAACCACTGTTTTATGCAAATACGCTGCCATCTCCGTCTAGCTTATGTACCTTTAAAAATTTCTTTGTCTTAAAGACGTTTCAAAGTCACTGACAACTAACCATATGATATCTTCCATTACCTGCTACCTCATATAAAACACAATCTTTCTCTTTATATTATCGATCCATTTTTGTATGTAACGTTCAACACCTTATCTAACATACACCTGCTGTTCGTTTTTGACGATCTTTTCCTATGAAACTTTGATACTTGTCGACAGGCTTTTAAGTCAATACTAACAATGCATTTACATTGCTCAATCTTACTTGAAATATTTTGTTCGTAGAAACTCTTAATAGTTAACTTGTTTATTGACTACACTTTAATATTTTATACTAAACCTTTGAAAAGCTTTCCTATCACTAACTATACATGATAATTATACATTTAAACGCACGGACTTATGCTTCCTATATCTAAAATTTTACCCATTCTTTACCCTAACTCTAAAATGAAGTAAAATTAATCTTAACGTTTATCTTAAATAATAAATTCCTATGTTCTAGCTTTGAAAAATGTTATAACTAATTACTGGCATTTTATATACATGGTGAATCCTGATAAAATATTTCACTGACCTATCTATCCTCAGTTATAACCTAAAAATCCATAGAATAATCCCCCCTTTTTGAATACAAAGAATAACTACTAACGTTGGTTTTTTTTTAATTCAAATATGAAGTATCCGTCTGCCCATTTCTTACTAATACTTATCCTTATTATTAATACCTAAACGAATTATTATTTATATCTAACACTATCCTATACCTATCTTCCAAATATTTACACCTATCTATCCATTAATCTCTACGTCTACTACCACTAATTTATCTATCCACAATCTACACCGATTCACTATTTAAACCTTACCCTTTTCTTTATTTTGAGCATGATCCTCCTCACATGTTTTACTACACTGACTTTTCTCGTTTGTGCTACCACTACATATACCCTACTCTTTTCATACAATATAAAATCCCCATAAACTTTCTCTAACAACATCTTTTCCTTCGACAAACCAATTGGTTTTACTTCCGAATTATAAATCATACCCTCTGCTGAAAATCTTGTGTACCTTCTAGAATTTCCATATATTTGACTTAACCAGAACGCATTCCTTAAATTATCAAAATCTAACTCGCCACTTAACCTTTTCGAAAATATGCCAGCCCTTAACATTTGCATGACTTCCTATTGTACCAGCTCCGTATATGCTGCGGATATCAGATAACTTTTTATATTAAATAATCCAGACTGCTCTACTACCAAAACATGATTGCAACCTAACGCTGTGCTCGCCTCTACACCTACCAATTCAGAATGTTTATTTAACAAAGTTTGAACCTCTTCTAACTTTTCATCTGCACATTTAATTGTGTCGATTCCTCTAACCTCTCCTTCATGCAACTCCATAATATTTATATTCAAACCCGTGTCATCTTCTGAGACATCATAACACTCTTTCCAGGGCAATATCATGTCTCTAATCCTAACTATTCTCCTTTCCATATCAATTATTAACCCCAACTTCATCATACAATCAACACCTAAAATATTCTTAAATTTCAGTCTAAGCACGATAACAAACTCTTGCTCACAGCTTAATGTTCCTATTTCTACACTCAACACCACAACGCTATTTACCACAGCAAACCTCTTTCTATTTAGAGCTACCACATCACTCCTCGTGATTGGCACAGTCCTAACGCAAACCTTTTCCTTAATTTTGCTGACGAATTTCTCCGATACTAAAATCACCTCTGCTCCTGAATCAAGCAACGCTCCTACATTATAATTAAAAATTTTTGTTTCTACTACTGGCAAACAAATCCTTCCTACTGCTTCTGGTTCTACCTCTTCTACAATTTTTAAAAATTCCCGCAGATATTCGTATTTATACACTTCAATTTCTAGTGGTTTGTTCGTATCTAAAAATCCTGCCTACTTCTACTTTCGCTGCTGAGCCCTGGTTGCCGTCGACTACCTCAGCATATGTTCGTCTTGTAGATTCTGTGCTTTCTCTGCTTTTATTGTCCCTAACACCTGTACTTGCATGTGTCCTGCTCATCTTCGGTGAGCTGTTCTGTCTCTGCACTCCCGGCCCCTGCGTTGGCTCTCTGGTTCCACTACTACTCCTATAAAATGCTCCCCTAGGTTCCCAGTTGTTCTTAAAATTTCTATTGAAATTTGTCTCACGTCTTTGAAATTCTCCCCCTATTCTCAAATCTAACTAAGCTAATATTTCTTTCCCTAATATTCCTAGGTCTATCTATACTAACATCTTCGTACCTTTGAAGGTATTCTAAAAATGCCTCTCTCTCAATGATGTTCTGCAACACCACCTGTTGCCTAACCTCAACTTCAAAATGTCTTGACAGATATTAAATTCTACCAGTCCCTTAAAGGTGGACTCAACTGTTTTGCTATACTATATTTGCGAATCGCATATTGTTCCCCGGATCCAGCAAATTCACCTTTATATTTCCCTGTAGTTACATCGTCTCGCACCTGATCTTGCTTATGATCGCTCCAGTAGTGCTTCAACATTTTTTCTTTGAAATCGTTGTATGATTCAATACCTGACCTACTAGGTTGTACCAGGCTTCAGCATTATCCTTCAATAATGCTTTTACAGTATTCAACTTAGCCTGTTCATCAAATAAATTAAAAAATAAATTCCTAACACTATTTATAAAGATCTGGGGATTTCCCCGATTATCCCCGTAAAATTTCATCTATTGATCTAAGGAGTACTACCTGAAAAGAACCTCGGACCATCCCCCGCTAAAGCCGTCATGTTTTGTTTTATTCCACTGACTTCTCTTTCAAACCGTCCTAACTGGTCCCTACATGAGTCAGTCACCACAGTCATCTTTCCATTAATTTCCTCCTCTCAGAAAATTCTAACCTCTAATTTTAATTGCCCTAATTCCTGCCTCAAACCGTCTATATTTCACTCGCAAACAAGCATTTTACTTCCAAACCCTTATTAAAAATCTCCAATGGCTGTCGACTTCGTCGAAATCCGCCGGCAACTAACTCCCATCCAAGCTTCCAAAACACGCTTCTCTCACACGCGCACATCCTATCACCTCACTCTAACTTGCATTCAAAATGTTCTGTCTTTGTATTCTACCCTTTCTCAATTTTCTACGTCTGTTATTCATTTCTTGTATCTTTGTCTAACCCGCACGTTATATCTTTTTATCTTTATCCCCGCTGTTAACAAGTTCCATTCCACCCTACCAATCTACACTATCGTCTTTCTTGTTCTTATACATACAATCTAACAGTCCTACTCTGTCTGTAGTCTTCAACTGTTCCAGTTCCCTTTTTAACCACTGTCTTAGCAAATACGATGCATCTCTGTCTAGCTCATTTACCCTAAAAAATTTCTTTGTCTTACAACGTTTCAAAGTCACTGACAACTATCCATATGATATCTTCCATTCCTTGCTACCTATATAAAACACAGTCTTTCTCTTTATTATTATCGATCCATTTTTGTATGTAACGTTCAACACCTTATCTAATACATCCCGCTGTTTGTTTTTAACGATCTTTTTTTTAGAAACTTTGATACTTGTTGACAGGCTTTTAAATCAATACTAAGAATTCATTTACACTGCTAAATCTTACTGGAAATATTTTGTTCGTAGAAACTCCTAATAGTTTACTTGTTTATTGGCTACACTTTAATATTTTATGCCGAACCTTTGAAAAATTACACATGTTCTAACTTCATATTACCTTACATTAAGTTATGTACACAAATAAAATAATTACCCTGTAAATATCCGTTAGTCGAATTCGCCCTCTTCAATTATCGATTTTTATGCTACAAAATGAAAAGCTTTCCTATCACTAACTATACATGATAATTATACATTTAAACGTACGGAATTATGCTTCCTATATCTAAAATTTTACCCAATCTTTACCCTAATTCTAAAATGAAGTAAAATTAATCTTAAAGCTTATCTTAAATAATAAATTCCTATGTTCTAGCTTTGAAAAATGTTATAACTAATTATTGGTACTTTATATACATGGTGAATCCTGTTGAAATATTTCACTGACCTATCTATCCTCAGTCATAACCTAAAAATCAATAGAATAATCCCCCTATTTGAATACAAGGAATCACTACTACGTTGATTTTGTTTGAATTCAAATATGAAGTATCCATCTGCCCATTTCTTACTAATACTTATCCTTATTATTAATACCTAAACGAATTATTATTTATTTCTAACACTATCCTATACCTATCTTTCAAATATTTACATTTATCTATTGTGACATTATAACATTCTTTCCAGGGCAATACCACGTCCCTTATCCTAACTATTCTCCTCTCCATATCAATTATTAACCCCAACTTGATCATACAATCAACACCTAAAATATTCTTAAATTTCAGTCTAGGCACGATAACAAACTCCTGCACACAGCTTAATGTTTCTATTTATACACTCAACACCACAACGCTATACACCACAGCAAACCTCTTTTTATTTAGAGCTACCAAATGACTCCTCTTGATTGGCATAATCTTATCGCAAACCTTTTACTACCTCCTGCTTCCTCCATTTCTTGTCTTGGGTTTTCAAAAACAGCACTCTCGTCACTTCCGATTTCCATTACTTCACTCCTTAGCCACTCCTTTCTTAACATTCGTCCACAACATACTGTTCATACACCAAATAATTCCCACACTCTTAATAAAGATAATTAAAAAATATTTACAAAAACAATTAACCCTTTAACCTCAGAATCGTCAGTTTCCTGAAATAAAAAAAATCTATCTGAATTTGAGCCCCTCACGTTCGGGTCGCCATATTGCTGCGGAAATGCCCTACGTTGGGCGCTATATTGTTCTGAAATCACTTTTCTAGCCCCTAAAATTGGGTTGTCATAAATGCTCCGAATTTCCGGATTGTCCGGGTCGATAACTTTGCCTCACAATTGAGTCCTTATAAAAACTCTGCACCTACTCTGGAAACGAAGCTCTACCACCTAGACTAGCATTTCGTATCACTTATTGTACTACCCTCTGCAGATGTTCTTCATGTAAGACGCCAAACCTCCAGCTTTTTGCTCAGGTTCCTCAGCGATATTCGCTACAGCTGCTCAATTGCTCTCTGAAAATGCTACCCTACTTATTAAAAAAAAAAGAAAATTTGGCTATCAAAATTACATCATACTTTATTACAACATCAAATATCTGTTCAAAAATCTCCGTCTTAACACTCTTAGTTCACACCTTGGATATTTAACAACTCTTACCAACTTTAAATGAGGTCATTTTAAAATAAAATAATATCAAAATTTATCTGTTTACATCTATTATTAATAAAAAGTAACTGGGCTGATCGCTAAACGTTATTTTAAAACCCAAGGTATAATACAAGCTCATAGTAAAAACCTTTCTGTACCTTAAGTGCTAACTATTGCACTGAAAATTTACCAAAAACCCGTTTACTTTGTACAAAAGCCAATATTAAGCACTCATTTTATAATACATAATTGTACATGAATATATTTTCATATAATTCCTTCTCAAAGGTAAAAAGTCAATTAGAATGTCCATAAAATTCAATAAAATCCACAAACAAAGGTACAAAATGTCATAATCACAAAAAAACCACAACAGTCAAAAAGCTTTATATAATTCATTATCTGGACTGTAACACAACCAGCTCTCTGCTTTGAAACCATCTCTGATGTAGTCCTTCTTCATGACTGCCCGTACATGAATCAGTCCATGTTGACTCCCACCATCAGGAACAGCATTCGTCTACCCAGATCTCTCAGCATCTAATGTGCGGTACTTCCAAACTCTCGTACATCCGCTACTGGTCCATCACCAGCCACTATTTCAACCCAGTGCACACCAAGCGCCTCCAACCATAAATAGCAAGAAGTCTACTTACGTTCAGCAAGCTTCGCTTTTCAAAATGTACTTTATATAACTCACAACCGCTACATTAAACTTGCACCAACTTGTGCATAATTAATTAATTGTAATTAAAAATTTCAGCTTTATTCACATTTACTTTCGTAGCTCGAAGCTTGGCTGAAGATCGAAAAAGAAGGAGAAAGCCTCTACTGCCTCCTTTTCATTTATATAGACTCAAAATTGCCCCCAGAATCGTTTCACACCATACCCCTAAGACGCTTTCTTGGTAACGTTTCTCAAACCGTCCACCGATTCCACAAACTCATTCACACCACAACATCTAACCGTCGTCCAATTCTAATAAACCAGCCATTATCCTTCAGTTATTCCCGGTAAACTTGGCAAACGTTTTCCAACCGTCTCAAAAATCTTAGAATTTCTAGCAAACAAGCATTTTATTTCGAAACCCTTATTAAAAATCTCCAACGGCTGTCGACTTCGGCGAAATCTCCCGGCAACTAACTCCCATCCAAGCATCCAAAACACGCCTTTTTCACACGCGCCATCCATAACCTCACCCCAACTTATATTCAAAATGTTCTGTTCTTTGTCTTCTACCCTTTCGCAATTTTCTACGTCTGTTATCTATTTCTTGTATCTTTGTTTAACTCATACGTTATATCTCTTTACCTTTATCCCCGCTGTTAACTAGTTCCATTCCACCCTACCAATCTACACTATCGTCTTTCTCGTTCTTATACATACAATCTAACAGTCCTACTCTGTCTGTAGCCTTCTACCGTACTTTCACATTTCCCTTTTCAACCACTGCCTTAAGCAAATACGCTGCATCTCTGTCTAACGTATTTTCTTTTAAATAATTGTGTGTCTTACAGATGTTTCAAAGTCACTGACAACTAACCATATAATATCTTCCATTCTTTGCTACCTCATATAAAACACAGTCAGTCTATTTGTTACGTTTATTTTTCTACTTAAATTAAATACCCTTTTTTCCCCTAATTAAGTTATTACCCGCTCGAATAAATTCCATTTCTATTCATAAATTTCCCAACAATACCCTATATAGTGTACCTGTTCAGTATATAAGCCCGCTTAACATAATTTTAACTCAAATCCCTCTTGCGTTTAAAACGAAAATTTATTCAATAAATTAAATAGTCTATACCTTGTTTTAGGTATCCGGTAATTTGTTAAACGTTCCGATAACGTATAATTGCTTTCTCTGGTATTTCCGATTTAAAAACTTGTCGAAATGATAGATCCTACTATTATTTGATAGCGTGTTTTCCTGTTTTGCTAATCGTGCTTCAATAATGCAAGGATTGCAGTTCGAAATTGTGTTATTTGAACCCATTTTGAATTTGATTCTTTAGCTTGTGCGTTGAAATATTTTCTACATTATTCGTCGCAGTACTTCAAAAGCAATGCACGTTTTTTTGTTCGACAAGTAGGAGGTATCTTGCGTGTTTTGCTTTTAGCTGGAGGCCAAATTGGTTCTTTCTTTATGTAGACCCACTGCTTTTGTCTGTAGATCGCTGCTGCAGTTACAGTAGCAGGGTGAATGGATCCTGACTACCATGGCGTTGCTGTCCAGGCTTACTCCCGACAGGTAGCAAGCTAAGTATCCAGACACATACAGGTATCCAACTTGTTTTCTTTTGTGTATATCAATGGCATATTCCGTATCAGCGTTTGGTGTAGTTACGTGATAAGAAACGTGACACTGTAGGACTATTGTTTGTTGCTGCGACTCGATATTATCGCTCTACAGATGTGATGTACCATTGTTATAAATGTTTGACAAACACGCGCTTATTCTTTTCTACTGATTGCCTTATTTTACAAACGGTATTACGTAAAATTTAAAAGAATGATTGACAAAAGCTCTCACACGTTAATTCTTTCCAACTGATTAGTTTATTTTACAAAAAGTATTAGGTGCAATTTTTAAAACGCTTGACAAAAGCTCTCACATGTTTATTTACTATTGATTAATTTTATTTTGTGTAAAACAAGAGATGCGCACTTCGTATCTAAAGTACAAATTGTTTGTATCGCATAATTGTTTGTTTTGAAATAGTAACGCTTAATTTATTTTTTGGCTTGCTTGTACAGAATCCTTTATTCATGTTTATTGTTAATAGATAATCGTGGGCGACATGCTTTTTCTTGTTCTTTTGGTATGCAGGTGAATCCTTCCACTCTCCGCGTTTGGTAGTTAGCCCGGTATTTACTTTCCTTCCAGCAACATCTAGGTACGTAGTATATTATCGATCTATTTTTGTATGTAACGTTCAACACCTGGTGTTCGTTTTAACAATCTTTTCCTAAAAAAGCTTGATACTTGTTGACAGGCTTTTAAATCGATATTAAGAAGTTTGAGTTCCGTGCGGTGCAGACGGGTTTTGGTCGCTCCGGATAAATTAACAGTCATCTATTCTAAAATATATTTATTTTTTGAAACTCAATAGCGATTTTGGCCGAAATACAATGACTAGTAATTGTAAAGAGTGCAATGGTCTGATAAGCCATCATAGTAATAATATACAATGTAAACGTGCATGCAACATGGTTCATCATATAAAATGCATTGAAATTTCCGATGTAGCTATTGAAGTTCAACATATCAATGGATTGACCTGGAAATGCCCATCATGTTGTTCTTCACAAGAAGGTAATTCTGACAGCATTATAAATTTGCTCAATACTATTAGATAGTAAATGTAAAGTCGAATCAATCAGAAATGTTAGCTTCAATACAATTTTGCAGCAATAAAATAATTTCGAAGTTCAACTTAAAGAAGTCAGAGCGTCTCTTAAAGTTATCGACATTTTGAATGCAGAGTGTTAGTCATGAAAGAGATAATAAAAGCTCAACGAGTTGAAATTGTAAAACTGGAACAGCGATCCGGTATGGACAATCTCGAGTAGGCGGGCTAAGCCGCTTTAAGGAACAAAATGCACAGCAAGATATGTATACGCCGCTTTGAGAACAAAATTGTCTTTGTATGTAAATTTGGTGCGTCGGGGGGTCGTTAGGTTTTTGTCCTCGGGTGTGCGTTCGGGGGTCGTTAAATTTTGTCGTGGGGTGCTGCGCGTGCGCGGGGGTGGAGATATTTTCTTAAGAAATTTTTTTAACAGCGTTCCCGTGTTAAATATTAAATAAAATGGGGAAAGGTGTTATACACTTTTTCAAAATGGTATGTAGAATGGAGTCCACGTGTTGGTTCTTGGCCGCTTCGGAGATTTTTCCGAGTAGGTTAAGCTAAAATTAAAACGCCGCGGTGAACAATTTTTTTATATTAAGCAAACGCGTGCAAGTGGTAAAGAGTTTTTTAGCTCTCCTCATAAGCTGCGTTTTGTATGAAGTAGCAAATAAAATTGAGAAAATATACAAAATGTTATATAATGGGGGTCAAATTTTTAAACGTCTGCATGTAAAATCTTGTAAAAAGAAGTCGTTCACTTCTCACGATTTCAATGTCAAGATAAAATAACAAGAATTCGCAGTCGAATATAACCTCGTGTTTATAATTGGGATTATAGCTCTCTGGTAATATATATGCAAATCATGCCGACATTCAACTTTTAATATAATGGATTTAATTAACATAAGGTGTGTGTGCAAAAACATGTTAAGACTATTTTCTTCTTGGTATGCAAATTATACCACCTTTCATCACGATTTATTTCACTCTCAAATAAAAAAATTAATTTGATCTTATATCAAGGATTTCTTGCTTACATTTTAGCAATTTGAATATATTTAAATATTTAAATGTAATTATACATTTAATTTATGAGGCAATAAAAATTCTTTTACTTTTAGCGGTTTGGTGATTGTATGCAGATGACGTATTAGACATTGCATATATATATATATATATATTGCTGTGATACCACCATAAAATCCGTGAACTACGCTTTTCGAATCGAGCCTCACGAATTGGGCGTCAAGAATGCTGTGAAACCTCTTGAATTACCTGGTCTGTTGATTTTCTTCTGTTAATCGCCTCGGCTGCTCCTCTAGATAGCTTTCATCCTCAATTATAAAAAAAACAAATACATTCCTACCACAAACATCAACGTTAACTCTATTTACATCAACATTCAGAATACATTAAATTTTCAAATTAAATTTCAGCATAAAATTCAGTTTTAAAAGGAATTTCAAGATTAATTTTATTATCACTTTAACGTGCATCCAGAATTAAAGTCCTTGTTGGATGCCTAATTAATATAACAATATAAGCAGACCGGAGTCTGAGTATAAAGAGAGCATCTCCCACCCCTTTACGTTAATTAACCAGGTTCGTCTAATTGAGCTCAAAGACATACCCAAAGTTTCATCATAATTCAGAACAATACTAAATACCCCTTTCTACTTAAACAAGCAAATTTCATCTTAAAATTAAAATTTTATGGTTAGTACAATTTCACTAATGTCCATTTAAAGTAAATCAATTATAAAGTTATTCAACACACACAAAAATGTCAAACAAAATAGTATAATTTACCTGAAGGTTACTGTCCTCGTAGCTTCAATGTACATCGTCCCTTTAGTTAATCACACCATTCCAACAGGATTATATTTACGGCTTCTAATTCTCAACGCTTTTAAAATTTTCTCCATCACCATTTATTTAAAGTTGTTTCTGGGCTTTTCCGGAACTCATCTGTGTATATCTGACCCTTGTTTCGTGGATTCAGACACGTATTTGAACCATTTAATTATTAACACCCCGAAAATAGCAGAGAAATTCATGCGTCTTTCACCAATATACGCCAAAACTGCCTACTTTTGTGTATACATTTGTCGTTGTAAATTTTGCTAATTGGTACAGTGATACTAAATTTTATTACCTTGTATCTAAGTGCACTAAAGTACATTCATGTTAGCACGTAAATAACAAACTATTTTGAATCACTAAAATATACGAGCAAAATTTTAAATTATTTTATCAAACTAAAATGCACTGTTTAACATCTTGAATCAAGTCGCGGATGTAAGAGCTTTTAACGCATCGAATAGTCAAAAGTCTAAGAGAGCGAAATTCATATTACCACCGGTATATATAGCAAAAAGCCTGTCTGTCGGTCTGTTCCCCGAAACAGACAATTCTTAAGAATTTCTCATTCTATGTTCCCAGTCCGTCGCTCTCGCGTCGGTTTTTACGAATTTTTCACTTGCCCCATTTAAATCTCAGAAATTCTCACACGGCACGCAAACATGTCCGAGAAAAACTAATTAATTTTGTACAGAAATTGTTGTTTCTACCTCTGATATTTGCATCCTATTTTCAACCAATTGTGACCCTCGTGACGTTGCTTAAATCACGCCTTTTACTATATGTGTCTTTGCTTGACGCATTCTCTCTTTCCTTTTCTAACCTGTTCGTATTGGTGCAAATTGATATTCTTTATTATCGATTATGCTTTAGTCCATGTGGACTATCTGGGTTTAATAACCCCGTATCGCACCTTCTCGTGAATATTAAGCCCCGGTTTCTCCAAGATTCTTTGTAAACATTAATTATCTGCAAACTTTTCGCCGAATGAGCTTTTTAAATAAACCCTGTTTTGTATTTCGCGCTAAAGCATCTGACCGTTTCCAATATCCTTAGAATCGACATGTTTATCTAAACAAATTAAACTGAAATTGCCTTTTAAAATACGCAGGTGTGTTCAAACATCCTACTTCTAACTAACACTTCTAGGATTTGCATTTTAGTGGGTTTTACAAGTTTCTATAGATATTATCTGTACGTTTTGTTCAATACCGGTTACTTGAAATAGAGTTAATTAAGATAAATTTTGCACGTAATTTCCATTTGTTTAGGAATAATTACATTACACGCAGAGCTTTTAATACTGCTTCTTTTGATATAAAGCGTCTTGTACATAATTTAAATCTCTTATTTTACTGAAACTAATGAATTTTTATTCTCCACGGTATTTTAATAAAGCGTATTATTTAATAAAATTCCTTATACACGGTGATTAAAATTATTTGATGTGATTATTTAATTTTCTACCCTGGTCTAAATATGAGTAATATATATATATATATATATATATATATATATATATATATATATATATATAACTCGTTTAATTTCACAAACGTGATAAAAAATTTATAGGTTATGCAAAAACGTGCATGTAGTGAAGAATTTAGCGATGATCTTTAGAGCTTCGTCTTTGTTTTTATTCTCGTTGCTTTAGTTAATTAAAGAGAGATTTTTAGGTTAAGCGAAAATAAGAAATGTGGTGGATGACATAATCACTCTCAAAATAATGAATGGCGGGGGGAGCTTCTAAACGTGTCCTAAACGGGGCTGTGCCCCATTATTTTGTATTAAATATCAAAAAGAATAGGAGAAATTATTCGATTCGTATTTTATAATGGTTTTAATTTAAAATATTGGTGTGTGTGTGTGTGTGTGTGTGTGCAAAAAAAACATGTTAAGACATGTCACTAGTTATTTTGTTCATGATTGCATCACCCAAATAATTTATACAACTACACTGAACTCGTACCCGGATCTAAAATATAACCTTAAAATGTATGCAAATTATGTAGTTATTTAAAACGTGGTGAAGAATTTGGATAGTGATGTAATCAATCAATCTCAAATGCGGAATGGTACTCCATAAGGCGTTCTGAACGGAGGCTTTGCACGCATTAGGTGATTGAATACTTTGGAGATTTTTAGGTTAAGCAAAAACGTGCACGTGCTGAAGAATCCCCCGAGATTTTTAAAAAATTATTTTTGTATTAAATATATAATGTTAAAAAGAAACACACAAAATTTGAATGTTTTATTTATATTAGTTTCACCGGCATATTTTAATTACATGCTAATGAGTTCATATATTTTCGTACAGTTTGATTGATTCACTGCCAAAACAAAACATTTTTTACACTGCTGGCAATACTGGGTGTCGTTCTTTTCAATATAATATCAGTAACTATTTACAATACAATACACATATGGTAAATAATTGCAAGAATGTCTATAATATATCTGAGTTTTAATTCTGTTAAATGGAACATATGGCAACTGCGTAACTTCAAAACATTTTAGCATAAGTAGAGGGGTAGGGCCGGTCCTAATTCAAAAGTTCAGACGTATTTTCCATATGTAAAATACACGTGCACCGTTTTGAATTAGGATCGGCCTTATATAATTTCAATGTAAAATAGTTGTGAAAACATTTCAATGTAAAATAGTTGTGAAAACATGAATTCTTACATACTTTCAATGTAAAATACTTGTGGGCACGTTTTGAATTAGGATCGGCTTTATATTACTTTCAATGCAACATACTTCAAAACACACGTATGTTGAAAAATGTAAGTGCAGAGAAAATGTGTGTAGATGTTTTGAATTTGGTTTTCTAGCGCGAAGTTATAAAGTATGACAGATGCAAAATATCGCATTCAAGTCAATTGTGTTTAATTAAAGTGGATTCTGATTTATGTTTTTATCTATGTTTAGAGGCTGCAAATACACATGGGCCGGTTTTAATTCAAAATGTGTTCACTCTTGTGATAGGTTGAAAAGTGGGTTGGCAAAGTACGCAGATGGTGGTAATCTGCTATATAAGGAGATTGCTTCTAATATTAATTTAATTAGTCGAAGTTTACTGCATATATTTACATACAAACATGTATATAATTGATATTCAGGGATTTAAATACAAGAAAAACGAGTTTGTGTGCAAAGAAATTGCGGTTTTGAACTTGTTGTTAGGTGTTGTTTGGCATCAAATTTTTAAACTGCCAATGCAGTCTAGTTGTTTGAGCCAAGATCATATAAAACATAACGACTGGGTGACAAGGAATATTCATGGTCTTTCTTGGGACGAATCTTCAACGGCTGGAATCGTGTCATCATATATAGCGCTTTATTTGAAGCAAATTATCCGACCCGGTGAAGAAGTATTTGTGAAGGGTCAAGAAAAGAAAAAATTGATTGAAACATATATAATACAAAACTTTGTAACTGATATGCTTGCACTAGGTTGCCCTAAGCTATCGGAGTTAAAAATCAACAATCGTTTAAAATATAACATTCATTGTTGTAGACACAGCAATAATAATCTGCAATGCGCAAACAAAATACCTTTTTATTAAAAGAATGGCTTGATAATAATAAAAAACAATAGAAAGATTTTGTCTGTATTATTTATTTTAATATAATTTTACAATGTTAGCCTTACAAAATTCCTTTTTATTAAAAGAATAGCTTTATAATAATAAAAAAAACAATAGAAAGATTTTGTCGGTATTATTTATTTTAATATAATTTTACAATGTTAGCCTTATTAACTATTATTATAACAACTTCTAGCAAACACCTGGAGTGGTAGATACCTTAACTTTAACTCCTATGTACCTAAACAATACAAAATAAATGTCATAAATAATTTAGTTGACAGGGCAATAAAACTTACACATAATCGATATCGACATCAAAATATAAAGTTAGTACGAAACATACTAGAAAATAATAATTATCCAAAATTGTTTTACCAACCAATAATTAAAACAAAAATTCAAAAAGTGTTTAATAATTGTGATAAAAATAAGCAACAAGTGAAAGAAGAGCGTATAAGTTTATTGTACAATCCGGGTTTATAAGAAAAAATTAAAAAATGCCTTAATGCCCACAATATACAAGTCATCCACAAACCCAACAACTCAACAAATCATTTTTTTACTAATCTTAAACCACAAATTCATCACAATAACCGAACCCACACTATTTATCAAATTAATTGTTTAGAATGCGAAGGATGTTACATCGGAAACTCAAAACAATATATTCACAAACGCATATATGAACACAAATACTCTATAAGAACAAACAATAACAAAATTACAGCATTAGCGGCCCACGCAATCGAAAAACTCCACCAATTCGACTTTAATAATGTCAAAATTTTAGGTGTTGAAAATAACGATAAGAAAAGAAACATCTTAGAAACTATTAAAATACACAAACACCCGAACGCGATCAATTCAAAACTAGACCAGGATAATTTCATCAACATATATAACAATATAATTCGTTTTTCAAAAATGATTATGAAACTATTTCAACCTCAGATTCCTTTGTTTAATACAACACTGTAAAGATTCATTCACTTAATACAAGCCTGGTTTAAAACAAATGCACACATTGCCCACGCTAAATATTTATCAATGATAACAATAAGTTTGTTGGTTACCTTAACATAATAATTTAGTTTAAGCAATTTAGTTCTTAAAAGAAGATGTGATACATTGTTAAATTTTGTTTATTATTTGTCTATTTTTAATCTTAGTTATTTTTACGATAAATGTGTTTTTCTAACTGACTAAAATGTTCACATCCAATAGCAAACTCATTAATATCAAAAAGTTTTATATAATTTTGGGTATGTATAACAATTTTAAAAACTTTTTTTGTAATAACTATGTAATATTGTAGGTGCTTAATGATTATGGTAGTTTGTACCGAAACGCGTATAGCAATTATGTAATATATTCATATACGAAAAGTTATAGTTTTCGTTTTTTTTTCAAGTTATTTGATGACCAAATTCCAGGAATAAGAAGAATATATATATATATATATATATATATATATATATATATATATATTAAAGTGTCAGTAAGAGCTAAAAGGGTATAAAGGTTATTTGTATGAACGTAGTGTATGCCAAAGAAAGCCAAATATCAGATCCCGTAACTGAAAATTTTATGTTTGCCGTACTTTACAAATGTTAAAGTATTTGGAGTATAATAGTCAAAGTATAAGTGCCAAGACGTAAAACAATGACTTGATGACGTGGAGAAAGCACAGTATTCAAGGATTTACACTAAGTTGTATATTAATAAGCCATAGAATGTACATTTCCTAATCGAAAAACCGGATGCGTCTGTAGAAGTCCACTATTCTCCACGCAGACCCAGGTTTATATGTGAAACATTTCGGCACTTATTTTAGTAGAATCAACCTTTGGACAAACCTGTAATATCAAAATTATAAGTGAAAAATATTGTCAAATATGATTGAAGGGTGAGGCAGTATTAGGAACCAATGAGTGAACATTTAGATCTGAAATAGTAAAGTGCAAAAGAAGGATTATAAGGTATTAGTGACACGAACTTGTTGGGACGATTTTATTGGATAGAGAATGTATAAAAATGTATAGAAGAGTAGGCATATTTTAAATATTATAATCACCTAGGATAAGATAAATGAGAGTCGATTTATAAATATTTTGGTAGTAAGACGTGTTTTGTAAACTGCGCTAAATTTTTGAATATTACAAAGTATAAATAAATGATTTTGAAAAGTTTAAGAGTTTGATTTATACAAAGAAGAGTACAGATAAGCGAGAGTAATAAAAATAAATAATAGTAACGACGAGTGGAAAGTGATAAGAGTGTAATAGAGCGAGATTGAAACAGGAGGAATAAATAGTTGGATATTGGAACGATTTGATTAAAGGCAGAAAGGTATTGGATAGGATTTATGAGATTGAAGGCGAAACTACTGGAATTGATTTGGATATAGTATTATGGATAGAATGGTATGGAGTGGAAATTAGAAGAAAGCATTGATTTGGAACGAGCTGATTAAGGAAAAGGAAAGCATTGGAGTAGCGGGAGAATTAGTACGAGTAAAGAAGACACAACATCAGGAAAATTAGCGCAGGGGAAGTAAAATTGAAATTAGTCAAAATTTTAAATTTGGTCATATTTATTTTAGATTTGGGGGATGTCAAAATTAATTTAAAGAAACCTGGAGTCTGGACAGCAGATTATTCGTAGTGATAGTGCCACGCATTGTAAAGACGCATACGGCGAGTGAGATTTTTAAGCCAGTTTTCATAGAGGCCGACAGTGACGTTTAAATCAAATGAGTACTGTGTGTTTTGAACGTCAAAGTCAAAATTTGGTAATATTAATTGATTTGGCACAAGGCTACGTGGATCTGTTATTAAAATTTCGGCATATACAAGTAAAAGATTACAGGTACAAAAATAAAGGTAGTGCTGTTTGGTTGGTGCATTGCACATCTACTTACCACTGAACCCACGGTAAGTAGGTGGATACCCTGGGAAGGCGAGTTTCAAAATAGTCGAGGCATATTAATACAGTTTTGTTTTGATAGACCAACCAAACGCAGATAAAGCACGAAATATAAAGTAAATATTTTCATATCATATATAAAATTAATAATAATAAAAAGCGGGGTGGAGCATAAGAAAATATATATATATATATATATATATATATATATATATATATATATATATATATATATAGATTTAGTGACATCAGGCAACATTTTTCTTAATCTTCGCTGGGAATTAAACCACTCATAGTTTTTAAAATCATCTTTCTTTACGTTTCGATCTATGACCTAGGATCGTTGTCAAAATTGTCAAAACCACAACAAACATACAGGGAGTATTTATCAGGCAACATATTTCTCGCATGGCTATGACAGCTTTTTGTGCTGTATGTAGAGTAATGATTAACGTTATGCTCTTTTGATTAATTTGCAATTTCCCGGGCATGCATCCTTCGTTAAAAGTGAAGGATATTCCCATAGATAATTTGAATAACAATCTATCACCACCAACACACACCTCTAATTGGATTTTCCTTAAATATATTGGTCAAATTCAACAGAGTCGCCCTGCCAGAGGTTGTTGATTTGTTGATGCTGTTACAAAAACTAGTGGGGGGTTTATCAGACGAATAACTAGGTGATGCTCAGTATCACAACACTTTAGCATTACCTATTTTGATGAATGTGCCATAAAAGCTAGGTACTTGGATAGTTCTCGCAGTGAGTGGAACAACAACGATAGTGACGATAGTGGTGCGAAGTTTTCAAGTTAACATGGACAATGTACTGTACGATTTGTTCGAGAGTGAACAACGCATTTTACACCAACATCTGAATGATGTGGACAAAATCAAACGTATACTGTTCAGAGTAGGTGTTCATGTTCCCTTTAAAGCCTTCAAATGGCTAACGCTGACCAATGATACATCCATTGATGTAATGGACATGCTGTTTAATCAACAGAGTAGGTGCGATCAATTTGTATCAAACTCCATTGATGCTTGCAACGGCAAAACAGAGTTAAAATGTCATCAGGTGCGCGGTGTACTAGACGCAATAGAGAGTAATTATAGTTTGAGCGATGTATATTTCCTTGAAGAATTACTAACCAACCGAGCTGTATTGAGTACGAAGGCATATCCTATCATGAATATAAAATGCAACTATAAATCACTGGTTACAGCGATTGACGATATGATTGTAGATGTTGTATATTTTGCACAACCTATGGTATTAGAAAAAGTATTGAAGTTAATTTTAAAGTATAAGGTAAATTATAAGTACCAACCTAATGTAGTTGGCCCTCATAGAACAACGTATAACTGGCTCCTCAAGAATTTGGCAATGGAGGGCTCAAAACAGCAACCAGGCTGGACGTGTGGTCCGGATTCGGGAAAATGGCCATCAAATAGTATAGATGATTATAAAAAAGTGTATATGCTATTAAAGTTATTGTTTTAGTTTAATACTATTTTTTGTATGTAAATCATGTCATCTTGGTAGTCTTACCTGATGCGCTATAGATAGCACTTATTAGATATAATGGAGGATGCTATTGTACGTGTCGCATACCTTTACAATAAATATATATACCTCGAGTGTTGGTCAAGTACGGGGAGAAATTGTTAGCTGAGAAGGTAATGTGTTTTACCTGCTTGTTATTTACACATATTCACGGACATCGAAATACTCAAGTTTAACCAAAACAGCGAAAATCAACCTACATCAACGTTTTGCGCTTCGGGCATGATGAATTATAAACAACTTCCTTGACGTAGAACTAGTGTAGTAATTAGTAGTACATAGATGTAATTTGTGTGTGTGTGTGTGTCGCTATAATAAAGCATATAACAGTAAAAAAAAAATTTTATTGATGAATGACATATGATGGTAAACAAACACGTAACAGCAAATCTACAAAATATGATTTTTGGATATCCAACTATTATGGCTAGAATCTAAATTTAACCATTTCACATATACTTGATTCTAAACTCTCTTCAATACTTTTTCCACTAAATATACATCCGGATAGTGTGTTCGTTGAAGTTCTTCTGCATAGAAGCCGCCTAATATTGGTTGTCCTCGACTATCGCGCAATAGGTACGTTAAAGGATTAGTCAAATGCACTTTGTACACCGTAAAAATTTCGTTAGACCAATTTGGTGTGTATCGCTTGGTAGGCGGCTCCGTGGCGTAGTGGTATGTGTGTGACTACTACGCCCTATGTCCTGGGTTCGAATCCCGACACGGTCCGCTTGAAAATGTTAGGCGAGCATTTTCACAAAAATACACCCTCGTTCGGATGAGAGGTAAAATGAAGGTCCCGTGTGAGTGTTGTCACGCACGTTAAAGATCCCTACCTTGCTTGGAACAGCAAGGGTTCGGCAAAATTCCAAATTTTCCAGGTAAAAAAAACTCGCCTCCTGGCCAATGTAGTACCTTCGGGTGGAGCATTGGAAAATCACATGTAATGTATCCCTTGGTAAATTGACCTCTATGTTTACTAATGCGAACATGCTCCCCAACAGAAAATTTTTTACTCTTTAAGTTAACTGTTTTGATCGTACTGTATTGAAAAGTTTGCGTTCATTGCGTTTTGACACATCTACAGCATGCCGATTGTTCGATGTTTGGTGTTGTTATATGCAGCCACGAGTGAGGATAGTATATTCAGCCATCGATACGAACCATTCAAACTGAATTGTTTCCACATTTTTGACTTTAAGGTACGATTAACGCGTTCTAGTACGCAAGCTTTTTTATTGCTGTACACACTATAATGTATAATCTCATATTTTTTCATTAAAGCCTTAAATGTTGAATTATAAAATTCTTTTCCAAAATCCGTTTGAATGTACCGTGGAATACGATGGTCTTTGTTGAAAATTGATTGAAAAGCGTTTGAAACAGCCTTACCCGTCTTGCGCTTAACCGGTACGGCCCCTAAGTATTTAGAAAATACATCGATAACAACTAGAATGTATCTAAATCCTTTATTCATCTTTGCATATGGGATCATTTCCACCAAATCGGATTGAAACAGCTCGTTTAATCCTTTTGTGATTACATGTCTCGTGGACGATTTGCTCCTTTACAGACATATTGCTAATATGTGTGCGTGTGTGTGTGTGTATGTTGACGGCTATATGCTTGCGTTTTTAAGTTTCTCTTGCAACTGTTGAATATCTGCTTGTATTCGTGCAATGTCTATTCTAAATTGTGCTTTCACTTGTTGAATAGCAGCGTCTAATGTCTTATATATGCTATTCATAGAATCATCTACCCGTTTGGTTACGATTTGTGCAACAATAGCGTTCACAGTGACTGGAACAAGGTTACTCATCATCTCTTCAAAATGGTTAAAGTCTGCTCTTGTAACATACTCGCGCGAGAATTGTGTTATCATACTGTTTGTTGTCTCCTTCACAAGCGTGTCTATATACTGCTGAATAGTGGAACCACTTCCAAGCGTTGGTTCACCCTCTTGCTGGTGATGCGTTGCTAACCGCGATTCTAAGTACGCTTTCGTGACTGCATCATCATCTTCTTGTGGTGTAGCGACGCGCGCTAATCTCATGTTGTCAAAATCGTAGTAATCATCATAAGAAATATATGAAGCACAGTCAGACGCATGTCCAAACTTGTCGATAACCATCGTGATAATGAATAACAAGGCGCACGATCTACACTATTATATGCAATTCGCGTAATTCTTCCATAATCGATGTAATTTCGTTGGTGTGACCGGTGTTACCTGCATCTTGCGAGGCGACCAGAAGCTTGAACCGGTCACACAGTTCGTTGGGATAATTATCAAAGTATACATACTCCAGTGGCTTCTTGTTATAATCCATTAGTAGACCACGACCGTTCATTTACATTTCCAATGCTCCACCCGAAGGTATTACATTGGCCAGGAGGCGAGTTTTTTGTTGCCTGGAAATTTTAGAATTTTGCCGGATCCTTGCCGTTCCAGGCAAGGTAGGGATCTTTAACGTGCGTGACAACACTCACACACGGGACCTCCATTTAACCTCTCATCCGAACGAGGGCGTAATTTTTGTTAAAAATGCTCACCTGCCATTTTTCAAGTAGTCGACCGTGTCGGGATTTGAACCCAGGACCTTGGGATCCGTAGTCTTACGCTTACTACATTGATCCACGGCGACGCCAGTAGACCACGACCACTCGGGTTTATAGTTTGCTGTCGTAAGCTATACATTGCATTACTTCTTTTTTTAATGTCCGCATAATCGTTAATTTCTTTATGTGAAAATTTACCCAAAGGATTGAGAAGGAACAGTTGCTCATACAACCCTTTGCTACCGTTGTAGCAAAATCGTTCTACACACACCTTTTCACCAATCCCGAAAATAATGTCCGAATCATCAATCATTAATTTTCCTGTCTCCGGATTAAAACGTACTTTATCCCTGCGCAAGTGCTCCGTGTCATTGTTATAATTACCAGTAAAGTTGGAAAACAGATTATCCACATAGTATCGTACCGATGCTGAAACCACCATATTCTTGGAACTGACTATCAGCTCGCTTCAAATACCAAAACGTATGGTTAAGCAGAAACTTTCACGGTATATCTTGGGATGATGGCAATTTACAATGAATTTCCACACCTAAATGTTATTAACCTAGAAGATTTAGGGTGTACTCCTCTACATAAATTAAAGTATTACACCAATCCACCGAAGTGTTTCTAGCATACCACACGACATTCGTCATTCAATTGCGCAACCACAAATGTAATTGTACTCAAAACTGGTTTGTACATATAACCAATTATTCATTTTAATAAAGAATAATGTTTACACTAAGTAGTGCTTTTATTTGTATATTTTATACCTACATACATACATATTCCTTGAGACTAGTAAGATGTTTCTCAAAAAATGTCTCGCAATAAGTTTAATTGTAGAACTTACTAACGAGTCTATAAGTATCATATAGAAAAATTCCCCTTAACGGATATGTATTTTGCATTTTTTATTCAAACTTAATGTTACAATAATACAATTAAAAAATTATATTCCACTACCGAGGTATTAAATTTTAAAGTATGTTATGGTTGTGTAAACAAAAAAGGCATTGGATAGGTTTTTTATCATCAAAAAGTAGTACATTTTTAATTAATCCCACCTGCAAAATGATTACTTTCTTAAACTTAAGTTTTATAAAATTTATTTTCTAAAAATTAACAAACTAGAAACCAGAACTATTAAATTTACATAAATCTCGGTGTTATTTTACTTTAAACTATGCTCATAAAAAGTTGTTTATATACATCGCCCCAACATTGTTACTACCTATTAATATCAAATCTTTAAAGAAATTTACAGAATTTAAATCTGCTCTATTGTCTTTGGTGCGTTACTAAACATTAGATGAGTTTCTAGACGATAACTTCGAAGAGTCAAGATTAATTAACCAAGATGCACTTTCTTAATGTGTTTTTAACGAAAGTAGAAATTGTGAATTTTGGTAATTAACAATTATGCTAAAATAATTTGAAGTTATGCAGTTGCCATATATAATTTACATATATCGATATGTTGTTATAAATATCACAACCCCGAGGTCATTAACTACCATGCACTTTACTAAACTATAATTAATAAAATCCCCGTACATTTAACTAAGATACCTTTTTGTTAATGTGGACATTTTATCTATATTTTATTCAAATAAGAATCTGCTACCGCCACCCACAAAAAGATAGAGACAATTAAAGAATGTAATTTTTTTGTAAATAAAACATTAAAATATTGTGTGTGTGTTTTTTAACATTATATATTTAATACAAAAATAATTTCTTGAAATTCTCGGGAAATTCTACAACACGGGCATGTTTTTGCTTAACCTAAAAATCTCTGAAGTATTCAATCACCTAATGGGTGCAAAACCCCCGTTCAGAACACCTTATGGAATCCCATTCCGCATTTGAGAATGACTACATCGCCATCCAAATTCTTTACCACGTTTTAAATAACGACATGATTTGCAAACATTTTAAGCTTATATTTTAGATCCGGGTACGAGTTCAGTGTAATTGTATAAATTATTTTGGTGATGCAATCATGAATAAAATAACGAGTGATCTGTCTTAACTTTTTTTTACATATACACACACACACATTAAATATTTAAATATATTGAAATTGCTAAATGTAAGCAAGAACACCTTGATATAAGATCAAATTAATTTTTTTATTCGAGAGGCAAATAAATCGCGATGACAGGTGATATAATTTGCATATATTTTAAATTCATACGGGTATAATTAAATATAATAAAAGCTAAAGATTATATGTTAGATCCGACTGCAAGTTCAGTGTAATTGTATAAATTATTTTGGGGTGATGTAATCAAGAATAAAATATACAGCATACCTGTCTTAACATGTTTTTGCAACACACCTTATGTTAATTAAATCCATTATATTACAAGTTGAATGTCGATATTATTTGCATATATATTACCAGAGAGCTATAATTACAATAAAAAAACACGAAGTTATATTCTAGATTTCGGCTGAGAATTCTTGTTATTTTATCTTGTTAATGAAATCGTGAAAAATAAACAACTTGTTTTTACAAGATTTTACATGCAGACTTTATAATTAAATCCATTATATCACATTTCGTATATTTTCTAAATGTTATTTGCTACTTCATACAAAATACAGCTTTTGAGGAGAGATAAAAAATTCTTTACCACTTGCATGTTTTTGCTTAACATAACAAAATTCTTCATATAAGTAAAATCACCACTTCGCTATGCTCTCGGCTACCTAGTTTCGGCTACTTTTTCAAGGCCGTTGTGACGTCATAGCCTTTTATAAATAAAGAACAATGTAATACTATTCTAAAATTTTTATTCTGACATTATACATAACAAAATTTAAAAATATTTAATGCCAAGCATGGAGCCATTTAAACTTAATTTTAATATAAAGTCAATTGTTTAACATGGCTAACAACCAATGCAAAAATTAAGATATACAACAAATTTGTGTGTTAGATAACAAGTCCTGGTGTTAATAAACAACTTGGAAATCATATACTAGATTTTTTACGTTGTCCAGATGCACGTTTAAGAGAAACATTTGCGTCTACTTTGGCCAAAGAACATAGTATTACGCAATTAGAAGCGACAATATACAACTGTACAATTGGAAGCTATGTCAGTGCGGAACGGGTGTATAATCCCTTAAAAGACTGTTTAACCTTATTGGAAGATAGTAAGTTATACTTCCTAAAGGCGCCAATGTACTCTGTACCACTTGCCAAAATGTGGAGTAAGTTATCGGACAAGCCAGCAAATAGCTGCTGTTTAGTGTATAATAACCTACTACGGTACGTGTATTGGGGAAATGGCAATACAAAGAAATTGACGGGCTTGCAAATTAAGTTGTCAGAAAAACCAGAGGAAAGGGAAAAATTGATAAAGTATGTGCTTTCGGCTTTTAGTTTTAACTATTTACCTGTAAATTATTTGGAGATAGTAGAGGAGCAAGACAGCCAAGATAAAATAAAAATCTTACACAAGTGCTACATTAAAGCAGGTAACATGTTTTACACAATTTGTAACACCATATTCTACAATTCCAAAAGAAATAATCATTTCGGTATCGGGGTTGATAAGTACGCCTAACATTCACCCAGAGGTTGTACGACAACGCGTAAATATTGGCAGTAAACTCTCTCCGTTGACACTGCAGGAAATTGCCCCATTATGCACGCTATACGCTGTAAGTGAAAGAAAAAGACAGCTGGAATTAGAGGAAATGGATGCAAAAAGGCGAAAGTTGGGCTAAGTGGAAGACACTCCCTGTATGTTTGTTGTGGTTTGTTTAGCATTCTTCTTAATCTTCTTTGGGAATTAAACCACTCATAGTTTTTAAAATCATCTTTATTTACGTTTTGATCCATGACCTAGGATCGTTGTCAAAATAATAAAAATTTCAAGTTTGACATTTATGACATAAATTGAAGGCGTCTTTGATTTATTGATGTTCAAAATATTTCGTTTGAGTGCACTAAGCAAAAATTTTTAAAGTTTAAAAGAATGATTGCCTTCAATTTGTGTTGCGGCCTGTGACCGACTTTTTTTAGGTAGCCAATACGCTTAACGTGAAATCAGCTGATTAATTTTTATTGGTGAATTTTATATAAATTCAATAACTTGGGGATTGGAAAACATTTTTTAACATGTTTCTATTTATACAATTGAGAGGAAGGTTATTAAAGAAGTGTGCGATTGCATTACTGTAAGGCTTAAGCAATCGTTTTTTTATATTTATTTTGAAGGGGAAAAATCATTATGATTTAGGTTACCTCTTTGGTAGATTTTAACATGATTCTGAGGCGACCCTATGGTGGGTTTACACTGGTCAGATAAGAATGTTGTTCTATGAAGATTATATATGGTTTGAAGCGACCCTAAGACGGGTTTACACTTGTCAGATACCAATATTGTTCAATGAAGATTGTATATGGATCTGATGCGACCCTATGGCGAGTTTACACTTGTCAGATACCAATGCTGTTTTACAGGGGTTGTTGATATGCTTATTGTTATGTAATTAGTTATTGTATGTATAAATAGAAATCATGTATGTAGGCTGTATTTCATGTTAATATCGCAAGGAAAAACCAGGAAAAACTTGCAATGCTACCTAGATATTGTGGGCTTTGTAACACCCAAGAACCTTTTTAAATTAATTTAAATTTCAAATAATATTTTCAGCCAATCACAAATAGTTCTATCTAAAATATAACCTATCAATAACCATGAATCAATACAGTTATCCAATCCTAGTATGGGGTGACAATTGACACTTTAAATTATCATAACCTATCAACTGAACTCTAACATCCCGTGAATTGTAGGAGATTTTTAATTAGGCGCCAAAGGAAAATACTCATTTGTTCTAGAAAATTCCAAAACCGGAAATAGTAATAAAATGTTAATTTTCATGATATCTATAAAAATATTAACAGGAGATAGTTCAGAATATTGCAAAATAACTTAAATTTAATTATAGGACAGGTTCAATTAGCAATTGCAATAATAAAAATGGATTTAACCATTAACCTGAAAACACGTGTAGGAATGATATATAATTGTGCAATATGGAAGGTTTGTAATTGGCCAGAACAATCACGAGATAAAAAGTATGTAAATAGTGGAATGAAGAAATTAACACACACGCGACACACTCAACCCACAAAGACAAAAAGACAATACACAAAGGCAAAAGATGAACGAAATAAAATAAAATAAAAAAACGTAATTCACCCATAGTTGGGGCCAGTTATGGTGCAATGGCGCGTAACTATCGTGGTTAGTTGACCGCATAAAATTAAAGTGAAGTATAAGTAAGAAATATGAAAAGTGAATACGGGTATTATGGGACGATTAGTGGAGTTATATAATGAATAAAGGACAGTATAATTAGACGATAAAAGGTTTAAGTTGTAGGGCGGTCAATGGTTAGAGACGCCGGCTTGTTAACGGCATAGAAGATGATAACTCGACACACTCTTATGGCTCAATTTTGATTGATTGGTGGACGTTTGTATTTTAGAAGTTCGACTCCAAACCGTGAGTTGGTATAGAAGTAGCGAGATAACCAGAGTTCCAAGCACTAAAGTTAACAATAACCGTATTAACAGTTTCAAACCTGGTGAGAATAAATTACCTTAGAGCCTTGTTTAGGATGAAGCAATAGTGGGTATTACATACCCAACACAGATATTGAGTGAACCCTTGTATAAATGTTTCGAGAAAACGGGCGTGTATATGCATGCATACACGTGGTGTTGTAAGTATGAACATTGATAAAATAATATATATGATTTTATATGCATATGTTAAGTTGCTAGATTAAGGTTGGAATTCTTGGACTTTATTAACGTTATTACCTTTTGTTATGAGTTTATAGAGAATATTAAGAGTTATTGGTTTCACTTGGAAGCCAATCTGTTTAAATGTAAAATTTGCAATGTGTAGTAGAATGTAATTACCCTATTTAAGGGGGTTTTAGTTAAATAAGGGATATTGATTTTATTGCATTCAAGTATGTCAATATAGTAAATGTATATAGTTATATCACCACATTACAGGTTATTAAATTCATTACTTGATAATTTTGAGATCTATAATTTAAAGAGATTTGTTGAAATACATTTAAGGTACAGATACTTTGTAAACTTTTGGGTAAGTTAACTCACCAGAATCAGTTTCAGAATTCTAGGCCTACCCACCCGGGACATGTCCATGTATTCTCCGCTGTAGAGTAGCCAAGGCATTTGAAGAAAGTAGAGTAAATACTATTGTACTAGGTAAGTGGACCCTTATATTGCAATTTTGAACCATAAAAAGTGATATAAAATTGGTATTCGATTATATATGTATTAGGTAACTCGGTCCTTGTTTCTTTGACTGATACAGATTGGTCAGAACAGGGGGTGAAGTGTTACAGCATTTGATTTTCATTAGTTATTTCTTTTAGTAATGGGATCCATTGTTTACTGAAAGATGATGTTAAAAACTATGAGTGGTTTAATTCCCAAAGAAGATTAAGAAAAATTAGCAAAACTGATTATTCCTATCACGTTCGAAATCATATTCTAGCAACAACCGCGTCTATTACTGATTTAGAAGTCATGTTTGATTCAAAAATGTTGTTTGACATTCATGTGGACAACATTTGCAAAAAAGCAAATAAAATGCTGGGGTTCATAATGAGAACCACGAGATATTTCAATAATTATATAATGCATACGTTCTATCAATGCTGAGTTTTTGTAGCACTGTATGGAATCCGAGATACACAGTTTACATGAACAGAATTGAACAAATTCAAAAAAGGATGCTTACTTTCCAGGATGGAAAACTTAAATAGGAAAAAATAATTGCATTTAAACATAAAGATTATCATAAACAACTACAAGTGTTGGTTTTGCAATATTTTCAACAAATGTTGATTGTGCAAAAGGACTAATTGGAAACTATTGATTCGGTAAGTGTCTAGATGATGGGGGACCTTGACAGCCAGCAGGTTGCTTAATCCTCTTCGGGTACCATTGAATACGGTGAAGTAGGGTATATTTTTAGAAAACAATAGAAGGGAAAAAGTGCAAAAGATACAAAAAAGATTATCACAAGGCCATGCTGTACTTAAAAAGAAAAGCAACTGCTATGTTCGAAGGTAACAAACATAGAAACAAGGAAAGATTGCTGAAAGCATATGTGTGAAGCACAGCACTGTATGGTTGTGAAACGAGTACAGTAGGAGAAGCAGATAGGAAATATATAGAAGCGTTAGAAATGGACAGGCAAGGTTAATAACAAGAAGGTTCTACAAATGGTAGGGGAAGAAGAAATATGTGGAAAACAGTAAAAAGTAGGAGAAATAGGATGGTAGGACACATACTAAGGCATGAGAGAATAGCGCAGCATAATTTAGAAAAAGAGAAAGGAAATAAGAGAGGTAGATGTAGACCTTGATCAGACTATTGCACACAGATAGTGAAAGATTTAGGCCGTGGGATTTTCAGGGAAATGTGTAGGTTTGCTTAGAATAGAAATCAACCAATTCTAGTACTGAAGACCTAATGATTGATGAATCTAGTGTCATAAGAATGCTGTATAAATTTCTTAAGGTGGGAATTTTTGTACAAAAACATTAAAATACATTTAAAGTATTCCAATTGGTAATAAATTAGCCTCCGAAAATAGGATATCTGATGGAAAACATATATCTGTTGTAAGCACGACTTTGATTAAACTTCTGTGCTATTAGTAAAGACAACAAAGTAGTTGAAAAAGTACCACCCCAAATCACAATACCATATCTAAGAAATACGAGCGGATCTTATACGGTCCTTGATGAATACCAAAACCTACACGTCAAAGAATCACTTAGTACACCATCAACAAAAACACGACATCTATCTTTAAGGTAGTCCTCGTACAGTAGATACGCAGTTCCCTTTATACCATGTAGTTTCTGTAATAATTTGCTGTGAGAAACGGTATAAAATGCTTTACACAAATCAAGGAATACTGTCACTTGCTTGGCACTATTTTTCATGTTTGTTTAAATCACTTTGGTTATTTCATATAAAGTACGTACTGTAGATAATTTTTTGCAAAGCCAAATTGTTGTTGTCAAAATATTAAATTTTTCCAAGAAAGGTGAAAAGCAGATTTTAATGCAAAAATTTTGTTATACATTTCATAACAGATTTTGACGAGTCAATGTTAAATCGTTTTTCATAACTATGTCATATCCTTTTAACTTGAATCTTTGTTTGTAAATAAGATTTCATATGCTATAAGAATTAAATTTTATAATAATCAGCTTAGGTTTACCCTCGACTTTTGAAATATTCAATGACTTCTATCAATAAAACATGTGAAGTACAACAACGCCTAGTTTTTCCTTAAATATATTTACAAATATAGTACCAGTATTTTCGTCCAGAGATTCCGACAGGTCATAAATATGCAAACTATTACGTCTGGTTTTTGTGCCGTCAGGTGTACAGTTTGTCTTCTTGAATGCTGATAACCTTTTTGCAGCACAAAGTTCTGATTGTAGGTCTTGAATTGAATTAGCAAATGTTTTAAACATGTCCTCAATTTTATCAGAAATTTCATTTAGTTATTTTGTTGCAGCTATCTTCGATAAATATAAGTGAAGTTATTATAGTTTCAACAACACGTAGTACAACAGTGTTATTTTTTCATCACCGTATGAACAGAAGATCTTAGATTACATTCACTTCCAACCATATTAAGATCAAACTCATAATATATTTGAGAAGATATTTTCACTTATAGAACAGGTATTGTAACAATTCACGAGCATATGGTAAACACTACTATTCATAACCAGCACACATAACTGTTAAAATGCAGGTAGCTTTTACAAATCCAAGCAGGCATATATCACAAAATTTATATTTTTACAAACAAATTTTTCTGTCATTGTTACGAGTTTTTGATTGTATATTATAAAATGAATAAAAATCGTTTTGGAGATGCTTCCGAAGTATCAATCGCAAATGTGATTAAAAGAGTAAGTCTAAAAATTCAGTTTACCAAATACTCAGTTTGGAAGCAATTTGAAGACTTTAGCAGGTAACAGCAATATGTTTTCTTGAAATCAATTCCGCTAACTAATTTTAATATGCCAAGAGATTGGGCCTATGACATGAAAAAATGCAATGACGACGATTACAAAGACGGAGCAATTAAGAGAGTGTTAGATGTCACCCCTAAAACGATACAAGAAAAGTACTTTTCAGAATTCAATTGGAAAGTAGAGCCATTTTGGGTATAATTTTTAAAAAAGCACAAGTCACCAAAAATACGAAACGCAAAAAATTACAATGTATACATTAGAAAAAACAAAGTTCATTTGCACTAAGTGAAACAGGAATTGTTAAAATCATGAACTTATGGAATGAAGAAATGTTAGACGAGTTGCAGAAGAAACTATATCATATAGGTGCTTATGAATTGACATGATAAAATATATCGAGTATCTAGTTTCTGTTAGTCATTTTTTATCTCACTACAATACACTTACAGTAAATCTTTTAAAACGGAAGTACTTGCTTTTTATGATACTCGAGTTTGTTGTCATTCGGAAATTACTTTCAAATCAAGAAATGATGAAAATGCTCAAGGAGACTCTTCGTTTTCATCGTTTTCTTGATATGATATTAGAAACACTGTATAGTAAATCCATTAAATGTGAAATACTAGAGAACCGCCTATTATGTCATATAGTATGGCAAATATGAGTTTAAGACTGGGGAATATTATTGTGTAGACACACATTTTACGATAAAGGGCAGCTCTTCCATAAAAACTATTAAACACGAATTTACAGTCAGTCCGTGGAATTCAGTTGAACTTCCTTTGAGAGCGCTGCGTTTACCTACATAAAACAGGGTCACTAGCATTCCGCTTTATTATTTGGTTTGATTGTACATTTTATTTACAAAAGATGCATTTTTTATTTTAGTGATCATTGTTTCATTATAAATTGGTATTTATATTATTTTAAAATACACTGAGTGTCAATTGAAATACCAATCATTTGGAATTATTCCATTATGAAAAAGTAAAAAATAGGTTTAGTGTTTATTACTACTAATTGAACAAAGATATATATTGTCGCTAAAACGCAGCACTATATGTGAGTCATTTCTCTGATTTATAAAAATGAGGAACTACCAAATTGCATGAAATATCACTAACTGCATATTTAGGCCTAAACTTTTGTTGATGTTACTTGTATGGCAAATTTCAGTTATATTTGCATTACTGCGTTACAGTGATTGTCGGTACTAATTTAAATGAACTAAAACCAAAATCGGCGTGACTCAGTTTTTCTTGTCAAAAAAACTGATTCAGTTAACATAACAGTTGTGTGGATGTAATTGCAACAAATTTCTTGTTGACCGAACAAGTAGAATTTATTGTTTTGCTGCTTGATGACTAATTCACACATTTCAATGCAATTAACATTGAACATACTTTGTTTACGTGTTTGATGTGTAACTTTAGCAAGACAAGCAAAAAGACCTACAATATTTACTCATTTTACCCAACAAATTTGGTCTTTATTTGAACGAAATAGAAAATTAACTGCTGCAGCAAAACTACAGATTTATGCTATTTGTAGGTAGTATCAATTTATTTTTAAGAGTAGTAATACATTCAAACGTAAATTCAAAATATTTCAATTGATACACACTGTAAGCATTGATACTTACTAATTGAAAATCGAAATAATACCTATACCGGTCCCATAGCTCAAATCTTACAGACAATTGCAATAGTGTAAATAGTGAGTATTGTTGTTTTCGAAATGGGTACAGGCAATTATAAACCAAGAACGCGTGCAACTAATAGAAGTAGAACCAAACGAACCAAAAATATTCAAGTAACAAAAGCAATAAATTCTGAACTAAAAGCTATCGAATTGCATATGAGTAGGTAAGTTTGCTAAAATAATGAAATATTCAGTGTCTCGATTTAATGCGTCGATAATCCAGAGAGCGGTACTACATGTGTGTAAAGTCAGTATCCCTTTTTAAAAATGATGTTTTTGAAAATTGTTCCAGGTTGTTCTAACCTTGTATCACATTGTTCCAATTCGACTTACAAAAAGTTCGCCAATAGAATAAAAGAGGAAGATGAAAGGTATGTTTTACTCTTTTCGATATAGTCCAAAAATCGATTTTGGGATATCCAGTGGTGATGCGAGATTCATACTTTATAATTTATATAGGGCCTCTAGGCGGCTGCGTCCCCAATGCTCTGCCCGAAGGTACTACATTTGGTTTGTTGGCGAAAAGGGGTTCCAACAAACCAGTGTTTTTCCGCATTTTCAAGAATCGTTTTTCAAGCAGAGTTGTCCTTTTGGAGCAAATGTTTGGAACAAGTAGAACACTGTTCAACGAGTATCAAATTTTTGTTTGTGAAAAAAAGGTTGCAAGTATTAAAATGGGTTTTTCGGCTTATTCGAGAAATCGTTTGAAATAAAATAATATTGATTAGGAACAAAGTAGCACAACGTTAGAACAATCTGGAACAATTCTTCTTAATCTTCTTTGGGTATTAAACCACTCATAGTTTTTAAAATTATCTTTATTAACGTTTCGATCCATAACTGAATCTCGGTGAAATAAAACATAAAATTAGAAAACAATAGAAGGGAAGCTAGCTCAGAATATAAATAAGTGCAGGTACGTGTCCAACCAGTTTTGAGATGAAGATCCAATGAAGATGATGATGAAGCATATTAACAACCCCTGTAAAACAGCATTGGTATCTGACAAGTGTAAACCCGCCATAGGGTCGCCTCAGATCCATATACAACCTTCATAGAACAACATTGGTATCTGACAAGTGTAAACCCACCATAAGGTTACCTCAGAACAATGTTAAAATCTACCAAAGAGGTAGCCTAAATCATAATGATTTCCCCTTCAAAATAAATATAAAAAAACGACTACTTAAGCCTTTTAATAATGCAATTACACACTTCTTTAATAACCATCCTCTAAATTGTATAAATAGAAACATGTTAAAAAATGTTTTCCAATCCCCAAGTTATTGAATTTTACAATAAAATTAATTAGCTGATTTCACGTTAAGCGTATTGGCTACCTAAAAAGTCGGTCCCAGGCCGTAACACAAATTGAAGGCAATTATTCATTTAAATTTTAAAATTTTGCTTAGTATACTCAAACCAAATATTTCAAACATCAATAAATCAAAGTCACCTTCAATTTATGTCATAAATGTCAAACTTGAAGTTTTTATTATTTTGAAAACGATCCTAGGTTATGGATCGAAACGTTAATAAAGATAATTTTAAAAACTATGAGTGGTTTAATACCCAAAGAAGATTAAGAAGAATACTAAACAAACCACAACAAACATACAGGGAGTATTTACTCTGGAACAACTTTCAAAATCATAATTTTTAACAAACGGGGTGCTATGTTCACACACATCGATTCTACGCTACACATATAACATGGGGGGATATTTTTGAACACTTTTGAATGCTCTTTCTATCCTAATGTATAAAAGTGTTAAAAAAAGTTTTGAATCATGTTTAAGAGACAAGGTTAGTTTTCGCTTTTTGCATTGGAGGTCTGTGCAAAATTTAGAACGCAAAGACAGAAGAACATGAATAAGTATGCAAAAATTTGAAAGTGTAAAGGACTTTATCGTATTAATGTTTTTGTGTAGAATCGCTCTTCCTAATATCGATGCTTTATTTCCGGACACCCTGTTAGGTTAGTCATGTAATGTATTTCAAGAAAGTTGTAGGACTAACGATACGTTAGCTTCCCGTCAGTTACCGGCTGGTGTTGATTTGATTGACTTGGAATCAGTTTGGAACGAGAGCAACATAAGTATTCCAAATAGCTCTTATGATCCTTCAAACCCATGAGGAACAGACGCCGAACTTAATGAGTATGTGAAAATCCCTAGTATTAATTCCATTTCATAATATTCTATGTAGAATTATGGCAGATGAACTTACAATTGAAAAGGACCCTCTACGTATAAAGTTGAAGGCAACAGGATTGTGAACTTCACTTATCTCTAGCAGAGGACACTGTTTTTTGCAGAGACTCATGCGCGTGTATGCACTGCAAGAAGTAACTTGTTTCTTGAGAAAGAAAACAGAAATGGCTGTAATTAATTAACTGTGAATAAATAAGCTGACGCGTCTTATCATTTGAGTGGACTGTATTACAAAAGATAAACAAACGCGAGCTTTAGATACAAGAATTTGTATGCATGTAAAAGACAAACAATAATGTTACATAAAGTCACTCACCAATATTGTTCATAGTGTGTTGTCCTCTTCATTGTTGCAAAGACCCAGGGGGAGTCGGTTGAACACACTGGTTACAAGGCACTATTGTTCATTGTCTGTATAGGTTGCCCGGTCACTCGACACACCGTTCCGGTGCTAGGTCGGAAGAAGAGTCACCGACAAACTTGACAAAACTACTTTCATACGTGTTACACTATAAGAGGCGCAAGTGCACTGCAAAGTTTTGTTCCACAATATAATTTCGAAGTTTAATTATTACAAAACAATAGCATTAGTAGTATTCTGTTTTTAAAATGCAATACGTGCGACAAAACTTATTCATGTTCCACAGAAACTGTAAAAAATGCACATTTAAACCATGCAGCAGTATGGGGAACTTTGTTGACTGGAAGTACCTTTACCCACGTGGAAGAATTTTTGTCAATTTTGGATATACCCTGAATGAGTAACAATCATTTTTATTCAATTCAAGAAACTTTGCGCCAGGTAAAATATACATTCATAATTTACAAAGCAAAACTATTACAAATATCTCCAAGGTTTGGAGCGATAGTAGTATACTTTCAATGGAACGACCTGGTGAGGAAGAAAAACACATTGCATTGGAAAATTGTGACATAGACAACGACGAAATTCCTTGGATTACTGTTTATCTAGATGGCGGATGGGCCAAAAGAAGCTATGGCCACAATTATGATTCTGCTTCTGGATTGGTATTCACTATGATAGTGACATTAGTATATATTGTAATTTTTATCTAAATTTTATGCAGTTATTGTTGGGCAGAAAACAAAAAAAGTTTTGTATGTTTGTGTTCGGAATAAGTTTTGTATAATTTGTAAAAAACATGCGAATGAACATCAACATGTATGTATTAAAAATTGGGAAGGAAGTTCGACATCAATGGAAGCATATGTTATTTTGCCGTGTTAATTAGCAATGAATCGCCATTGTACACTGAGAAAATAACACTCGATGGCGATTTGTGGACAAAAACAATGGCTTCCAAAATTAGAGTCTTTTAATATAAACTGTATTTGTCTGGAAATCGTACGTTGGAACTTAAAAAAGGGCTGAGATGTGTTGATCATGATTATATAAGGAATGCTCAAAAACTGAAACAGTTAGCAAAGTATAATATACCCTTCAATATTTCAATCATATGTTTTTAAAAATTGTATCTGGCGTTTGTATTTTGGTGAAAGGTGGTGTGGAAACGGGTATGGTTATATATAATGATTATGTGCAAAATAAAAATCATATACGGGTATATTATGTCGAAATTGTTGATAATATCAGTGTACTTTGTTATTCTGTGTATGCCTTTGGATGTGATAATTTGTATTTAATTTATGAATTTCAAACTTGCTAATGTTTCTGTTGATTTTTGAGAATATATTGCTTTGATATACTCTAGCCCCACGATTTGGCATCTCATAAAAATGCTGTGTTAACCCCTGTTAGCCCCACGATTGGGTCGTGCTATAAAAATGCTGTGATATAACCCTTATGTTGCTCAAACACTTGTGAAAATGTTAATTTATAATTTTCTTTTGCCTCGACTAGCTGATTCAATTAAATAAAGCAATTCCACAATACACAGTATAATGATTAAATATTTACAACTTTTTCCCCTTTTTAAATATCTTCTCCCTCTTTGAATTATTTACATCTATTAGATTTTTAGAAAATGAAGCCAGCAAAACGAGATTCTATTACATTTAGAGACTTGTTGAAACGTTTCAAGATGGTTATAACTTTTCATATATTTATTCAAGAAACCCCAATTTGTCGGCTCTTACACTTTTAAATTATTATTGAAATAAAACAGTTTTAAAATAAATCATCAAAAATATCTAACCTGAAGTGGCTTTGTAAGAGCTCTGCATTCCTAGAAATTGAAGTCGACATCCAGCCAAAATTTAGTATCCAAATCGTTATTCCAATGAAAGGTTTTTCATTTCCGTAACAGAATATTTACCATTTTCAGAGATTATTAAATTGTTTGAACAGACAGAATTTTCCAGAGTTTCGTATCCAAAATTGTATTTAAGATCGTGATGGATCGATATTAAAAGTTTTAACAAGAATCGTAACGTTATTTCGATTGTGGTTCAGAACGTAGTTCTTCAGATCGTAATTATTAAGAACGTAATTTAGAACGTATTTAATCAGAAGATATTTAATCAGAGCCGTCTTTTTAGAAGTACGGCTCTCTTTGCACAATTATACGCTCTTTAAAATAATGTTCACTTAACTTTTCACGTAAATATTTATCACATTTAAGTATAGTGACTGACCAGTTTCAAAAGTATTCTCTCCTTTAATCGGTCGCTTATAATTTTTATTTCGGGCCCTAATTTTTTTTATTTTCTTTAAACTGGTTTTTAATAGCCTCTTCGCTTTCATCCATTTTCCTCGTTAACACTAATAAAATTTGCATCATTTCCGATAGTTGCGATGTCTGTTGTTCCTCGCTTTGGCTCCGCGTCAATCGTTGTCCTTGCATTTCTATTAATGTATCTTCTAGAATTACACTTTCTTGCGACCCTATTTCAACCCCTTGATTCCTTCAATGCCTCTCTGGTCTCCTTAATTCGTTTATCCATTTTTAAAATTTTGATTATTATTAAGATTTCAAATTCCTTCAGTTTTAAATTCCTAACCCTTTTAAATTAAATTTCTATTCGTATTTTTACAAACTTAAATTTTAAATTTCTTGCTCCTACAAATTTTTTAATTTTTCTTTTCAATTTTAATTTAGTTTTAGTGGTGTTCTCGCCCCTAACTTTGGGTCGCCATAAAAACAAACCGTGTCGTATGCCGAACACATACACACAAATAGAAGTGTCCTTTTGTAGAACACGTAAATATAACACAAATAGACGAGCTAAGGTTCTACCTATACCTTATTCTGGAAAACATTGGAGTACCCCTAAAATAACCCTATAATTACAGCAATATGTACAACTATATTTATATTGTTACATGCCAAAATTTGGCAATGTATATTGTTAAATATGTAAATAAATTCCCGCGAATATTTTTAAATAAACTGGTCAATTTCCGTCGTCCCCGAGTCGCGCCTGCACGGAGTGAAATGGCGCAAGTGCGCGCGGTGTGATACGACGTCATTAGACTACGAGACCTGAAGCCAAGAACATCTACTTGTGTCGTGTGGGAGTTTCTTTTCTCTTTTTAGGGGGGTAGGTTCCTTATCTTGCTTTATCGTTCCTTATACCTGGTTGTTCCTTCTCGTCCCACCTACGAACGAGTATAGAGGATGGACGGATAAATTTGACTCAGAAATGACGTGATGTGACCCACAACGAGATGGCCCTGCGATTTGGTGGTAAGGTGCGATTTAAGTGAGTACATTGCTTTTATTTATATTGTAAATGTAAATTTGATCATTGAATCACTTTTTAAACGTGTTTTGTATTTGATACAAATGCCGCGTAATCATGTTATAATAAACAATTGCGCAATAATATGCAACGCGGGAAACCGTAATAATATAACTAATAATGGGATTATTTATAAAAATGATGTCTTTGGGTTGTTGGATTGGTCGAAAATAGACGAGCTCTGATTAGCTAAAATCCTATAAGTTTTCAATTTCCAATTATAAATAGAATGGTCCATTGTTACAGCATCATCATCATTTTGTTTTCGACCTTACCTATGGTCGGTTTAACGCAGCTCTAACTCCTTTTCTATTTTGTGCTAATCTAAAAAGTTCTACATACCCTTCACAACCTAAATTTCTAAAAATTTGACTAATATAGCTTGGTCTAGGTCTTCCTATACACCTTTTCCTATCTACCTGGCTCTACATAGATATTAGCAACCTGATGGTTGTTAAAAAACTCCATGTTTACATGGTTCCCATTTATAAGGAAATAAAATATTACCTGGTTATCCCCTCCAAAACTGGAAAAGTGTTAAATTATATGGTATGGTAAGGCTTAAGCAACGAATCGCTATCAACATGCCAGACCGCTAACTAATTGTAAGTTCTGCCATGGTGACATTTAGTTAACTGATTTTTATTTCTTTATTTTCGTTTTGTTTTGTTTTCGAACTTACTTAGGACCGGTTTAATTCAGCTCTAAATTCTTTTCTATTCTGAGCTAGTCTATAA
Source organism: Platerodrilus igneus (assembly GCA_036346225.1). Taxonomy (NCBI): domain Eukaryota; kingdom Metazoa; phylum Arthropoda; class Insecta; order Coleoptera; family Lycidae; genus Platerodrilus; species Platerodrilus igneus. The sequence continues at coordinate 1,887,638 of JARFIW010001049.1, read as the reverse complement.
AGGTCTACATATCATTCACAACCTAAATCTCTAATAATTTGACTGATATAGCTTTGTCTAGGTCTTCCTACTCTATTTTTATTTGGTAGTCTATAATCTAAGACCCTAGTCCCTCGTGTTTTAATTGGTGCCCTATCATTCTATCTTTCCCGACCTTTAATCGTTTTCACATAAAGAGTTTCTTGCCTATCCTTCTATAAATTTCCTCATTTGTTACTCTATGTCCAACTAATCTTTCGAATCTTTAGCATTCTCCTATAACACCAAGTTTCAAAAGCTTTTTCTTATCTACCCCTTTAATTGTCAAAGTCTCACTATCGTATAATAGAACGCTCTATACGTACGACTTTAAGAAACTTTTTCTATTATCTAAACTAATACTATTAGCTATTAGTAGTCTATCTTTTTTACAAACATTTTTCTAGCTTAAGCTATTCTAGCTACTATATCCCTTCTGCTACGTTCATCCTTTGTAATTATACTACCTAAATAGCAAAATTCGTCTACCTCCTCTAACTCGGTATTATCTATTTTTAATTTTGGTTTAAAACTAGGCTGTAATTCACTTGTCAATATCTTTGTCTTTCCTGAGTTAATCCTCATACTATAGTTACTCTGTACTATCTCATCTAAAATATTTAAAAACTCTCTTATCTCTTTTCTAGATTCTGCTATAATGGTTATATCATCTGCAAAACGTAACATGTCTATTTTCGATCCCTGGACACTAATACCTATCTCTTTTCTTTCTCTAGCTAAGTTTAAAGCTTCCTCAATATAAACATTAAAAATCAAGGGAGATAGTGTACAACCCTGTCTAACACCATTTCTAATCTTAGCTTCTTTTCTATTTCATCAAATCTAATAACTACACTTTGATTTTTATATAGACTGTAAATAATTTTTCTGTCCCTATGAGGGATTCCTATTTTTCGCAAAACCCTGAACATAACAATCCAATTAACCCTATCAAATGCTTTTTCTAAATCTACAAATGAGCTTTTTGTTTTTTTGTAACCTTTTTTCGATAATTACCCTAATCATTAGTGTCGGTTCTCTATTGCCTCTGTCTTTACGAAAACCATATTGGTCTGCGTCTAAATAATTCTCAGTCAAAGCTTCTACTCTATTTTTAATTATTATTGTTAGTATTTTGGAAGCGTGGGAAGTTAAACTAACCGTTCTAAAATTCTAACAACTATCAGCTCCTGACTTTTTTGGGATTAGGATAATATTTTTTTCAAAATCTATTGGGACCTCACCTGTGTCATATATTACTTTTACTAGTTCACATAATCTGTCTAAAGTTTTCTGACTTGCATATTTTATTACTTCTGCGGGTATATCGTCTATCTCCATCGCTTTATTTAGTTCAAGATCCCTAATAGATCTATCAAATTCCTTTCTTAATATTGAGAAGTCTATTTCTGTATCCTCTTCTTGGTTGTTCCCTAACTCATCCATATCGTCTCCCTTATATAAATCTTCTAAATATCTTTTCTATCTATCTGCTACATCAACTTTATTTATTAGAAGCTCATTATTCTCATCTTTAATACCATTATATTTTTTACTATCTTCCTATTGTGTAAGTTCCCTCCTATAGTTATCCCTTTGATCTTATTATCTAATACTTGTTTATATTCCTTTTTTACCTCACTATCATTAACCTTTCTCAATTTTTTGAATTTTAGTTTACACTTCATTTTAACTAAGTTATGATAGCTATCTATGTCAGCCCCTGGATAACTACGACAGTTTTTAACTTGGTTTCTAAATCTTTGTTTAACTAAAATATAATCTATTTGGTATCTAACCCTATCACCTGGCGCTTTTTAGGTATATCTTCTTTTATCATGTTCGAATAGGGTGTTTACATTGCTACATATCCTGACATACAACGGTTTTTTAATTAAAAATTTTGACAATATGCACGTATTTAGAATTCGTACCTAAAACTTTATTTTATACTATAGTTGTCCAACACATCGATTTTCAACAAACTCACTTTTCTGTAAACTACTGCAGAAGTCAACTTCTCCGACAAATTTTAATCTTTGCCGACAAACCTTACAAAACTTATATTCTTGCCAAATTTATAACATAAACATTACATTGCACCACAAAATCTCGAACAAGTTTCACAATACACAATGCATAAAGCACAACCACGGCATTTGTGTTAGTCATTCTGTCGTCGTTTTATTGATGGTGCCAAGGTACGTAATGTCACAACTGAAGCGTCGCAGTCGCGCATTTCCATTAAAAATCTATTTTGAAAAATTTAACTTATTCATTTTCATTTACACACATACACCCAATCACTATACAAAAAGAATTAGAACAATAAACAACACACAAACAAATTTACAGTTCCTGCATGAAAGAGAACATTCTTGAAAAACCTATCCAACATGCAAAAATACACATGGAGTCATGCGCACCTAAAGAAAACATTTTTCATAAATTTTGCCTGATCTACACAGCTAAGAAAAGGATATAAAAAATCAGAGTATAGAACTGTATACAAAAACACATTGCAGCGCCTGCTTAGAAAACATTTCTCAATTACATTATAAGAATATTGCTTGCTCAATAATTTTGCCCATATATAAATGTATTCAAAATATCAGAAACGAATAAATTCATTACCACGAATATATATTATTCAACGAAAATTGAAAGCGTAGCTATCAATTTTTATTGGTGTAAGATATTGATCAAATAAGCTCTTCTGGGACGTTCCTGAATGCGGTGAGTTGCTAGGAAAGCTTTTATAAACCATAAAACAAGCATCAACAAGCCTATAATTTTAATTATACCTAAGTACCTTCAAGGTTTTTATTTTAAAATAACAATAAAACCTAAATAACGCTTTGTGAAGTTATTTACTAATTATTAAAACTATAAAATCCAATTCATATTGAGATTGCTGTTGTGCATATCTAACAAAAGCAAACAATTAATAGCCGTACACTAAATATCAGTTGTCTTATTATACTGGATCCACGTGGAGTTGAATAGTATGTAAGCAATCTGTTAGATTTCCTTCCAATGAGCTTTAAACACTATTGTTCTGGTTTGATGCACTTACCGACGATCATCGTTCTCCCTTTTACATTAACGGATGCAGAAAATGCTTGTTGCAGTCACGTTGCGATACACCCACTTTCATAAAAATAGCCTAGCAACGCCTTCGTAAAACTTGGTGAACTGTTGGGAATGTTCCCGCATACCGACTAGTTTAAATCCAACTGCATTTATGGAAAATACTTCTGGCACAATCATAGATAGGAAAATTCAACAAAACAATTAATTTTTTGGTGCATTTCATAACAAGAAAGCATTCTGAAGATGATGATATAAAAATTACAACAATATTTTATTTAATTCAGCTATAAACAAATTCCAAAATGTTCAAAATTAAATTCACAATTTTGATTTTTATGTCATTATCTTCTTTGATTTTTTTAAAACCAACACCACTTCCAAAATTAAAAAAAAATGTTAGCCTATCTAAGATTGTGCCAGAAGAATAAGGAGAGAATTTCCCCTGTCTTAATACTTCTTTAAAGTAAATATCTTATACCTACCATAGCATTTGCATTCATATTCTTACCAGATAAACCATAATGCTCATTACTACACTATTTGCTAATCTTTGAAGCTTATGCATCTCTACAATAGCTTGCAATTGAATTAATTAAATAAACAAAAGTTTTTCACTTTATGTGCAGAAGTAATTTATTATATCAGTATAATGTTAAGGCTTGGTCTTAAATATAACACCTGATTTGGTATTACAATGTAACTGTACAATTGTTGGAAATATAAGGCTGTATTAATTCAACATCTTCGTGTTATATCGTAGATAAAATAGTACCCAATTCATTAAATTTATCAATTTTTTAATGGTTTCCTAGAAAAAATATTGCATTAATACAGGACAACATACAAACGGCAACATAAAAGATATAAGCAACTTTTGTACAATTTCAATGTATCTGATATTTAATATTACTCCTATCAGTCCAAAAATTTAAAAATAAACCCTACACATTTACAAACAAAACTTAATTAATACATTATAAAACCGATTTTTTATAATTTTGGATTTTTTGGCAATACAAGAACAAATAGGTTTATTGCAGTTAAACGCAAGTCTGCAAATTTACAATTTATTTACAAACAAATTAACAAATACAAAATGACTCACTTACAAAAAGTCAATCCTGTTTAATTATTATAGACAAGAACAATAAAAATTTTTGACAGCAACTCAACACATGCTTGTCAAATTTAACAAACAAGTTTTACATAGCTACAAACACCAAAATTAACTTGACCAACAAATTAAATCTCAAAAAGAATTGGTCAGTTGAGATTTTAAAATAAACAATTTTTTAAATAGCTATTCTTTACCCAAATTCAAAGTTCAACAATTTTACATTAATCAAAGTAAACCTGGTCAGTTCATACACGATATTTTATTTTATATACAGTCATATGAATCATACGTACACAATATTTTATACAGACCTATATTAATATCTATAGTGATGAAAATATTCATTTATGTTAATGATAATTTTATCAATAAACATATAAATAAGTATGTTATAATACAACAGCTTTAACAGATGTTCAAAATAATTTGGAGAATGCCATCGTATTTATGTCTTACAACAATTTTATTTGCTTAATAAAATGTACCAACAAGCGCAACTTATTGTATTGCTTTAAATGTGTTATAGAGAAGATTGTTTATTAGATGTACGTTCAAGGAAAGAATAGCTGAAACTTCGTTGCAAACTAAGAATATCATTGCACAATCCGTATTTTACAGTTTAATTCATATAAATGTCTTACAAATGTATAGATATAGTCTTATCACATGGGTTTAATCAGTTCTCACACTACGTTTATTTTAAGTAGTCACAATTTTTTGTTAGATAGTTATCACAAACGAGAGTTCCTTTCACAAAATGCACACAAACGTAATTAGTTCAGATTATATGTTGTGCATATTTAGGAGGGAAAGGCAAGGATTTTCAATAGGAATTGATATAACATACGCTTTGGAAAACTAAATGGAATGCATATACAATGGATATTAAAAAGTACGGTTAATAACCGTAAAAATATTTGTCATACTATATACTCTTCTCGCTTAAAATTAATGTTTTGTGATGCACAAAATTCTCGCGTAATTGGCAAACAATTAAAATATGAACACACTTCACAGTCATAAACTGGAATTATATAAAATAATAAAATCAAACATATAAAAAGAAATGCTGCTGATAATAAACATACCCAAATTAGAATTATTTTCTTTTGTCTATCATAAGGACCAAAAGTAATAAATGGTAATAAGGCATATGATAAAAGAAAACCAAATACAAACCCAAATAAATGAGCGTAGTTATCTACCCAAGGCATTAACCCAATTAAAAATAGGAAGAATGTTATGGAAAGGAGCTTACAAAGGGCTTGGTTGGGATGTTTTAACATTGGCCACGAATTTAAAACTTCGACGATAAGACAAGCTAGTAATCCAAAATGAGAACCTGACGGTCCAACCTAAAAATAAAAATCATTAAAAGTTTAGTGGTGTGGCTACTACTTACATCTGCTCGATAAGGAACAAATATTGCACTGGCTAAATTTCCCGCCATTCCTGAACCAAGATATATTATAGCAATACGTAAACTTCCAGTTAATTTTTCTAAATCACGCATTAAAAAATATTGTATAACTAGTGTTATTATCAACTGTAGTATTCCTGCATGTAAAAATAAAGATGTCCATAGTCTATAAAACTGATCTGGCACTTCGGCAAAATAAAATGGTATCATACCGCAAACATTGTCCAAGCAGGATACCTACAATGAAAACAGTCGTAAATAACAATAAGTTATATTAATCAAGTTACATCTAGATGATAACATCTAAAAACTAAACCAGCCTGTATACAGGTTTACAAATAGAACTTAACATATGAATACATAAAGATTTTTGATCTGCATAATGTTTTGAAAACAATAGCTAATGTGAAATGGAAGTTTTCAGCATTAATTTTTTAAAAATTGTTCTAGGAAACTCTTAGGTATGCTGTATATAACTAGTGCTCCCATAAAATTTATTCTGTACTATATTCTATCGTTGTCTCTTAGTAACTTCAAAAGTTTTAATAAAACAACATGTACAATCTAAAGTTGTTAAGTCTACATCACAAGCCAATTTTATTAGAAAATGATTGCATTTTTTTTTTATTTGTTACTAACATTAACTGAATTTAGAGATGCTGCCTGAAGCTAGCATGATTTCAACCTTCAATCTGATTCAAAAATGTCTGGCCGTTCTCTGTGGATATATTGCTATATACTGGCTTGCATTTTTCTACTTTTTAACAGCTTTTGTAGAAAAAGCAAAAATAAGAGAGATAGGGTGATAGGATGCATACTAAGGCATGAGGGAATAGTGCGGAATATATTAGAAGCAGAAATAGAAAAAAGGAGAGATAGAGGTAGACCTAGGTTAGCCTATTACACTCAGATAGTGTGTAGGCTATAAGAAATGGGTAGGCTAGCTCAGAATAGAAATCAATGGAGGTAAGCGTCCAACCAGTTCCAGCATGGAAAACTTAAAAATTAAAAAGTAATTATATTTAAACTTGATAATTATCATAGACCACTACAGGTGTTGGTTTTGCTTTATTCTTAACAAATGTTGATTGGCTGAAGGAGTAATTGGAAAATTATTGATTCGGCAAATGTATAAGTGGTAGGAGATCTAGACAGTCGTCAGGTTGCTTAATTCTCTCTGCATACCACTGTAAAATAAGGTATTTTTTTTAGAAAAAAATTGAAAGGAAACTGCAAAAGATAAAAGAAGATTAACACAAGGACGTGCGGTATCTAACAAGAAAAGCAGCTGCTATGTCTGAATACAACTATCATAGAAACAAGAAAAAAATTGTTGAAAGCATGCGTGTCAAGCACAGCACTGTATGGCTGTGAAATGTAGACAGTAGAAGAAGTAGTAGAGAGAAATGTGGTACTATAGAGGTATCATAAAGAGATATCATGGATAAACAAAGTTAAGAACAAAGAAGCTCTAGAAATAGTAGGGGAGATAGGATACATTCTAGGGCATGAAGGAATAGTCCAAGATATATTACAAGCAGAGAAAGAAAAATGAGGTAGAGGTAGACCTAGATTAGACTATTACACACAGATAGTAAAATATGTAATCTGTGGGAATTTCAGGGAAATGCGTAGGTTAGCTCAGAATAGAAATTAATGGAGGTACTGTTACATGCCAAAATTGGCATTGCACATTTTTAAATTTGTGAGTGAATTCCCACCATTATTTTTAAAATAGACTTGTTTATTTCCGTCACTTCGAACAGTTGCGTCGGCGCAAAAGAATGCGCAGGCGGGGAGTGATGGGGAAATGTGCGGTTTGCAACACGACACGACAGGATGATTAGCCACCGAGTCATCGAACGATAACGTTTGCCTGTGTCGTGGTGCTGTCTTTTCTTTTTTAGGATGTAGGTTTCCCTTTATATCTACCTTCTATCGTTCCTTACCTGGTTGTTTCTTCGCCCTGCCTACGAACAAAGAAGATGGAAGACGATAAATTTGGTTTCAATGAGGGATGACATAACCCACACCAAACAACTCCCAAACGACACCGGCCCTGAGATTGAACTGCAAGGAACCTTTTAAGTGAGTTCTCCACTTCATTTATCTTTTTGAGTGCCAATTGTATCATTGTGAACGCATTTGGTATGTGATACAATTTGACACGTAATTATGTCTTAATATTATTATTGTGCAATATTGCGAACATGATCGTATCAGTGTTGCCAACTGTAGTAGTGGCTCTGAACGCGCGACGCGGGGTTGTAACAGTGGGGCCTAAACTTGTGTTGAAAATTTGTCTTCACCTCTCATTTATCTTATAAGGGTTAGTTTTGAATATCTATGTAGAAATTGGGTTCTTTTTTCACTCAAATATAATAAAAAATAATAATTTTTAAATTTTTAATGGCTTTTGAATAGAAGAAATACAATCTGGCAACATTGCATTTGGTAACATTTATCTTATGTTGCCGTCATTTAATGCAGTTTGAAATGTCAATTTGTATGATCAAAGACCGCCATTTTGGAAGAGCGTTTGTTTACCTTTTACATATATATTATTTTAAACTTAGTTAATTGGCATTTTCCCTTATAAAAACAGTGTATTTATATTTTAAATTCTCTCACATAATTACTTAAGCTAATTTAAGATGAAAGTAAAGTATATACCTTTCATGTGTTTAGCAAATTACCTTAATCTAACTTTAAAGATGTGCTTTGGATTAAATAATTCCTTCTGTAAGTATTCTAGCCATAGATAAAAAGCTATATGACTAAAAAATTCCCTTAAAATGAATTAAATTTAGTTAAATAATTATTTTAAACCTGAAATTTCTTTTGTTTATTGAAACCTGTTTTTAGTTTAAATTTTACTTAACTGTCACATTATCTTAGGTTACCACGATTCTAAAGTGTTTCCTTACAATCTAAATAATTAACTATAAGTTACAAATTCCTTCTTAAAGAAAATTTTGTCCCTAAATACTGCTAATGTAATTAACTGAATTCTTACCTTAGTATATCTATACCTTCTAAAACACTATAGTAAACTTGATTTCGTTAAATCTGCTTTCTTAAACACTGCAATAGTGAGGTTGATGATAATGTTTTGTATTTGGGTTCATTTACTATCCCTTTTAGTTACCTGGTTGTTTGATAAATTCCTCGATGTAAAAGTACTACTTTAATAATTTGGTATACTGTTTTTTCTGTAGATATACGCTAAAATATTGTCTTGTGTAGTGAGCATGATTTTGTTATGATAGCAAATTTTTTATTTATATCGGTATTGCAATGTAGCATTTTAAGATCTATTTGATCTAGGCGAGACTTGTCGTCGTGGTTGGTCGCTCAGCAGTAAGTTAGTCTAGACGAGACTCATGAAGAGTTGGTCGCTCAGCATTACATAAGTCTAGACGAGACTCGTGGTAAGTTTGTTGCTCAAGTAATTTTTGAATCATTTTTTGAGGATGATGTTGAAGTTTTTGTTTATTAGTCTAGGTGACGCTCAGAAGAGGGCTTGTCACCCAAGCAATTATATGCGTTGTAAGATATTTTTTTGTGTTCTTCAACAATTTTGTTATCAGTAAATCGAGTCTTAATTACCCCTATCTCGTCATATATCGATTTAGAACACACTAGGTGGGATCTTTTTATCTTTAAAATCACTCAAGCTTTGCGTTCATTCAATATTTTTCACGTTTCATTTCTTACCCGGTTTACCTAATGCTTTGTCCTTGTTATAAATTAGTTAACTTTATTCAGCCATTTCTTTTCTTATACAGCACGTACCTTCTACACGTTTGGCTTATTTACCTTAAACTAGCTATCTTTTTGCTACCTGTTAACTTTTCCTTGAATTTATTGTTAGCCACATATCTGTTTATTATCTAGGTCCCCCAATATAACTCTGTCGCTTCATTTAATTAATTCTAGCACCTTTTCTACACCAGATTATTTTGTTTTTAGCATTTGTCTTACATTGTTTAATTTCGTGGTGATTGTCGAAACTTTGGTTGCAATAACTTATTGAATCTTTATGATTGGTTTTAGCTGATGTTGAGTGGATGTTTTTTTCTTTGGACTCCCATCGGAGCCGTGGTCTATGCCTTTGTAAGAAATATTCCATATTCGCAGTTGTAAAAAACTAGGAGTTTCTATTCCATGCGTTTTTCTTCTGAATTATTACAATCGCCGACTTTATCCTTTATCATTACTTGTTTTCTCCTTCTACTAAGTTATCATAACATATAAACAATTTTTTTGTTGTTTTTTATTGAACTTCGTGGTGAGGTGCTATCGCTTTTTAATGATATCTTATCGGAATTTTCGGTTGCTTTAGCATATTGGGACAGTGTGTTTGTATTTAACTGCTTATAGTTGGGCATTCTTGTGTGTTTATGGCGTTACCGTATTTAAAAAATTACCTTAAAACAGTTGGTTTTTGTGTGAAGGTATCTGTAGTGATACTTTTAAGTTATTGTTTCAACTATTGTCTGATTTTCTTATCGCAGTGGATGCACTTGTTAGGAAAATAATTGCACTAGTTCTCATTAAGAGTCTAGTAATTTTTTAACTCATGATGTATCTTAACTTGTCTGATTACATAGCAGGTGGTCCTTCAGACTGACCTGAATTTAATAGGGACAACTCTCTACCTTCTCTCGGACGCTTGTCCAAAAACTCTACTTTTTCTTATCCTGCTGTCTCCGTTTTCGCCTTATTTTTTATTCGGTAGACCTGTTCTTGTCCCGGAACACCCGTCTACCACATAAGAGTGATTTTTCCATCACTCCGGGCTACTGACCACATTGGCTGGTTGAGTAGTGCTTTTCTATCCATCTTTTCTGTCTCTTTTGATCAATGCGAGCCCTTCCTCTATTCTCTTCTACCTGGAAGTGTCACTTATGCATTCCAAAATGCCTACCTCCCTCTTTTTACCTTTCCTATATCTCTATTGCCTATTCATTTCCGTTAGTCACCGTGTGGTTGCGCGGGAGGTTTTCACAGACATTATAATTTGAATAAGGGCCGCTATACTTGCGGCCACGTCCCCAATGCTCCACCCGAAGGTACTACATTGGGTGGTTTTCACAGACACCCAAACCACGTTTCTGGAAATCTTTCGTGAGGTCATGCGGTGCCGCTGTCAGCGCACGTGGCCGCTAACAGTGCATGTACGTATGAGTGTGTGTATGTGTGAGTGTAAGCATTTATATATGTAGATATATAAAAGTATGGATATCGTATCGATATCGTTCAACGCCGGGTGCAGGAATGCACCCACATGCCTTTTTTCGGTCCCTCATACCGCTTTTTATAAATGGGCCTGCCTCACAGGTCGCTCTCTTCTAGGGGGTATGAGTATTAACCTATATAACGGCTTCAAGGAGCCACTCTATCTTGTATCTTTGTGATGGATGACGAAACGGCTTGGTGAGCTGGGGAATTCTACGCTATATCTTTAATGTATGTAGTCGTAGCGTGCCTTAGCGTGCTAAGACGTTTCGGATCCACCTATTGTTATCTAGTTTTATCTTAATATCTTTATCTTACCTATTATCTTTGATAATAACTTGAGCTTAATATCTTTATCTTACCTATTATCTTTGATAATAACTTGAGACTTTGCCTTATCTTTTTTGTTTTCCTAACGTTTGGTATTTATGATCAGACGTAGGAATTATTTTTTGAATATTGACTAAAGAAGCTAACCTGATGGTAGCAATATAATTTGTCAGGTTAGTAATGTAAGAAATTAGTAAGATGGTACTGTTGGTAAATTTGTTGATTCACAACCATGTCATGGACAAGTTTTGATGTGTATTGTTTATTAAGCCAGAGTGCCATTACATAAAAATTTGCTAAAAGGCATAGTAACTTGCTCTCTTGGATATTTTGAAATTTGGGCATTTTCTTGCCAAAGAAAAAAGTTTAGATGCAATGCTTAAGTGCACTGCACTTAAAAAACTGTAATGTTAGCTTTAGTTATAGTATATATGTTAGGCGATTTGTCGCATTTGTTTTAGTTATAGTAGTGTTTCGTGCTCTCCGACAAATTTGTGCTGTCGATTATAACTGCGCCACACCAAAGACTCGTGTGTGCATTTATAGATGTAGTTCATAAACAATGGGGCTACACATTCCGTTTCCTGGTTATTCGTGACGTGTTATCGGTTGAAAAAACCAGGTAGCGCCTAAAATAAACATTTTGTAGAATTTAAGTTAGGGTCTATGTAGGTTATTTAGATTTTAGATTTAAGTTTTTACCGTGTTAACAGTCATTTTCTTTTTTTAAGATTTTTTCTTTTATGGCTTTGTCGCGATTGTTACATGCCAAAATTCCCATTGCACATTTTTAAATTCGTGAGTGAATTCCCGCCATTATTTTTAAAATAGAGTTGTTTATTTCCGTCACTTCGGACAGTTGCGTCGGTGCAAAAGAATGCGCAGGCGCGGAGTGATGGGGAAGTGTGCGGTTTGCGACACGACACGACAGGATGATTAGCCACCGAGTCGTCGAACGGTAACGTTAGCCTGTGTCGTGGTGCTGTCTTTTCTTTTTTAGGATGTAGGTTTCCCTTTATCTCTACCTTCTATCGTTCCTTACCTGGTTGTTCCTTCGCCTTGCCTACGAACGAAGAAGAGGGAAGACGATAAATTTGGTTTCAACGAGGGATGACGTAACCCACACCAAACAACTCCCAAACGACAAGGACCTTGAGATTGAACTGCAAGAAACCTTTTAAGTGAGTTCTCCGCTTTATTTATCTTTTGAGTGCCAATTGTATAATTGTAAACGCATTTGGTATGTGTTACAATTTGACACGTAATTATGTCGTAATATTATTATTGCGCAATATTGCGAACGTGATCGTATCAGTGTTGCCAACTGTAGTAGAGGCTCTGAACGCGGGACGCGGGGTTGTAACAGTACATGTCCAACCAGGTCCAGGATGGAGAACCTAATGGTGAACAAAGTAATTATATTTAAAGCTGATGATTTGTAGTGCAATGCGTTACATTAACAATAAATTAGGTGTGAAAGAAATAAAATTTAATTTTGAATTGACAAAATATATGGACGTGCTTTGTATAAAAGCTTTCATAAATAATTATTCTTAATTAATTAGGATACTTCAATTTTTGTTGCTATAAAGAAAAAGCAATTCAAATAGGAAAGTACAAATTTAATTTTAACTACATTGTATGGTACAAATAAACGGGCGATGACATTAATAAAAGCACAAAGTAGACATCGAAATGTGGCAAGCACGCACAGATAAATACATTGTAATAAATTTTAAGCCATGATAATGGTGAAGTAAGCATAGAATGAACTCGAAACATTATTGTATTAATCAGACCCTGACTGTAATAAAATATAATTTATAATGGGAATAAAATGAGTTTTGTTGTATGCAACGGAAGTGGAATTACAGTCAGTTAGATAAAACTCGGTTACCTGAAAACATCAAAATATAGAGATACCCACGAATAAAACAGGGGGTTTGGAAGTGATAAAAGTCAGTTATATAGGAAACAATAACTTGAAAAGATCATTTATGTAGAGATACTTGGACGGGGAGAGGGGTTGTTCTGTATGAGGCCCTGGACAAATTAAATTCGGAAAGTGAATAATTAAGAGGTCAGTTACGATTTAAAATGTAGTGAGGGTCAGTGTATGGAACACAGCTTAACAGGAGAAATACGCGGCATACAAAGAATTATATGATCTTACGCTTGCGATTCTGCAAGGTATTTTTGAAACACCTATGCTGGAATTAGCATTATTATAACCATTGTAGAGAGTAAAACTGGATTTGTTCATCCTGACATTAACTTGGAATTTTGGGGCTTACGTTGTAGCGTTGTTCAAAGAATGAACAAAACCAGGAAGTATAGTATTGACAAAATAAACACTGCTATGGACATGCTGAACTGTTATATAACGGTTGTCTTTTAAGTTTTGCATATAGAGCTAGAATAAAACAGTAGATAGCTTTTAAAGACTTTATTGTTTTTCAAAGTATTTTCCATGAAGATTAATGCACCTCGAACCAACTCTGGAAGCAGTTATTCCACTCGTTTTTAGATACAGTTAATATTGCATTTTAAAGTCATAGACTGCTTCTTCTGACGACTGGAACCTTTGACCATGCAGTCCGTCCTTGATTTTCTGAAAGGTATAGAAATGGAACTTAGGTCGGGACTGTACGGAGGATGGTCTAACAATTCGACGTTTTTTTACGTTACAAATTCAATTGTCTTGAAAGCTGTGTGCAAACTTGTATTGTCTTGTTGGAGAATGATTCATCGTTTGGGTTGGTTTCTAGAAACTCTGCGATGACTTGCGGCAAACAAATGGTTGTTAACCAATCAGCAGTAACAGTTCTTTGATCTTGAAGAGTAATTGTTACTATATAACCTGCTTTCTAGACAAATGTTGTGACCAATTTTTTTGTGACACTTCGAGAATGGATAACTTTTGTCAACTTTTCTTCAACTTGAAACACTCAAACAGACAACTGATGTTTATTTTCTGGCTTGTATGAGTAAATCTAAGATTCATCACCACTCACAATGTTGAACATGTTTTTACAGTTTCCTGCATTTTTGACAACAATTTACCCTAGCTGCTTCCTGTTCTGCTTGTTAACTGATGTGGTGCTTCATTGCCGAAAACAGAAACTAACTTGACGAGGCATTCTCGTTGAGATAATTGTCTTAGAAAATTATAAAAAATTATTGCATGGAAATTTTCACAGTTTAACTCCATTGTCGATTAACTTGTTAACTATGACAGTTCGTTGTAGCTACAACACTATATGTATCGCACTGAAACTTTGGATTTAGGTTAACTAAAGATAGAGGTTAATTTTTAGTACAAACATTTGATTAGTGGCGTTCTCTGTGGCCCAGTATGCAAAACATAAAAAACATCCCTTGTAATAAGGAAATTAAACTGAAAGTAATATTATAGGTATAACTTATACGTGGGCGAAGATAAATATGCTAGACATTTTTCAGCATAGGACTGATTGAAAATTAGTGTTTTTTTTTATTATTAAGGATTTATCAACGGGACGAATGGTCACTAAATATAAGGATACGGTTATTAGAAAAATATTAAGAAATATGTAGGTGTTAAATATTTTGAAAAGGACAATGATATAGGATGAAGTTGGGATTTAACTATCTTTTTATGGTTTTTTGAACGACATTGCCAATAATTTGGGATTTATGAATGTTTAATAATTAAATAGAAAAGCAGAAAAATTTGGAAGGGAGAATGGTTGTTGATGGCTTAAATTAAGTTCTTTAAGAATTTCTGTAGGATGTATTTTGACTTTAGGATGAATGTGTGTGGAAATTATTTTTATGTTAATAGAGGTTAAGTTTAGATAGTAAAGTCAGTGATTTATAAAGAATATCCAGCTATCACAGTGATAGTCATACTTGGTAGGAGCATTTTATTTAGCAGAATTTTTTCAATTATGAACAACTTTAGGATACCAAAGCAAAGGAGTTTTATGGGGAATAACAGTCTTCTACATAGAAATGACATAAAAAGCATTACGGTGACAGACTGTTTGGCACTCCTCAATTTTGACAGAGAAAGACCTTCAGGTTAAGTGTTAGCATAATCTAGAAGTTTGAATTTAAGCCTTGTTATTGATTATTTTGTATTTCTTAATTTTTCTTTATTTTCTTTTCTCATACATCCATAGGAACCCACTTTCGCACCACTGCAGTTAGCCGAAGCACCCTCATATTGCTACGACATCCCTGCCTCTTCAGGGCAAATCAAAATTTAATTCATTTCTGCCTATTTTGCCCATAGCAAATTATCGTAAACAACTACAGATGTTAGTTTTGCAATATTCTAAACAAATGTTGACTGCATGAAAGGGGTTGGAAAATTATTGATTTGGCAAATGTTTTAATGGTGGAGGATCTTAGTAGCCGTCATATTGCTTAACCCATTTCTCGTACTACTGAATGTCGGTGAAATAGAAGAGGAAAGTGCAATAGATATAAAAAAAGAGTAACTTAAGGCCATGCTGTATTTAAGAAGAAAAAGCAGTTGCTATGTTCAAAACAACAAACATAGAAACAATGAATAAATTGTTAAAAGCCTATGTGTGGGGCACAACACTATACAACTGTGAAATGTGGACAGTATGAGAAGCGGAGATGAAAAGCGTAGATGCCGATGAAATGTGGTGATGAAGACATAATGGACGGACGAAGTTAAGAACAAAAAAGTACTAGAAATAGTAGGGAAATAAAGATATCTGTGGAAAACAGTAAAAAAATACGAAAGATAAAATGATAGGACATGTTCTAAGGCAAAAGGGGATAGTACGGGGTATATTAGAAGTAGAGAACAGAAAAGAAAGATAGAGGTAAACCTAGATTAGACTATCGCATGCAGAAAGTGAAAGATGTAGACTGTGGGAATTTCCTAAAAATGTGTACGTTAGTTCAGAATAGTAAACAATGGTAGTACGCGTCTAACCAGTTCCAAGACTGAGACCTAAGGATGATGAACTGCTTTTGTCTCTTAAACTTTTCCTTTTCGATCTTTTTATATTTTCTTAAATTTCTAAATTCTTTATATCTTTTCAGTTATAAGCTTGCTGAATTCTTTTTTCAAATGCTAGTTTATTACCCGTTGGTTGATTAAGTTTGTCATCAGAATTCATTAACTTTGAGGTGGTTTTATTGCACGTATGTACTTCGCACCTATGCAAGACTAACACCAATGTTAAGCTTTGATCAACTGAAAGAAATAAAAACATTCTTCGAAAAGTATCTGCCTTTGATTAGAGCCAATTATCACTATGTTTATAAAGATCTCGTTTTGCACATACTGCAACTTTCCAAATTAGAATTATTCCCTTTACCATACTAAAGAAACAAAAAGATTCAAAAATTAGATTGCTAGCATTAAAGATACTACCAAGACTTTTTGCGTGAAAACATCTAAATATGTATAGTGAAAGAATTAAAGGTTTTAGTCTTTTGCCGATTAACCTTTTATTTATTTGTGCTTAAGCCACTCTACAATACTCAGCAAGTTCAGTACATACACATAACAATCAAACATATGTATCTGTTATTGAGTTAGAAGTAATTTTGTGGTTAGTCAAAGCAGGAATTAAGACCATATTTGGCCTGCATACCGCTAGATGACTTGACACATGGAAAAAAGCAATATAAATATTATGTGGCTAAATCACTTGCAATATATAAATTATAACAAAAAGAAGGCAAAATAAATGTGTGACATCTCTAGTTTTAGCGGGACCAGTACTGAACAATCTTAAAGATGTTCTCATGTCAAAAATCAATTGCCGTCATATCAACGTGACTATACAAGCTAAAACCTAAATCATTTAGAGTTAAAGGAATACAATTAAGTTTAAACTTCATGTCTGCCAAACCAAATGTAATTAGATGAGCGATCAATAAATGTCAGCACAGAGCAAGAAGATCACCTTTGCCAACATTACCAATATTGTTAAATCATTCTAGTACAAAGTTCCAAATATTCAAATATCTCACTTACACCCCTTGTGCACTAGGATTTTCACACCAACTAATCAACAATAGCATCTAAAATACTATGGCATATTCTAGGTCTTAATTCCTAAAAGTAGAGACTATAGTTTTGTGCGATTATCAAACAACTAGAACAGAAATGATAGAAATACCGATTAAAGTCTTAAAAAGATTTGATTCGTTAGGATATTATAGTAAAAATTAATTGTAAGCTGGAAATTATTTTAACAAGTGACTTCTGTAAACTTCTTTGCACCACTATAACCTACCTGTGAACATAATGAAGCATCTTCATGAAATGTCCCTCTAACAAAATCACAATATTCCCTAGTTGTAATTTTACACATGCCATGGATACCAATGCAACACGGATGTCCTATAACTTCACAAATCATATGCTCTGCAGATTTATCTTTTGATCCATTATGTTTTTGAACAGAAAATTGTGTATTAGTTTTGCGACAAATAGGCCATTTTGTGATATCATCTGGCCATTCATATGGATGTACACTAGCTGGAGCATCACAGTATCTAAAATAAACATCTTAGTAAAGTAAGGATTTTGGGGAAAGATATTTACTTTGGATCAAGTCCACAAACTGAACCAGAAATTCTACCACCAGGTCCAGCATCTCTTGGTGTCCATTTTTTCCAGGTTGATATTGTGTTCTAAATTAAAAATTTTCATTAAAATGGTTTTATAACAACTATTAAATTTTCTACTTATTATCACAGAATATAAGCTAGCTACAATAAATTTATAAATGGACAAGAAACGATAATATTAACAAGAAAAAAACTAATACTAATTTATGCCTAACACATGCAAAATCAAATTCAAGAGTGTAATAATTCACTAGCGTTGTTTAAGGCCATCAAAGTGTTAATATTATTAAAAACTGCTTGCCTATTACAAAAATAATACTTTATGGGAGTTTCATGTTTAATGTATAGATAGCTTAACAAACACAGCTTGGAAAAACTGCATTTTCAATTGTCACGCACAAGAAAACCAGCAAAAAGCAAGAGATACATTTATTAACTACAACAAGATAGACGCCCATAAAGTACAATTACCTATAAGTATTTGTAAAATTATAATGACCTAATAAACATTAATTTATGACAACTTGGAATTACTCCTGTATGGAAGTACAAATACAACAAATAAATAGTACTGATAGAATTACTTAATCATTGCTAATTCTATAAATCATACAATACAACTACGCTGCTAGTACAGCCATTTTGTGATAATTTTAGGGTCTTTACAAATTTTGTTGTCTTTCACATCTTGTTGCATACTCTGGATTACATTACAACTTTTGTTTGCTAAGATTTTATAAAACGAATTTCATCTTTGTTCACTTTTCATGGTAAATCACCACGGCACCTTTCTAGAATGCCGTAGCTAGCAACAATCACAGATTGGGAGTGGGGTACCAAAGAAAACCCAAAAAACAACTCGCCCAGTTTAAATAAGAAACTTATCTTCGCTTTATTTAAGAAATCCTAACTGTAAGTTTTTTTTTCTTTCTTCTGTACTACATATTTAGAAATAGCCATGGTATAAGACAAGCTTGCAACAAGGGCGCAATTTAAAGTACATATGCAGGTATGATACTACAGAGCACTAAGTGCGCCACAGGTACAACCAACACTAGAAGTAACTTAAACATTAGTTAAAATTAATAAGCTTATAAACCCCAATCTAAACATTATTTAAGAAAGAGCAGAATCTTTTACATGCAAAATACTGTAGACGACAGATGTGCAGGACTTTAGAGATAGTTACTGGCTACAAGAAAAGTCTGTAGGATAACGTTTCTAAAACAATCCAGGTACAAAAACAACACGGGTACTATACACTAAGGGTTAGTGCAAATATATTAATACGAATTGGTATCAGTGAAAATCATACACAGTTCAGAAGTCCACTCTGTCTTCAAATTAGGTGAGATCTTCAAACACTTAACTGTGCTCTCCTACTTCAATTTGAACCAAATGACATAATCACATTACCTATCAAAAAGTAACAGTAACGTCAGTGTTAAAAGTTTTATGTTGGTTTGTTATTGTCTGGATCTCTAAAATTTTTAATATTTAAATGGTAACAAGCGACCCGTTTATCTGGAATTTCCTACAAATTTATTTGTCACAGAGTGTTGATTAGTGTATCCGTTCTATAAAAAGTGCATCTTGCTGCATCTGCAAAGTAGCAACTGATAAAGAGTTGAAATTGTATTAATGTTATTAGGAATTATCGACTAGTCAGTTATTATTAACACCATCTGTGCTGATATGGAAATTGTGTTTACAATACGTGTCATAATACTCACACCTATTGATTGGAGTAACGTTTTCTAATTTTCCGAACCCCAAAATTTTTTATTAAATTACTAATACGATATTATAATTTTAGTATCCACCTCGTATAATTGTATTATTCTATTTATTTAAAATTTTATCTAAGTGAAATAAATAAATCGATCCGAATGGAGTTCTAGATTACTGGAACGGCTGGAATGGCTTCCGTGTTCTACTGATCTAAAGAGTCAACCAACGCAGTAGGGTCTTTAGTGAGGTACCAGACTAAGACAGGTCCGCGAAGGAGGGCAGAAGCTTTTCGGTAGTGGGAGTGGCAAAGACCATAGGGGTCGGTATGGCATTCTAAGACCCACTACTGCGATGTGGAAGGCAACGGAAAACCACCACATTACCTCCCAAGCACACCGCATACTTAAATTGTAAGTAACATGATGGCATCCTTTGGGGTAAAAGATTCCGGAGTTAAAATAGTCCCCCATTTGGATCTCCGGGAGGAGACAGCTTTGGAGGATGTGTTCGGAAAGTATAAAAAAGAATCGTGAACATTCTAGAAGTTGCAGCATGGAATGTCAGAAGTATGAAGCAAGTAGATAAACTAGAAAACTTGAAAATTGAAATGGATAGGTTAGCATTAGACATAGTAGGTATCAGTAAAGTTCGGTAGCCAGAGGCGGGCGATTTTTGGAGCAGAGACTTTAGGGTAATTCACACAGGATCAGAGGAAGGAAATTTGGGTGTGGGGATAGTTATGAGAAAAAAGACACTATGTACAAAACTACCTACAAAAGAACAAAAGAGTACTCATGGTTAGATTAGACTGTAAACAGGTAAAACAGTAATAATACATGTATTCATGCTCACCTCTAGCTAAGGTGAGGAAAAGATAGAAGCAAGCGATTTACAAAAATATCAAAGAGATACTAAGATACGTAAAAGAACATAAAAATTTAATAATTACGGGGGATTTTAATGCAGTGGTAGGCGAAGGTAGGAAAGCGGTAGTAGATTTATTTGGTTTAGGCTCGAAAACGGCAGGGGAAATAGGCTGGTAGAATTTTGCGATAAGAACAATTTAACCATCAAAAACACATTATTTCAACATCATGCTAGAAGACGATAAGCGTGGAAGATGCCAGGAGATATAAGAAGATGTCAAATAGATTATATTCTTGTTAAACAATAGTTTAGGAATCAAGTAAAAGACTATAGAAGCTACCCAGAAGCAGACATGCACACTGACCACAATATCGTAATTATGAAGGTCGCTCTTAAATTAAAAAGTTTAGGAAAAAGGAACGGAAAAAGATTGACTTTGAGAAACTAAAAGATAACAATATCCATGAAAGATTTGAAAAACAGTCAAATGAATTGCTGAAAGATATCGGGAAAATTTCTGATACTAAGGAAGTAGAAACAGAATGGAGTAGCATTAAATCCAGCTTAGTCATGGCGGTCATAAATATTCTAGGTGTATACACAAAAAGAAAATAAGAAACCATAGATAACAGAGGATATCCTGAATTTAACAAAAGAAAAACGAGAATGAAAAACAGACCAGACGAACCTGGAAAACAGGGATATGAAGCCATAATATGGGAAATTATTCGCAAATGCTGAAAAGCTAGAGAGCAATGGATTGATGAAAGGTGTAAAGAGGTACAAACTAAGATGGAAATAGGAAAGACAGACAAAGCATACAAACTAATTAGAATGAATTTTAGGGATATAAAACCATATAGCAAAAGTATAAGGGGTGTAGAAAGAGACATTATAATAGAAAATATAGAGAAAGTAGTTAAATGGCAAGAATATATACAGAATTTATATGCAGGAGAGGAACTAACAGAACTAGAACAGAAATCAGACATTGAAAACGATGACTTGGGATATCCTATACTTAGAGATGAGTTTGAATTAGCATTAAAATGCCTGAAAAATGGTAAAGCACCAGGTATAGATAAGGTGCAAGCAGAAACTCTAAAAGCCGCTGGGCAAGCAGTAACAGAATGCCTCTTCCAACTTGTAAGCTATATGTATGTGACAGGCGAGATACCCAAAGATTTCAAACGTAATATCATAGTCACTATACCAAAAAAGAGAGGCGCAGATAGATGTAAAAATTTTCGAACAATAAGTTTGACAGCACATGTGTCAAAAATATTTACTAAAATTGTACAAAGACGGATGGCAAAACAGGCTGCAGAAGTACTAGGAGAAGATCAATTTGGGTTTAGGCAAAATAGGGGAACATGGGATGCCATTTTAGCCCCGAGAGTGATAATGGAGAAGACGATAGAAAAAGGAGAAAGCGTGTATATAAGAGATCTGGAAAAGTATTCGACAATGTAAGATGGAGAAAAATGTTCGAAATACTCAAAAAGATTGGAATGAGTTTTAGGGATAAAAGGATAGTACATACCTTATACAAAGGGCAAACAGCTGTAATAGAATTAGAGCAGGAATGTAGAGAAGTAGATATTAGGAAAGGAATGAGACAGGGATGTGCCCTAACCCCGTTAATTTTTAACTTGTACATCGAAGAGGCAATAAATACTAACAAATGCAGGACGACATTTAGAATTATTATGCAGGGACAAAAGATTGATATGCTAAGATTTGCAGATGATATAGAGGTATTAGCATCTAGCAAGAATGAAGCTAGAAGCAGCTCTTAATGAAACAGAAACAGTTCTAACTGAGAGATACGATATGAAAATTAACAAAAATAAAAGTGAAGTACTAGAATGCAAAGTAGGGGAAAATAAATCAAAAACTAGAATACAAGGTCATGCTACATTTAACATGAAAAAGCAACTACTGTGTTCAAAGATAACAAACATGGAAACAAGGAATAGATTGCTGAAAGCATATGTGTGGAACACAGCACTATACGTCTGTGAAACCTGTACAGTAGGAGATGCGGACAGAAAAAAGATAGAAGAAGCCTTTGGAGTGTGGTGCTAGACGTATGATATGAACAGACAAATTTAAGAATAAAGATGTTTTAAAAATGGTAGCGGAAGAAGGAAATATGTGGAAAACAGTAAAAAATAGGTGAGATAGGATGATAGGCCACAAACTAAGGCATGTGGATATAGTGCGGATTATATTAGAAGCAGAGATAGGAAAAAGGAGAAGTAGAGGTAGACCTAGGTTAGTCTATTGCACACACATAGTCAAATATGTAGGCTGTGGGAATTTCAGGGAAATGTATAGGCTAGCTCAGAATAGAAATCGATGGAGGTACGCATCCAACCAGATCCAGGTCGGAAAACCTAATGACGAAAAAAAATTGTACTTAAACCTGATGATTATTATAAGCAACTACAGGTGTTGGTATTGCAGTATTCTCAACTAATGTTAGTTGTGTGCAAAAATTTACTGGAAAACTATTAATTCGGCAAATATTCAAGAGTTGGGGGATCTTGGTAGCCACAGGCTGCTTAACCTCCTTTACATACTGGAAAATTTGTATACTGTAAATGAAATGGAAGAATGTATTTTGTATTTGGCTGGATTTGAAATCGAGTGTAGATCTTTGATGAACTCTTTCTTATTGTGCATATTCTCTTGGTGTGTAGGACTCGTCGGACCAGATAAACAAGTGGAATGGTACGTGTTTGTTAAGACTCGAAGAATATAGTAATCTTAATTTAAACATTTATTGTAAATAGGACATGAAAACTGAAAGCGTATTTACAAATAAAATAAATTGTAAAGATTACTTGACATTTCTATTTTTTTTTGGCTTTTTGTAAAGAATGACAACTTTCTGAATGTCCTTACATATATCGAGCAACCCATGAGAGTACGTGCATATGCGAACTTATATTAATTGAAACTATATAGTGTGTCTGCTTTTACGTGTCATGGCAAATATCTCGGCTGTTGTAAGAATTTCAAAGAAATGTTATATACAAAAGTTGTGTAACTTTTTATTTGCCATAATATGTCAAAATAAAAAAACAATGGAGCATGAAATTTTTGAGATGTAGCAAATACATTCAACATTTTAAATGGAACATACCCATTGTTATTACATATTCTTAAAGTGCTTAAAATTTCCTTTCCAACAAGATATCACTCAATAATAATTAAACACAGAAATCGGTTATTAAATAGCGCTTAACACGTACCTTATTGAAATAAGCATTCAAAACAGTGAGCGGCAAAACAATTGCTAGCACTCACCTAAACGTAGAAATTGATAATAGCAACAACAAAAAAGAAATACTAAATTACAAAATTAATTTAAAATGTTAAAGGTTACGTTCCACATGGCCTCCATTATTTGCAAGACATTGTTGAGGTCTAATTATTAAATTTCTTCGTGCTTTTTGCAACATACATGGTGTTATTTGACCACACGCTCTTCAAATGTGATCTTTAAGAATATCAAGACTCTCTGGGCGTGTTACTTAAATGTGTCGTTTGAGATATCCCCAAACAAAAAAGTTTAAAACAGAAAGATCTGGTGATCTTGCTGGCCAGTTTATGGGACCTCCATTTCAGGATCCATTTTGCACTAAACATTTCGCTTAAAATATTTTTCACGATTCTTGTATTGTGAGGAGGTGCTCCATCCTGTTGAAACTACATATCGTGACGTATTTCTAGTGGTATATCGTCCAAATAATCTTCAAATTGTGTCTCAAGAAAATAGGCGTATCGTTCCCCATTAAATGTTCCTTGATAAAAATAAGGTCCTATTGTAGAATCACCTAATATTCCAAGCCACACATTAATCAAAAATCTTTGTTGAAATCTGCATTCACGAATTTGACGTGGATTTTCTGTATCCCAAAAATGATTGTTTTTTTCCATTAGAGATGCAGTTATTGTTAAAATTAGATTCATTGCTCCAAAGGATTAAAGGTAATAGATTTTGAGAATTGATAAACCAGTTTCAAAATCTTATTCTCCTATCCGAATCACCAGGAATCAAACCGTGCACTGTTTTAATTTTATAAGTATTCATTTTATGATATTTAAGAATAGAAAATATTTTATTTCGATTAAAATCTAAATCTACCACCGCTTCACATACCGAATTTCGTGGATTTGCCCTAAAATATGCCAATACCAAAACATCTTCATCATTACCTCCACCATGTTGATTTCTTGTCCTTTTTACTTTGTCATTAAAACGTCCATATCTTCTTAAATTACCTTCAAGTCATCTAAAAGTTCGTTAATGTGGGTGTGCTCTATCTGGATACATTATTGCATAAACTTCTGAGGCTTCTCTCGCGTTATTATTACATCTAATGTACACCCTTAACATATCCATTTTTTCATCATTGGTATAATGATGTTCCATTGCAAAAGCCTTAAGATGAAGGTCAACAATGCGGAATTAAATTACTAAGGAACAACTGTCAAGAAGCACTGTCAATTGTTTTGCCGCCCACTGTTTTGAATGCTTATTTCAAATAGATGCCTAATGTTAAGCACTATTTAATAATCGATTTCTGCATTTAATTGATTAGATAATTACTATTAAGTGATATATCGTTGGAAAGAAAATTCTAAGCACTTTCAGAATGTGCAATAATAATGTGTAAGTTCCATTAAAAATTTTGAATCGATTTGTTGTAACTCAAAAATTTGATGCTCCATTGTTTTTTTAATTTTCACATGTTATTGCAAATAAAAAAATTACACAACTTTTGTATATAACATTTCTTTGAAATTCTTACAATAGCCAAGACTGTGACATGAAAAGACGGACACACTGTATACCTATAATTCCCAACACATACCACTGAATATCGATGAAATAAGGTATATATTTACAAAACAATAGAAGGGGAACCGTGCTGTATTCAGGCAGTGAGAATTTCAGGGACTGTGAGGTTAGCTCATAATAGAAATCAGTAGAGGTGTCGTTCGAACCAGTTCGAAGACCGAAAACCTAATGACGAAAAATAATTGCACTTAAATTTGACGATTATTATAAATAACTACAGGTATTGGTTTTGCAATATTTTCAACTAATCTTGATTGTGCGAAGGGATTTATTGGAATACTATTAATTCGGTGAATCGACCAGATCGAGGCACGAGTTGAAAGGTTTATGTGGATGAAGTGCGAGGTGAAGATCGCCGACATTTAAAACTTTCCACATCTTAACTGCACGAAGTACTATCCGTGAGTGTCCGGGAGGGGCCGGAGTAGCCTGTTGCAGAACTCGTAGCTTTGAGCATGATTTGGATGTAAACAAAAGATACGATAGAATTATGTTCTACTTTCAACCACGTAAATAGATTTATTTGTATTTTGTTAGATGTGTTTCTTTTATACGTTAACGCGAATTAAAATACTGACCAAATGTGGTTGGCTTCATTTATTTCACTTATATAAAATATTTTTAAACAAATAGAATAATATTACTATACAAGGTGGATACAAAAATTATTGTACCTTATTCGTAATTTTATAAAATGTTTGGGTTTTGGAAAATTAGAACACTTCAAGCTATTTTATGCAGGTTACGTTATGATAAAGTACAGTGCAGTTACCAAAAACTCCCTTAACAACCTATGTGTGGGAATATCATAACCAACAAGCAACGTTTGTTTTACTCACTTGCGATACGTGGTTTTCCTTGAAGTATATAAATATTAAGAAAATTAATGAGCAAACACTTGTTAATTATTTAAAGCTGTTGTTATTAGAATAAGGATTTAGTGTATATTTGGGTGAAATTATCTTTAAATTGATGGATAACTGAGTAAATTGGTTTCGAAATTGTATATAGACTTGATAATTATCCATCTGTGATATTTGATTAGTTATTGGTGTTATTGTTTTTTAATTGTGCCTAAGTGCACTATTTAAAATATTTATGTTGCATCTTAGGTTTAGTATGTTCTATTGAGAAAAGTTCACCATAGTTGACGTAGTAAGTAAGTAAGTAAGATTCCTCATATTTATATCTATATTTATATTTTTTTATTGGTATATATTATGGAAAAATAGGAGAGGTAGGATGATAGGACACACACTAAGGTTTGAGGGAATAGCACGACATATGTTAGAAGCAGAAAAAAAAAGATAGAACTAGATTGGGCTATTGCACACAGATAGTGAAAGATGCAGGCTGTAGGGGTTTCAGGGAGATGTGTAGGTTAGCTCAGAATAGAAAACAATGGAGATAATCATCCAATCAGTTCTAGAACTGAAGATCTAACGATGATAATGATGTATTATAGGTATAGATATGTGTAGACAGGCTGGAATAAATGTTGTATTTTATTGTACTGGACAGACTAGTGTTCTGTCTGCATATATGTGTGTGTATTTACTAATCTTTTTTTTTTCAAAGCGAATTGTGTTGTATGTTCTTTTGTTTCGTTCTTTCATGCCCCTTCCCCTACCCTCCACATCGGACTGTGAAAGCGTGGCATTAATTTTCCTTCCTTTCTTGTTTGTTACAGTCGTTCAGGCAAATATTCCATTATTTATTTCGTTCTTTCCTCCTGGCCCGTTGGTCTTACTTGTAATATAGATATTAGTAATTGATCACTTGTTTGGCAAACTAATTGTAATATGTAATTAATTACTTTTTTTGGTAACTGTCACATCTTTGCCTTTAGGTGGTAAAAATTGTAATCCACATCCCTTATTTCTAAGTGCCCAAAAAGTAGAAAGTAATGATTGTCACAGTAGGTGAAAATAGTGTTGGATTCCTTAATTCAAGGTTTACATGGGTCAAATAATTGAATCTTTAATGTGTTATGTGCGAACATGCATTGCCGTGATGAAAAATGATGACTTCATTTCATTGGCAATGTGGCATTTTATCCCTGTTGTGAAGTCATCCTAAAGTTATAGCGAATGAACTATAGTGTTAAACTCACTGCACAAAAAATATCCGCCAACTCGCATGAAACATCAAAATATTTAAATTTACGTGTAGAGCATCTGATACAACTAAAAAATCCCACTTGAAAATTTGTGGTGGAATCCTGTGTATTATCTTTCCATTACATGTACACAGATTTTATTTAACTCTATCCGGAAAGATCACTATTGGTGACTATATGATAAAGTGTCAATGCAGAAATACAACATTTATAGAAAGATGATGCAATCACCTTTTAAATCTCTTTGTTTATTTTATTACAAAAATAACATCAAACTTATCACAGCAATATAAGCACATCAGCATATTATTTTCATCTTTTTATTGATGTGTGAAATACTAAACAAAACCCTTAATACTAATCCCAAAACATGATTAACATAGAAGATTTTCTTAAAATCGCTAATAAAATCAGTTTAAATGTTACATTTCATTTAAGTGGACCACAAGTATATATTCCTTGATGCTACTTGTTGGTGCAA
Source organism: Platerodrilus igneus (assembly GCA_036346225.1). Taxonomy (NCBI): domain Eukaryota; kingdom Metazoa; phylum Arthropoda; class Insecta; order Coleoptera; family Lycidae; genus Platerodrilus; species Platerodrilus igneus. Next base: position 1,859,742 of record JARFIW010001049.1, on the reverse strand, counting down.
ACTCTCTAATTAATTTGATCACATGATTGTGTAAAAAGTCTTTATTGCTGTTAGTTCGAAAGATTATTTTACTGTTTTTATTGTACCAATAAGTTTTACATTTGCTACACCTTTTTCTAATTAAATGCCTGCACTTTTATTAAGATTAATTTAATTAGTAAAACGAATATATTGAAACTGCTTCGTCATGGGCTATTGTGGTCTTGTGCACCTTCTGGATCTTTATGAAGTATAATACGTTCTACCACGACCAACTATGCTCTACTAACGGAAACCCAAGTCACATACTGCAATCAGTACAAAAATTTGTATCCGTCACAGAAATAAATATCTATTTATTTTCTATTAGATTTAATGCTTGTATGGAACTAGACTCGACTTCATTTAAAAGTTAACAAATCCAGTTCTTTCAATAATTGTACAATGCAATCAATATTGAAAATTTGCTTAAAATAAGGTTGTTACTAGAACCTCTAGTTTTGTAGTAGCACATTCTCATTCAGCAATAAATTATAATAATAGTAAGTAAAAGAAAATGCATGCAAAACATTAAAATTATTAACATACCGATGGTCTTAATCCTCGTACCAGTTGGTTAGAAAATAAATATAAAATTATCAATGTGAAGCACAGTAAACAAACAATTTTAGTATTATCATGGTTACAGATAATGCAATCAATAGTTTAAACATGAAAATTTTCTATACTAAATGCAAAACATTTAAAATGAGAAATAATATTAGTAGTCTAAAAATTGAAATAAATAAAATAGTGTAGTTAATATACTAAAAGCAATTAACGTAGTTTAATAAAGCATTTTCCAATAGACCCCTGGTATAATTACCGATACATTGATTAAACAGCGTACTTTTTTTGAAAATAAGAACATCAAAATTTAAAAAACTGACAAAAAAAAACATTACAATAAAAATAAAGAATTTTTAAAATAACCCTACTTTATGAAAGATGACAAAAATAATAAACATGCTTCTTAATCTATATTGTGTTTTTGTCTACGATAATCAATCTAGAACAAATGCTCTATTACACTGGTCTCCCATGGCGTCTTGATAGCAATTCGTTAAAGTTTACTTAAGAAGGTATTCAATAACAAAGTTAGATAACTTCACTCTGTAATACAAAACAGTATGTGCAACTATCTATATGCTAAATATATCTTTCTTTTTTATTTTACTCAAATTTAATGTTTCAAATAAATTATTTCTTGAATTAATTAATACATATATCCTCGCGCGTGGAAGCCGTGATTAAGAAATAACGCCATAGTACGCCCTGCTTATTGTAAGAAGCGACTAAAATGGGTAAACACACATTGTACTTAACACAGTTAAGACCAAAATATCAAGGATGAATTATGTGCAACATATCGACCGTAGAAAAGCAAATTAACTTAGGCGACAAATACACGTAAAATGAGTTATTTACACACATCGGTTCAGATTTCTTTTTGCTATAGAATGGACTCGGCCTTGTTCGATTATTTGATACTTTATGGCGCTTAAGTGGTCCGACTATTTACTATAATTTTTAAGGGGTCTTAGTCTAAGCAACACTTATTCTTCGTTTTGCGAGGAAAATGTCTCTTAAAGTATTTACATACCGACTTTGTAAATGCTTAAGGTATTTTTCAAGTTTGCTCGTGACTGAGCAACGATGAATAAGTTGTTTTACCTCGCCTAAATATAACAAAATGTTGACTTAAACTGTTTTGTTCTACAATTAAAATGATCTACTTTGACGCTTAAGTTATATTTTACTACTCTTCAATTATATTTACAATGTATTATAAGAGCGATTAATGTACTTTAAAATTTTGGTTAGCGTGTTTCTGAACAAGCTATTTAGATTTACTATTTCCATTTTTTGTGATTATACCTTCATCACACCATCTTCCAATGATTTGATTAAAGTTGATTTTCTTTAATGTATTTTACTCCACTCAAAAGAAATATTATCTGTTGCTTCAATTACTTATGCAATCACATTTTTGAAATACAAATCCGTTTAATTTACTTTCCCGTGCTGCAAAACACTGTTTATTTAAATTAAGCGCCATCTATCTTCACAACCCTATTAGATGGATTTACCGTATTTGTACAACTGAAGCGTAATACAGTTCTATTAACGGTATTCAAACTTTTATCAAAAATAATCAGCGCAATAAAATGTTAGAATTATTTTTTAAGGAAAGAACCTCATTAACAGTCCTGTAGCAAAACTGTTAAAAAGTCGCTTCAGTGGATTTGCCTTTCCAGAGTCGATATGGCATCTGGTCATCTAAGACTGTAGTTTGTAGAGAAGAGCTGTATTCTTTCTAGTTTGATCTAAAAAACAACTATGGATCTAGGGAAATACACTCTGATATAAAATCCTTCCTCGAAAGGTGTTAGCCATGCCGATGAGATGCACTTTTAAGTGTGATAGAAAGTAAGAAGTTGCAAACGGCTCAATATTACTAATATCTGCAGGGCTGCATTAGATATACAAATTGTATACAAGAGAGTATCATCCTATTTTCCCTTAAAAATACCATGGTTAGCGACAACATGGATGAAGCCTCGGATGTGCCGTGGTGAGGTTCTATCTGGTATGGATATCAGCCCACCGTAAACTTGGTTAATTCTGCAGCTCAGTGGGTTACTTGGTTTGCATGCGACTAATAAACCCAAGGTACCGGGTTTGATCCCAAGACGGACCACTTACAAAATGTTAGGCAAGCATTTTTCACAAAAATATGCCTTTGTTCGGATGAGAGGTAAAATGTAGGTCGTGCATGTGCTGTCATGCACGTTTTCCTATCTTGCATGGAACAGCAAGGATTTGGTAAAATTCAAAATTTACAGGCCAATGTAGTACTTTCGGGTGTAGCATTAAAAAATCAAACGTAGTGATAGTAGCAACTTAACTTAATGATTTTTGGAAGTGATTGTTAACATTCACCTTGTGTTTAGCTTCCATCTAAGATACTTAATTAGGAAACATTTTAAACTGTACACGAATCAAAAATCTATTTTGTTCATGTTCAATCAGAGGCATAGCAGCAAAATTAAAAATGAAAAATACTCCGTTGGCTTGAGCTTGCCTGTTATAGCTTTGATATATAGTAAATCCAAAATGCTCTGAAAACACCGTTACAGACGCTTTCTCTAGGGTCTGCAGTATGTCTAATCCAAGTCGTTTTGTAAACTTTCATCAAGCACTGTGTTATCCAGGAGTTAATAGGATGAATCACTGATTACGTTGCAGAAATATGGCATATTCCATTGAAGAAATCCACAGAATGTCTGCCGTCCGTCCCGTTTGTAAGAAAATAAAACCAAAATACATGCAGTACAATGATGGACACATAATTAAGGCTATCTCAGCTTTCGAGAAACTACCGGAACTCGAGAATGCATTACGTACATGTAAGAACAGTTCACTCGAACTGGATAATCTTACATATAAAATGCTTTGTTGGCTTCTTTCTGTGAAAAAGGTGAAATTACTTAATGTATTTAATCTTATATGGGATATTGGCATATACCCAAATCCGTGAAAGAATGCTATCATTATCCCTATACAAAAACCAGACAGAGATGTTTCGCTTCCCTCTAGTTATAGACCCATTTCATTAATTTATGTTATGGGTCAACCTTTTGAAAAAAATAGTCAACTTTCGATTGATCTCGTTCCATGAAAGAAACAATCTACAGCACAGTTACAAATTGGTTGTCCTAAACACCATGCTATTCGACTTTCTATGTGCTGATTTATTTCGAATTTGCAATTCATGAAGCCCTTCTGCCCTGAGAACACTTTATAGCCATTATTCTTAATATCAAGAAGGCATATCATCTGTGAAGTACTAATAGTTTGTAACCCGCAAAAAATTGAAAATTAATGGTAGTATAAGACCACAGTGCATCTTTACTGAGTGGCTTGTAAGCCACAAAAATTTATTTCAATTAAATTAATGACTTTTCTAATATCTTGTAACCCAGAGTGTTCTAGATGCATACAGCAATATCTCGTAAACTAACTTTGTTTAATCTAATTTTTCATATCCCATTATTCTAACAAATACATCACCACAATTCAATTTAATAACGTATCCTAGCAAACACTTTCTGCGCTGTTTTACATAACTTTTAATCTTGTTTTGTTGTGTTAAAAGTGCTGTAGCACTGTGTTATTAATGTTCTTAAATAAAAACCTTTTGAAATGGACGATTTGTCAAGAGAGCAAAAGTTAGTTCAGTTATGTTTACAGAGAATACCGTTTTGTAGGTTTATATTAAAGGCTGAACAAAATACAACGCAGTCGTATGGTGTTGAATGCCAAGTAGGAGCTGTATTGAATGGTCATAACCTTACTTTAGGTATGGATGTTGCATGAGCTAGTGTTGTTAAAGTTAGTTTTAAATATTTATTAGCATGAAAATTTGCAATGAATAATTAATTGAATTGAAAAAATAAATAATAAAAAATGATAACAAATGAGCTTATGTCAATTCTCAAAATGAAAGTCAACGGCGCTGATTCTGTGCTTGATTTATTTTCTTGCATTTAACGGCAATAAACAGCACTGTGTTCTATTCAAACCTTAATGTAGTATTCCTCATATAAATGTTGGACCATATAAATTTTTTGTAGCTGCAATACACATTAATGATGAGACTTTTGAGAAACTGTTTATGTGCCTGTTGAACATGTAATTATAGAAGATTCGCGGGAAGACGATATTGAAAAATATCCCCATTATTTTTTATGCTTTCGACCTTAATTTACCAATAACAACCCACCCATTTAAGACCTCATTGATAAGTATAAGTAATTAAATAGCCAAAATGCCCTGCAACTTGAAGTCACAAAGAGCAAGTGTCCTTTGAATGTAGAAAGCAAAGAAGATTCCGACACAAATGGTGGAACCTCATGCAATGAGTGGAAAAAGTACAGAAAACAAACAAATTGAAGAAAACTTAGATGACAGCCATGAGAATTAAACAAAGAAAAAGAGAATTATAAACCTATTGACGCACAGTGTGCAAAATATAAATCAAAACATTTACGAATGGAAGGGAAGACATGTGTATTATAGGTAAATCAAAAGAAGGAACAGTGCATCATAATATGCCAAAAAAATAAACAATTAGATCAACTTGTAGGTTAAAGGAATGCATCACAACAAAGAAAGTTTGTGCTAACGTCACTGAAATACAAAAAACCGCACTATGTGGATCTTTTTGGAATAAACTGAATTGAAATCGGCGAAAATTTTCGTTGCTAATCACGTTGAACAATACGAGACTAAAAGAACATATACTATAGACCCAGAAAACAAAAGAACGAATATTTTAAAGTATTTTCTCACCATTGGTAATGCAAAGTTACTAGTTTGTAAAATGATGTTTTAAAACTCTTTTTCTGGGCGAATTTTCTGTTTATGACTGGCTTAAGACGAGTAAATCTGGCATGCTCAATTCCACGTAATAAGTAACTGAAACATCTCTCACGAAGAGAAGTCAAGGACAAATCTAAAACTGGCCTATAAGATTTTTTTAAAAGTTTGCCTAAACGTCCATCTCACTATGGATGTTCCAACTACCATTGAAGATATTGTTGCGATCCACTATTAGGCAACCCGTCAAACATACAAACGCCCGGGGCACAGCGTATTCTTCAGCATTCGAGAATCCTTCTACAAAGTTCTAGATAATGAGTCATATCTTAATGCAGGGTATATATAAGGCCGCTTATGAATGTAAGAGTTAGTCTATTCTTGAATGTCTAATATAAATTATATCGTTGTAAAGTAAACGTAGTTGAGTTTTTAGAATATATACATAAATGATATGCTGTGTCTAATGTGCATGCAGCTTGCAGTATACATAAATAAATAGAAGTGTATAAACAAATAGTTGTGTTAGTGTGGTTATTGGACCTAGGGTAAAGAAGTTAGTTTAAGAAGATATTAGTGCTTGTAAATTCATTAGTGTAATAGTGCTTCATTGTTAAGTGGACTGAAAACATCTATAAATAAGGCATATACTGTTAATTAGACTTGTGAACAGTGAGTAATAAAGACCATTATTATTACTTGTTTTAAATTAAAGAAACGCGGTAGTAGTAAGCGTTACACTGGTGTCAGGCATTTGTGGGGTATATAGTGATTAATTAAAAGGAAAGCACACAAGTCTAAAGCCGTTTAAGTAGTTTATATATGCCAGTTACAAGAAGCCAAAATAAGATGGACGCAGAAGGTTTAATGAATTTCCTCAAGGATTTTAAATCCGGTATGGAGGAGAGGTCGGCTAAACTAGAAGTGACACTCAGTGAAAATGCTGAGAAAATAGAGGAAAAGTTGAGTGAAAATGCTGCGAAAATGGAAATAAAGTTTAGTGAGAATGCTGAGAAAATAGAAGAAAAGTTAAGCGAAAATGCTGCGAAGTTAGAAGAAAAGTTGAATGAAAAACAGCCACGTTAGAACAAAGATTAATGGAAAGCTCCATTGCATTGAAAGAAGATGTCACTGAACAGGTAAAAACAGTTGAGCAAAAGTTGGACAGTAAATTGATAAAAATGGAAGAAGATGTGATGAGGCTGCAAGAACAAGTAATTTCACTAACAACGCGGCCACTTGAATTGCCAAGCCAAGTTGTTAATCAGAACATTCCAGAAATAAGAACCACGGAAAGAAGCGAGTCAATTCCGTCTAAATTTAAAGTAAAACCACCTACATTCGATGGTAAAACACCTTGGCCCACATATTTGAAACAATTTGAAGCTGCTGCAATAGCCAACGGTTGGTGCAACAAAGAGAAGGCTATCTCTCTAATAGTGGCCCCTACGGGGAGGCTCTTAACATCTTACAAACGATTCCCGATCACCAGCAGAATGATTACGGCCTCTTAACATCAAAGCTTGAGATGAGATATGGAGATGCTCACCTTCAACAGGTTTACCACGCACAAGTTAAGAACCGCTCGCAAAAGACAAGTGAAAGCCTGCAAGAATTCGAAGCTGACATTGCCAGGTTAGTTAGATTGGCATACCCAACGGCACCAGACAGCTTCCTCGAACAACTTGCTGTCCAAACATTTGTGGATGGCGTTAAGGATGGCGAAATACAGCAAGCGCTAAGACTAGCACGACCAAAAATGTTAGATGATGCACTGGCCCATGCGCTTGAATTTGAAGCAGCTAAGCAGACATCACATAGAGTGAGTCACAAAGTTCGGTCTGCCTTAGAGGAACCTGGTCAAGCTCAGAACAGCATAGATGAAATAATCAACCGTGTGTTTGAAAAGCGAAAGGCGGAAAGGCTGAAAAGACTACGACCGCGGAGATGGCGTCTACGATGCTGGAGCTGCGGTGAAGTTGGCCATATGCAGAGACGCTGTACTCAACCAAAGAAACAACCGGTTGTGCCAAAGCTGGTCCATGTAAGAGGGCGAACTTCGACAGCACAGCGTAGTGCCCCGGAGATTATCATCTGTGCTGCATCGTCGGTGGAAAGTCTGGACAGCATTTATATCGATGGTAGAATTAATGGTAGGGTTGTCCGATTACTTGTGGATACAGGAGCGACAAGAACTATTGTGAGACCAGATTTGGTTGGTCGTGGAAAAGTGCTACCTGTATCGGTGTGTCTCCGAACGGCAAGTGGTGAGAAGATTGGTACTCATGGAGAGACTGCCGTTATGTTGACAATTGGGGACAAATTAATTAATCATCGAGTGTTGGTGGCTGAAATTACAGAAGAAGTGATCTTGGGAATGGATCTCATGAGAGAATATGGGTTTCATGTAAACATGAAAGAAAATGTGCTTCGGATAGATGATGATGAGATTCCATTTCAAGGGACGAGTAACCAGACGATGCAAGTTCAAATGATTTGCGATATGAAAATACCCGAGAAGGCGGAGATGATAGTAATGGGACGCCCGGATGGTACGCTCCGGGAAGGACAAGTATGCATGATGGAAGCAACTGAATCGGGGATGGGTCAGGAGGGACTTCTGATTGGAAGAACGCTGGTAAAGTCTCGAAATATGGTACCAGTAAGGGTGCTGAACATTAACCCTCATACAGTGACCCTGAAGAAAGGCATGATTGTGGGAAGTTGCATTCCAGTATGTCATATTAAACGTTGTATTGACGACACGAAAATAAACCAACCAACGGTTGCTCACAGAAATTGCTGGATATGTTGATACCCTCGTGTCAAGGATTAAATGGCGATCAACTGGGCAAGGTAAAAGAACTGGTCGGACGATATCGAGGTGTGTTTGCACTGGATGATAGTGAGAAGGAAGGACGAATGTTGTGCAACACAAGATCAATACTGGAGATGCGCAACCGATAAGACAACACCCAGGCGGCTTCCTTTGGCAAAACGTAAGGAAGCTGAGCAAATTATCACCGATATGGAAGAACAGGGAGTGATTGAACCCTCGAATAGTCCATGGGCATCCCCGGTAGTGCTTGTCAAGAAAAAGGACGGGTCGACAAGGTTTTGTGTAGACTACCGGCGGCTTAACAATGTGACAAAGAAAGACAGCTATCCTTTGCCCAGAATTGATGACACCTTAGATACTCTATCCGGATCTAAATGGTTTTCGACCTTGGACTTGAAAAGCGGATACTGGCAGGTAGGCTTGGAGCCAAACGATAAAGAAAAGACTGCGTTTACAATTGGAACTGGATTATGGCAGTTCAAGGTCATGCCATTTGGATTATGCAATGCTCCTGCTACTTTTGAACGATTGATGGAGTCGATACTGCGTGGACTGTCCTGGAAAACATGTCTGGTGTACCTAGACGACGTGATAGTGTTAGGCCGGTCTTTTGAAGAACACCTTAAAAACTTAGAGGAGATATTCCAAAGATTACGCGGGCAAACCTTACATTGAGCCCCAAGAAGTGTCACCTATTTGGAAAAGAGGTGAAATACCTAGGACATGTCGTTTCAGAGACCGGAATAAGAGCTGACCCTGACAAAATAAAAACGGTACAAGAGTGGCCTACACCAGCAGATATACACCAACTACGCAGTTTTCTAGGATTGTGCACATATTACCGACGTTTTATACTTGGGTTTGCGAACATTGCCAAACCGTTAACAAAATTAACCGAAGATGGACAAGAATATGATTGGAATGACGACTGCCACAGTGCATTCGAACAACTGAAACGGCTACTAGTTACAGCACCAATTTTGAGTTATCCACGGATGGAGGGAAAATTTGTGTTGGATACCGATGCCAGTAACACAGCTATAGGAGGCGTTCTTTCTCAAGTGCAGGACGGACAAGAAAAAGTTATTGGGTATTTCAGCAAGGTCTTGTCGCGGCCAGAAAGGAACTATTGTGTGACAAGAAGGAGCTGTTGGCCGTCGTCAAATCCGTAGAGCACTTTTATAAGTACTTATACGGCCGTAAATTCCTGTTGAGAACAGACCATGCTGCACTGAAATGGTTATTGCAGTTTCGAAATCCTGAAGGGCAAGTGGCAAGGTGGATAGAGCGGCTGCAGGAATATGACTTTGATACAGAACATCGTGTAGGAACTAGCCATCGGAATGCAGACGCTCTATCAAGGAGACCTTGTCCGATGGACTGCAATCATTGCTCCAAGATGGAAGAGAAAATAAGCGTCATCCATAGAATGACGGTAACCGATGATACTTGGCAACTCGAAAGAATACGAGAAGACCAGGAGAATGACGCCGAATTGGGACGTATTATTGAGTGGAAAAATAGAGGACAACGGCCAGCTTGGGAAGAAATTAGTATTTTAAGTAGGAGCCTGAAGGCATACTGGGCACGGTGGGGCTCCTTGATGATAGAAAATAGAATCTTGAAACGACGCCTGGAATTTGAAGAGGGCACTGAGAGACTTCAAGTGATAGTGCCGAGAAGCAGAGTGCCGGAAGTGTTGCAGCACTTGCACGATGGTATTTCCGGAGGGCACTTTGGCGTGAAAAGAACTCTCGAGAGAGTGAGAGAAAGATTCTATTGGCTGAACTGCAAAGATGATGTGAAGGAGTGGTGCCGGAAATGTGAATTGTGTGCCTCTGCAAATGGCCCGGTCTCAAAACGGAAAGCCCCAATGAGACAGTATAACGTGGGGAATCCTTTTGAGAGGGTAGCCATTGATATAGCTGGTCCATTTCCTGAATCAGAGAAAGGAAATAAATACATCTTGGTTGCAATGGATTATTTTACCAAATGGCCGGAGGCATATGCTATACCTAACCAAGAAGCCGAGACGGTTGCAGATGTACTAGTCAGGGAGTTGTTTTGTCGTTTTGGAGTTCCGTTGGAATTACACTCCGATCAAGGTCGAAACTTCGAATCAGTATTGTTTCAAAATGTCTGCAAGCATCTTGGAATCAGGAAGACTAGAACCACGCCACTTCATCCCCAATCGGATGGAATGGTTGAAAGAATGAACAGGACGTTAGGGAAGTACCTGGCCAAAGTTGTCTCTGAACATCAACGAGACTGGGACCAATATCTGCATTTGTTCCTACTGGCGTACCGATCTTCGGTACATGACAGCACAGGGTACTCTCCGCTTGCGTAATGCTAGGACGTGAATTGCGGCTACCATGTGATCTTCAGTTTGGATTTAAACCTGGAGAAGAGATCGCAGGTGAAGATTACGTTAGTAAGCTTCGTGAAAGATCAAATAGTATTCACGAAAACGTCCGAAAGAATATACAGGCAGCAAGCGATCGAATGAAATCACAATATGACACGAGAGCACAAGAAGGTGGTTATCAACCTGGAGATTTAGTGTGGTTGTACAATCCACAAAGAAAACGTGGATTGTCGCCAAAACTACAAAGACAATGGGAAGGGCCGTACGAAGTGTTAAAAGGATTAATGATGTAGTGTACCGGATCAGAAGATCCCCCGTGGTAAACCGAAAGTGGTACACTTTGACCGTTTAACATCCTACGCTGGCAACAACCAGGAAGACTCGAATAATGATAATGGTGTTCGGCAAGTTATTAATCATGAGCCAAATGTAGATTTTGAGAGCTTTATGGCGGCGTATGGTGGTTCCGCTAAAGCGAGATTTGGCGTTGTTGTTGAAAAACAGCAAGATCTGTTTAGAGCACCAGAAGAGTATTCCCTTGCACATTGCGTAGCTCAAGATTTGGCAATGTCAAGGGGAATAGCTGTTGTTTTCAAGAAAAAGTTTGGATGTGTGGATGAATTAGTACAACAGCAGCCAACTGTAGGAAAATCTTTGGTCCTTCAAGATAAAAATCGTTATGTTTACTATCTGGTCACCAAAAATTCTTCATGGCAGAGACCTAGTTATGGACATCTATGGGAGGCTTTGCTAAATCTTAAGGCGCAGATGATGGAAAATGGAGTAACGAGACTAGCGGTGCCCAAGCTGGGCTGTGGACTGGATCGCTTAGACTGGAGGATAGTCCGAAATATGCTAGAAGTAGTTTTCCAGGAAGCAACGTCCAGGTTCTTGTTTGTTGTTATCAACCGGTTGCCTACCAAGACCAGGAAAAGAGTGTTGACTGTTACTTCCAACGACGCGGTGGATGCACCAGAGGAGATAGCTGCCGATACCGTCACCAGTCATCGAATTGGCGTCAAGATGGATTTACAGTTACGAGACGTAACGGTTTTAAAGAGGGGCAGTGTTGCGATCCACTATTAGGCAACCCGTCAAACATACAAACGCCCGGGCACAGCGTATTCTTCAGCATTCGAGAATCCTTCTACAAAGTTCTAGATAATGAGTCATATCTTAATGCAGGGTATATATAAGGCCGCTTATGAATGTAAGAGTTAGTCTATTCTTGAATGTCTAATATAAATTATATCGTTGTAAAGTAAACGTAGTTGAGTTTTTAGAATATATACATAAATGATATGCTGTGTCTAATGTGCATGCAGCTTGCAGTATACATAAATAAATAGAAGTGTATAAACAAATAGTTGTGTTAGTGTGGTTATTGGACCTAGGGTAAAGAAGTTAGTTTAAGAAGATATTAGTGCTTGTAAATTCATTAGTGTAATAGTGCTTCATTGTTAAGTGGACTGAAAACATCTATAAATAAGGCATATACTGTTAATTAGACTTGTGAACAGTGAGTAATAAAGACCATTATTATTACTTGTTTTAAATTAAAGAAACGCGGTAGTAGTAGCGCGTTACAATATGAATGAACTTTATAGTCTGTACCAGAAGAGCTGTGCAGAAGAAAGGTAAATCTTTATTGTCAAAAACAGTTTTCAATTAAATATTTCATGCTTTAAAACTGTCAATATACCTGATCAAGAGAGGTTGTACAATTATCAGTTGAAAAACGGAATACACATAGGCTTAACAAAGACAAAACCCGTGACAAGAAACAAAGAGATACAGGTAAAATTAAGACAACTTACAACTTACAAACAGTCAAGATTTGTCCGTATGTTCAGGCTAGGTTTAAAATTGTACCTTTTAGGTTATGTTTGATATATGTATATTTTAAATTTACCTACAAATGTAATATTTGTATTTCCAGTCAGTTAAAAATTACCTATTTGCATTCGTATTGCATATAAAGAGCAATGATTGTGATTGGTCGAGGAATTCGCGACAGTTTCCGTTTAAGAAAGAAACCTGACCATTATGTTTGTGAAAATAAGAAATTCTTATGTTAAATAAAATATATATTCAGGAAATATGTCCGTTATTCTGCTAACCCATGATTAGATTACACATGTCATCACTTTACTGCATTTGATACTATAACTCACCAAGCTATGTGGTTTTTGGTTTACCGAAAGAGAGGCCGATATAACTGCATCTACGTTTGCTTCTTACTTAATACTTTACTTGAAGACTCACTGTCAGAATGAGACTGGTCCAATTATTATTTACAGTTATGGATGCACTTATCAAAATAGGAACGGCATTATAAGTAACGCACTACTTGATTATTCAATCAAATATAATGTAGAAATTATACAAAAATACATCAAAGTTGGACATATCCAAATGGAATGTGATTTCGTTCACAGCTGTATAAAAAGAAAGGCGAGGGGTAAAAATATACATTCGCCAAGTAACTATTTGCCGATTACAAAGGAAGCCAGAACAAAATCCCAAAGGAATGAGGTTAAAAGTGTGCAGTATTCTGATGTCAAAGACTACACCCTCAAGAAATGCCAAAGATATGGAGCAATTAGACCTAGGGGGCAAGTCATTGCAGTCATATTATAATATTTTTATTAATAATGAAGAATACTTGCAGGCCACAGATGACCCTGTTGTGATAGACATTGGAGCGTTGAGGTATTCAGAAGAAACAATTTCCTATAAGCTCAATTTTGATGATGAGTGGAAGGAGCTTCCACAACAAAAGCAAAATGTTGCAGAAGAACTCATTTGACTGCAAATGTACAAGGAAAACAGAAAAATTTTAAATGCAAAAGTGGCAACACTTGTAACTTTTAAAATCTGTTTTGCCTAATGATTGCCATGGTATGATAATTTTGAGGTTTTCTATAATGTGGAATTTTATTTTTTAAGGAAAAATGTGAATATATACTTATTTTAATAATATCCGTTATTATGAAGTTCTTAATACAAAAATCACCTAACCCACATAAATGATGCAATTTAATTGTAATACCTTTAAAACAAGTTCATTCGGCAATTTCACAAATGTTCTTTGAAAACCTACCTGATTACTGTTGATAATAAACCTTAATAAAATACTATTAGAGCACAATAGAAAAGTACCAAAATAAAACGCTGTTTATTCACCCTGAAAGTGTCTCTTTTGAGGTTACAAAGTATAGTACCTCATAGATGATATGAAATGGCGTGACAACACGGATTTTTGAAACAATTACATTTATGTGGTTTGTGTGGTAATTTATCAATCATAATAAAAGAATGTCTATCAAACAGTTTTGTAACCGCCCAAACTTTGGGGCGTGGTCAACAACTAAAACACTGGTAAATGGCATGCCTCAAGGATTTGCCTTGTGTTACCTTATGTGCAATTTCTAACAACTTTTTACTAGAAACAATAGAATATCCAGTAAGAGAATAGCATACATAGACCACCATACTAACTTCTATAGAAATCAATCAATAAGTACCATCGAAAAAATACTCCAACAACAGATAAACTGCCTTGTTTTAAAAACACATTCAAGTGGGTTTCAAATTTCTGAAATAAAATACTTGTGTTCCACTTCTGTTGTCTACTATCACACCACCCACATCTGTAAATCTTTTTAAACACAAACGAAATTGTGATTTGAGAAGCAATAAGCTTCTTGGGCATGACCCTCGATAAAAAATCTACTGGGGAGAACACGTTAAAAAATCGAAGCTTGTTGGCAAAAAGCGCTAAATATACTACAGTGTGTTGGTAGCATAAAACGGGGTGCAAGTCGTGAAGTTCTGCTAATGATGTACAGATCTCTTATAATGTCCCTCACTGAGTATGGGTGCATTGTATACTCGTTAGCTAGCAAAACCAGACTCCAATAATTTGACCGAATGCATGCTACTGGTTTGTACAATGTGCACAGGAGTTTTTCGAACGAGTCCAGTGGCGGTAATAGCCTGTAAGACTAGTGTACCCCTTTTTATATATACACGAAGCATAAGACTAATAAAATATACATAAAAAATTAGAATCATAAACAAAAATAACAACCATACATTGTTCGAGGATCTTGAACACAATCCATGCGCTTCATTCCCTTCTAGAGCAAGAGAAGCCTACATACAAGCAAGTGAGTTGATAGCACTATGGAACATCACACCAATAGATGCACTATCAATACATCCTTGGGACGTAGCCACATGGTGCATAAAGAAAATCTAAATATTGAAACATCCGAATCACAACCCTAAAGCCTGTAAACCAAACAGGTTATACCAGTCTCTATTCCAATCATCAGTTGAAGTTTTTCATAGTGTCAGAAAAATTTACATTCATGCTTCAAAGTCTAATATAGGAGTAGGCAGTGCCTTCCATGCTAATGAACATACTCATTCTTCGACACTACCCAAACAATCTACTACCTACACAATGGAGGCACATGCTGTTTGGCAAGCCTTACTATTTTGTTTGTGTACTAACCACCCCCATTTTGTTATATTCACGAACTGATTAAGTGTTCTAAAGGATACTACAAATTCCTTCACCTTAAATTCTTTAATCCAGTGCATTATTAATTTCCACCATTGCCTTATTAAAAGTAGTAAACATATCATATTGGTCATAAGGGAATCGAAGGAAACGAAGTAGCTGACAAAGCTGCTTTTCAAGCAAGTCAAAAGGAGACACCGCACGTCATTGATAGTGATATATCTGATTTTAATGCATTTATACGTAATGTTGCATCAGCATTGTAGCAAAAAACTGGTTAAACTACGGTGGAAACCAAATTGAGGTCAAAAACAACATCTAGGCATTACCTTCAATATGTAAGTTAAGTAGCAGGGAAGAAGTCACTACCATTTACGAATAGGTCATACAAACTTTACAAATTCTTACCTTTTAAGTGGATCAAACCAACCGGTGTATGAAGAATGCGGTCACTATATAACAGTTTGTCACATTTATACTTTGCCTAATAATTCAGACTACAACATTGATGATATTATCGCTGAAATACTGAAGAACCCTCTAACATTAAACCTTGTTTAGAGTACTGTAAAAAGATTGAAATTTTTTCAAAGATTTAATTTTTTAACTTTAATATTATTTTTGAGTCCTATTGTTTATTTTCCCCTTCCAGCAATATAGTTCTTCAATTCGAAGATAACTAAAAAATTTCAAAGTAGTGTAGATAATGGAGAGTCGTAAAGAAAATTTTTGGTTTGTATTCTTCTTTGGTTAGTCGACCCTTGAGATGATTTATATGGTTTTGATGCGAAGTCATTACAGTATGTAATTTTTGTTTCATTTTAGATTTAAATTAATGCTTCTTGATTTTTGTAGTGCAAGTTTTTTTACTAAATATTTCAAAGTTGAAATATTAAAGTGCACATGTTATAAACAAGTAAAAATTTAAGCGTTCATTTTTGAATAAAAATCAAGCTGGTAGTTCTAGGCATATTTAAAGGACATACATATGTTGTTGGTGTTGGACACGAAGTTTATTGGGTGATGACACAAAGCTCATTCTCAAATAAGTTGGTATATGGTTGCTACCGGATTTAGATAGAGGTCATGCAAACTTTATCGTGGATGATTTCTTTATTCAGTTCTCGTTAAAAAAAAAGCTACCGGAAATATAACGGTTGCTTTTTTTGTAAATTCATGTAGTAGTCTAAATGTGAGTAAATATTTTGGTTCAATATTTAAAAAAATTGAACTTGTACAAAGGTTCATATGAACGTTTGAGATTTAAAGATAAATTTAAGGGTATAGAAATGTTAAATAAGAATTTGTTTGTAACTTAACAAGTGACTTTTTAGCACATGCTTGTCACAGTTAAGATTCCAGTTTTTTACTTGAAAATATAATACACAGTTTGTTTTGCACCGTAAGGTTATTTAAATTTTCATTCACAATATAAATTCTTAAAAATATCTAAACTCAATCTTATATCATAAGCTCAAAACATTTATGCTATTGTTTGTAAACCAAACCTTTTTCGGTGATCAGTAAAAAATTGTTACTTATAATCAAAGTTCAAAATATTCCTTAAAGAACTTTCGTAAATATTTAAGATCTATAAAATGTACTTATATAATAATAGATAACGAATAAATACTGTGATAGTTTGATTGCTGAAACAATAATGTATATAAAGTTGCATAAAAGTTGTAAATATTTTTAACAAAATAGAAAATGGGTTACTGAATCAATTTTTTATTGAAGTAGACCATAGTTTCTCACAGTTGGTTCAAGTAAATCTGCAAAATTTATGTGTAAAGTGAGAAAGGCTCCAAGCATTTTTTCAGGTAATATATTTTAGAGTTATATTTTTGAATTGTTACGGTTTGAAATTTTTTTTTGTGATAGTTAGGCCAGGCTCTAGTGAAGCCCTAGTTCTATGTATTCCTTGAGGTGGTTATATTTTCAGACGGTACGAGATCATCGTTCCAATTTAAGTTTGCAGTGTTAAAGGTAAGTAAGTATTATGTTTTGACATTTAGATTGTTCAGTAGATGTTTTTTCCCCGAAGGTTTCCGTATCTCATCTTCGGATTGTTAAAGTTATAGCTATTATTAAGATACGGTGGCGTCTATAATATTCTCTTTTTTATTGTATACCAACCTACGACCCTAGCTCATAGCTCTGCCCTAAGTTGAAGAAACTTAGTTGGCTGGAAGATCATATTTGAGGGTTCTTTTGTACGAAAAGCCGCTTCCCATACATTTTACCCTGGGCTTGAATTTTAGACAGAAACCCCTCCTTTGTTGTGTGGTGACTCTGCTGCCTATAAGGTAGAGTAGATAAAAAAACAGATGTTACAAACTATGCACATATAAAAGAAGCAACAGAAGTCTACTTTTTGATACGTTAAGCATTCTCTTACAAATGTAAAATAATTATTGTTTAAATTTAATCTTTGTCACAATGTAATATCCTAATTATTTAAAAACTCATTTTTTATAAAAAAACTTAAGAAAATAAAATAACTCTAAAAATAAAGTTTTAATTAGATCCATTAGTGACTAGAATATTAATATTGAGGCATTTTATATATCTTATTATTTATTTTATTGAAAATTAGCAAACTCTTTTAAATATTATTGCAATCCTTTCTCACTTTTAATTATAATGGTAACTCAACTCCCTTTGTTTTTAAATGGATAAATGTGGCTGAAATCTATTTTTTTGGCTTATACCTTCCCATGAATCCATGCTTTTTCCCAAGACTAGACAGAATTAATCTTAGTGCAGGAACGCTTATTTCAATATTTGCCTGTTTGAAAATGAAACGTAAAACTAAAATGTACTATTAAATAATTATTTTGCTATTTTTGTAGATAAGTAGAAAAATTAAGTACAGAGCATTTTACTAAACCCGGAAAATTAATACCCATTAGTACTTTCTGCTCTCTTACTGTCTATAAAACGAAATACAATGGTTAATGAAAACACATTCTAGTATTAAACGTAACGAGATTAGTGCCAATTCAGTTTAATTATGAAAAATAAATATAAAAGTTGTTTTGGTTTTCAGATCATTTGGCAGATAAACGAATGAGCTGTTATCATTAAAATTCATGTGTGATAAAGTAATTAAAAATTTGAATTGTTTATCAGAATTTATTCCTATGATTTTAATAAGTATAGGTACCAAATAATAGAGTTAAGCTAAAACTGTCATTAAGTTATTTATGCAACAGAACCGTTCGAATTAAACGTTTTCTAGAAGATTGTCACTATTTTTTAAATCAAATTAAAAACTGAATAATTATTTTCAATCTAGGAATGCAAAATGGCGATTTTGTAAAGTTATAATATATTTATTAAAATCCACGTTTAATAAGATAACAGAAAAGATCATTAACATTTTCAAATAAAAACAGTCGTGTCTCCACCTACGCTCGATGTTTTTAATCAAAATAATATTACACTTGGGATGTTAATTCATATAGTTGGTAGACTTTGTAACATACAGTCTCAATCTAGAAAATTATACTAGTTTTTAGAATCACTTGGTCCGAACACAGAATAAAATCCAAAAGAGAGTATTCTCGTGTAACAATATAATATTTAAAATATCTTTAAAAAATTACAGCAGAGCGCTTTCGGCGTTAGCCATCTTCGGCGCCACTACAAGTAAGCATGCTAAAGTTATACAAATCAAAATTTACGATAGTTACTTACCGTCAACGTAAAATTAAATATTCCATCAAACTATTACATTATATATAGAACATTTTATGTGTAAAACTATCACATCAATAAAGACTAGTTAAATACTTGATTGTTCCAATAAAATTGGATTACATCTTGTCTACGTCGTTGATGAAGTCGAAGAGGACAAATTGTTAGATTTCTATATAATGACAAGTTAGGAGTGCGATCCGAAAAGTGAATCACCGCAGTAAAATTAATGAAAATATATCAAATGTATGTAATATTTTGTAAGCCAATGGAGTTCAATCAATTTAGACGTTTATATATTGGAATAAAATTTCCATTAAGATTAACTTGAGTGTTCAAACAAGTGTTATTTCTTAGTAATTCTCTTTCGATTTCGAGATCTTCAAAAAAGTCTAGTTTATTAAAGTTTTTTGAGGTAATATTATGTATTACTTTTGAATGCAAATTAGGTTCGAAAGTGTGTTTATTGTAAGATATGTGGAGACCGAAAACTGATTTATCTAATTTATTCAAATGTTTTTTTATTCTCGCCCCAAGTGGTCTGCAAGTTCTAGCGATATAGGTGGCCTGACAATCTCCACAATTTAGTTTATATAGACCAGTATTTGACAACGGTTCAATAGGGTCTTTAGAGTGAACTAAATGTCGTCTCAATACATTACATGATTTGAATGACACAGAGATTGAGTTGCTATGCTTTTCTATTGCTTTTGTGATTTTGTTATTACGGTTAGATTCTATCTACTTTATCAACGACGTAGACAAGATGTAATCCAATGTTATTGGAACAATCAAGTATTTAACTAATCTTTATTGATGTGATATTAGTTTTACACATAAAATGTCCTATATATAATGTAATAGTTTGATGGAATATTTAATTTTACGTTCACATGGCACCGAAGATGGCTAACGCCGAAAGCGCTCTGATGTAATTTTTTAAAGATATTTTAAATATTAAATTTTTACACGAGAATACTCTCTTTTGGATTTTATTGAAAAAATATTGTGTACACAGCCAGGAATTATTTTTTCATATTTTATGACAGTATCGTCAAAAATGGCTGATAAATTTAAAAAACTTTCCATCAAACGTACAACTATTAAGATCGTCATTTGGTTTATACAAAATTGCATCAAGAAAAAGGTTACTCCGGTTTTGCTCAGGTTAAATTTTCAAAGAATGTTATTCGTAATATTATAGATGAGATTGAACTTCAGTTGTTGCATACAGAAATTTGCAAACACTATGCTAAAGTCAATCAAATTAATTGCAAACTTAAAATATTGTATGATAGATTAGTTAAAGATTATGGTTTTTTGACTTTCACACAATTCTTGAACGACATTGATGTTGAAGTTGAAAATGCGAGACTTTGGAAATTTGAAAAATAAGAAACAGGATAAAAAACCTTTTCAAAGTCAGCTTCACTGAAAAGGAACTCCAATTGCTTAGTTTGGGTCTTAAATTTGCTTTTAGTAATAACATTACAATAGAAAAGTTAAAGGAGTTTTCTATTGGAATCGACGTAGCAATAGAATGTATCACTACAAATATTAATCAATTCTCTCTGAAAGATGATATCTTTTGTATCCTACATAAAACGAAGAATTATAACCATTATAAAGTATTGGCAAATGCCTTACATGATTATACAGTATTAAAATCTATTAAGAAGAAAATTAAAGATCATAATCTTACTGTTACCAAAGCAGACAAGGGTAATTGTTTAGTAATTCTCGACAAATTAGATTATATCCAAAAAGTTGAAACTTTTTTGGAAGAAAATAACATCACACTCTTAGACAGAAACCCTATCAATAAGTTAATTTACAAAAACCAAATTTTTTGCCAACAACTTTAGTGATTTTTTAACAGAATATGAGGCTCCTAAATCCTATTACACCTAGATTGTACAGATTGCCTAAAATTCATAAAAATTCCTATGCGGCCAGTTGTAAGTTTCATAAATACTCCAGTAGAAAAATTATAGAAATTTATTTTAGCTTTAATTACAAATTGGACTAAATTTAAACCAATTCATTCAGTAAGTAATACTTTGGATCTAGCAAAGGATGATTTCACTATGCTGTCATTTGATATAAGTAACCTTTTTACTTCTGTTCCTAAATCAGAAACCCTACCATTAGTTGGAGATCTTTTATGATCTGCCAACGTTGGAGAAGACAATGTAATTACAACTTTGACCTTATTGAATTTTTGTTTATCTCAAGACTTTTTCCTTTTCAATAACAAATGCTATAAACAACCAGAATCTTTAGCGATGGGAAGTAGCCTCTCTCCATTTCTTGCAGATGTTTTTATGGATCATTTAAAACACAAATTTATTTTAACCGATAAAAATCCACAGATTATACACTGGTTTCGTTACGATGATGATTGTTTAGTTTTCATTAAAGGTTCAGCTGAAACTGCTCAACATGTCTTGTCTAATATTAATCAAGTTAATTCTAATATTAAATTCACTATAAAAAATCTGAAAATAAGCTTAACTTTCTAGATTTGAATATTTTTAAACATAACAAACAGTTATAAAGAGTGTCTCAGAATGCTTTTCGTTTTTAGATGTTAAATAAAAAACAACAATATCAATTAAAACTCGTTTTATTTATGGTTTATTTAAAGAGCAATTCTTGAAGTTTATTTATGAAAAACAATCGTTTGCAAATACGCACCATTCACTTGTTCACACTCATTTAACCTGGAGCTAAAATTTTCAATCACTCGCTGGAGCATCGCTCTTAAAATAGAGTTGATTTCTACAGTGATTCTTTGCTTCAAAACATTCAGGTTGGGTGGCAATGGATTGTAAACTTTACTTTTTAGGTAGCCCCATAGGAAGAAATTAGCAGGCGTTAAATCAGGGCTCCTCGGTGGCCAGTTGATGTCTCCTCGGGGACTTATCACTCTTCCAGGGAATAAATCGTGAAGAGCAGCTAATGAGTCATTTGTAACATGAGAAGTGGCTCCATCTTGCTGGAAAAAGGTGTTGCGGTTGTAGCCGTTCTGGTTTTGCATTTCTGTAGCCAAAAAAGTCCGGATCATATGGCAATATCGATCAGAATTAACGGTCTGAGTTCGACCTCGGTCATCCTCAAAAAAATAAGGGCAGATAATTCCTTGACTTGATATGGCAGCCCAAACAAGTTTTGGCGAGTGCAAGGGCTTGTGATGCAGTTCTAACGGATTCTCAGGAGCCCAGTGTCTGCAATTTTGATTATTCACATGACCGTTGATGTGAGAACCAGAAGTTATTGAAACTCCTAAAACGATTTTTCATTGTCCTGCAGAATTCGACTCGTTTATCATGATCATCAGGCTTCATTTCTTGAACAATTATAATTTTATAGGGGTGAAAATGTAAATCTTTCAAAATAATGCGATGAACCGTAGATTTGTTCAAATTAAGAGAAGCTGTGCGCAATCTCAACGACTGTCGTGGGTTGTTCATAACAAACTGGTGAACGCGGTCGACGTTCAAGGTCGTTCTTGATGTCCTTTTGCACCCAGACGATTTGTCCGGCATTGTATTCCCAGTCTCTTCAAACTTGCACACCCAATGCTTAATTAAATCGGCACTTGGCACATGTCTTAAGCTTGTTAAATTAAAATGTGTCCTGTAGAGACAACGAACAATAGTGTAGGAATCGTTATTTTTATAAAATGCTCGCACACAAAACGCGCATTGTGGTCTCGTGAAACGACTCATGGCTACTAAACCTAACAAGCCGGCCAAGCATTTGAGTCCACTCCCCTCCCCTGCTACCTGCGGTTGGCGCGTATTGATCAATTCAAAAACGAAAAACATTCTGAGACACCCTTTATTACAACATTTATAGGAAACCCACACAAACTGATCACATTATACCAGCAACTTCAAACCAACCATTGTTGTGGCAGCTTTCAATTGTTACATACACAGACATATCAATATTCCGTTATCTAATCGAATTATAATCAAGAAGTTAATACAATAAAACAAATAGCAAGTAACAATGGATAATCCCAATCTTGTTTCTAAATTGATCAATAGTATAAAAAAAACTCATTCGACAAGTTTATATCACCCTCACTGAAAATAAATCCGAAAAACATTTCATTCAATTCCTTTTATAGAATCTAACCTTAATAACAAAATCAAAAAAGCAATAGAAAAGTATAGCAACTCAATCTCTGTGTCATTTAAATCATGTAATGTATTGAGGCAACATTTAGTTCACTCTAAAGACCCTATTGAACCATTGTCAAAAAGTGGTGTATAAAAACTAAATTGTGTAGATTGTCAGGCCACCTATATCAGTAGAACCTGCAGACCACTAGGGGTGAGAATAAAATAACATTTGAATAAAGCGGATAAATCAGCTTTCGATCACAACATATCTTACAATAAACACACTTTCGAACTTAATTTGCATTCAAAAGTTGAACCTTTTCTTATTTTTTTTTTGTTATTTGTCTTTATTTTTCGGGGCACTAAACGTTGAGGCGCTAGTGTAACTTTTTTTCTTCAAATGGGCTTTAGTGTAACCACTTTAGTTTATGCCAGCCCCACGTTCCGGCGATAGTGAACAAAAATCTTCCGACATAGCTAGGGGTCTATTCCTGGGTAGAGCAATAAGAAGTGGGGGGTAAGTCGAATTTTGTTTGCAAACCAAAGCTAAACTAAGCTAAATAGGCGCCACCAAGTCCTGAGATAATCACGATAATAGCAGAGCACAGTTCTAAGGGCGGACGTGGAAACCCAAAGATAAAACGATCGCCTTCGTTAACAAAAACCTGTCTTATAAAAATAAGACGCAGCTCCTGTAAGAAATTGCAAAGATTAAATAAATAAAAATGTAGAACACCATTTGTGTCCTATAAAAATATCAAAAAATAAAAAAAGTATATCTAATATGGTATTGGCACAAAATTATTACTCAAGAATTCTACCTGTTTGTTATTAGATTTGATCGCATTTGACCAAAATGAAAGCCTCAGAGTTTAATTAATTGTTTACTAAAAAAACTCTCTTTTAAAATTTCAACACCTTTTAACAAGAAAAAAAAATTTCATCATTAACATCTATAACAAGGTTAAGGTTTTGGTTTTTTAAAACAACCAACTACACTTCAAACATAAACTTGATTTAAAAATTTGATCAAAAATAATTTACAGCCAAAATACACTGAATTAACTTTTCTAACCTCGGCAGATCTTTTCAGGTAGATTACAGTTTCTAAATTCTTACATAGCGTGGATTTAAAATTTCAAATTTAGATTTTATAATTTATATGTAGATAAAAGCTAATCACAAAATTTTATAATTTATATGTAGATAAAAGCTAATCACAAAAATAGGAATGTTCAGTTTAAATTCTATGACAGCTGCACAAAGCATCTGCTTTCATGACAACATCTGTCAACTGTGCAACACAAAAAACTTGACGTCGAAAACATATCTTGAAATTATCTAAGGTTCAGATGGAACAAAGCTTGTAATTATATAAACCTAACTTGACAAAATTTCGTTCTACGGCTTGTAAACAGTTCAACAATAATTGAGGATTAAACAGACTACATGTTTGAAAACATAATAACAACTTTCCGTGCTTTATATGATAGTCTGTTCATCAAATTTTTATGACGTTCAAAACACGCATGAAGTATCTTATATCTAATAACGAACCAAACTGCCTCTGTTGCTCCACGATAAATCTGGATGAAAATTCACAATCTCCGGCCAACGTTACGATCCATTTCTAATTTGGGACGACTGCAATCAAAACCAACATCCATAATTCTTAGTTGATAAATTCTAAGTTGACAAATTACAAATCCTAGACGACAAATCCTAAGTGACGACTCCTAATTGACGCGCTAAATAAATTAAACCAAATTAAATTAGTTCTTAAAATGTATACTTTACCAACCGTTAGTAGAAGGTATCGAAAATAGTTTCAGGTCTAGCACGACCTGACCTGCTTACAAGAGTAATTTATACGAAGGTCGCACGCCTCTAGCCGGGAATACATGTTGATAAGGCAGTTGCTAGCGGCCGACTGCTCGACGAAGCAAGGACCGAATGATAGCGGCGTTAGAGGTGTGAAAATAACAACGAAGCAGCTAAAGATGCGTGACGAAGTAACTTTATGTCACACAGATATTTTCATATAAGAAGATTAACAAGGAATAAGGCACGCTTAGCGCATTATCCTCGTAATTCAATGCTAATAATTATTGCTGAAATTAAACATGTTACAAAGTAATACATAATATTACCTCAAAAAACTT
This sequence comes from Platerodrilus igneus, assembly GCA_036346225.1. Taxonomy (NCBI): domain Eukaryota; kingdom Metazoa; phylum Arthropoda; class Insecta; order Coleoptera; family Lycidae; genus Platerodrilus; species Platerodrilus igneus. Next base: position 1,834,607 of record JARFIW010001049.1, on the reverse strand, counting down.
TGATAGATTTGACTTTTTTGAAGATCTCGAAATCAAAAGAGAATTACTAAGAAATAACACTTGTTTGAACACTCAAGTTAATATTAATGGAAATTTTATTCCAATATATAAACGTCTAAATTGATTGAACTCCTTTGCCTTACAAAATATCACATACATTTGATATATTTTCATTAATTTTACTGCGGTGACCCACTTATCGGATCGCACTCCTTACTTGTCATTATATAGAAATCTAACAATTTGTCCTTTTTGACTTCATCAACGACGTAGACAAGATGTAATCCAATTTTATTGGAACAATCAAGTATTTAACTAGTTTATATTGAAGTTTTACACATAAAATGTCCTATATATAATGTAATAGTTTGATGGAATATTTAATTTTACGTTGACAGTAAGTAGCTATTGTAAATTTTTATTTGTATAACTTTAGCATGCTTACTAGTAGTGGCACCTAAGATGGCTAATGCCGAAAGCGCTCTGCTGTAATTTTTTAAAGATATTTTAAATATTATATTTTTACACAAGAATACTCTCTTTTGGATTTTAATTAAAAAAATATCGTGTACACAGCCAGGAATTATTTTTTCCAACATAGAACACTTATAAAGTTTAATATTTACCCCTAGTATCATTGTCTACTGATTATTTGCTAGATCTTAATGGATATAATAAAATACACCTTATTTAATTTACTTTAAAAATAACCTTCAATATTGGATCGAGCAATTCCATACAATTTTTATTTTCTTTCAGGTTAAGAGCTTGATAAATATTATCAGTAACCAAAACTTATTTTTTATAAATGCATTTTTCGTACAATACTATAAAGAATGAGCACTACGATGATTTTTTTTAACTTAATCGTATAAATTCTGCTACATTTTTATTCATATCTTCTGTATTGACTTTTGACGGACTGTATTCTGCTAATCTTAAATTTTTCTCATATTTTGCTCATATTTGTAATGCAAAAAACCACTATAACAATTCAAGAATTCCTATCCCTTACACGGTTAAAGTTCATGTACTGGTATTCTTTTTATCTAAATTTTCAACGTTTATAAAATAATTTCTTCAAGTTTTCACAATTAATTACTAAAGTTTTCTCAAATATAGTATTTTTATCATTAATATATTTTATACAAAAATCTTTTTATTCAAGTAACCATGATAATATAAAAATGAATCTAATATTGCAACTCGATAACTAAGAATATATTATTAAATTACAAGCTTACATTAAAAACATTTTTGAATACTCACAGAACAATCGGCTCTAGAAGATTGTACACAACCTGAATCGTCATTTCGAATACAGCATGCTGTTTCCTTCTCCTTTGTTCTTGTCTTTTCTATTTGTTGCTGGATTTTATCGTCATTTCTCATGCAAGGGGAAAATTTTGCTCCTAAATGGATTAAGTCTGCAGCTCGTGGACCAAACCTATTACAAATCATGAAACAAAAGATTTTCACCATATCAAAATTACCAAAAATGTGCTGGTTCTAAATAGTCTACTTGTTGTAACGATAGGCTGGGTACAAGCACTTGACCTGATCTAAATTGTAAATCAATTCCAAAAGGGCCAAGGCCATAACATATTAACGAAATTATAAGTACTAATATTTGAACAGTTGAAACCCAATATGTAAACATAGGTCTATGATCTTCCATATCATCAAGTTGTTCTTTAATATCTTGTTCTCGTAATACTGATCGTCTCATTGAACGCCTGCCATTTCAAACATTTTTAGTTACTTAACTTACTTTAATTTTAAAATACATACCCAAACATACGCCCAACCCAACCCATTCCATATTGTCTCCTATCTGAATTATCTAAAACGCTATCTAATAAGGAAGAAAAAATTCTGTTACCGCCAACTTCTCTTCTGTATTCTGCTCTTGTTACGACATGCTGAGGATCTCTTTTCCAACCAGGTGTTGCAGAATATCGTACCATATGTTGCAAAGGCTCTGCAGTATATCGTACCTGATGTTCTAAAGGTTCTAATACTGCTGAATCTAATGCAATATTTCTTGCTGCATCAGTTGAATCTGGAATAGCAGGCGAAGATGGACTTGTTGGCGTTTGCTCAAAAAATACGTCATCTGCAAGGCTTTGTTCGGATTCTCCTATTACACCAGGCAAAAAACTTCGAGAATGTTGAAAATTTTGTGATCTTGGCCTTGGACGATGTCGTGTTAGTGTCTGTAACAAATTAACTAATGTGAGAGAAATAGTGAAAAAAGGTATCTGAAATTTGATGAATGTTAAATAATAATCGGTTATAGTTGACACTTTAGAAAGTAATCTTTATGCTTATTAATATGTTGCTAATATCAGTATACAGGTATGCAGTGACCTGATGTGCCACATAGCTCAAGAGCATATTTCTTGGGCAATTTTAAATCAAAAATACTTTATACACTTTTGGCCAAAACTCAACAGTAAGTAGTTAGGGGCAATATTAAATTTAACAGCAGGTATGCAATTGTTTTTTTTTCATGTTTGTAATTGTTTTGGCCTATTGTTATGATGGCATTGTTTATTTTCAACTTTATCGTTTTAAAATTAATTTGGTTGGTAACATTTTCAAATCAAGAACATGAAGATATTCACTTTATTTATGACTGGATACTGTTATGCAGATTCAAGAGCGTCAATGGCAGGATAGCGATATAGATTCCCTGATCAAGGAATATCTAATTCGAACGTGTGCGTTAATTTATATCATTATTTGACAGAAACATGCAGTTTTTCTAAAACTACTGGAGAATGTCCCATACAGCAAGAACCTGCTGAAGAAAAAAAGAAGCTATTCTTAACATGATCGAAAATAGTCTGTCTATTAGCGCACAAAAAATATCTAATCATGTTATTGTCAGTTGAATAAAAGTATAGAGAACATTTACACTTTGTACCCTTATCACATACAATCTGTTCATAATATACAGCCTATAGGCTTTTGTCGTTGGTTGACTGAACATCAATAGCTTTGGAACAAATTCGATTTATGGATGAAGGAACATTTACTAAAGGTGGAATTATGATCATTCATAAGCACTTGAAAACTCCTATGAAACCAGGGACATGCATTTTCAATGCTCTTCAGTGAGTATTTGGTGTGATGTTATTAATAACCATCTTATTTTAACTTCTGAGCATTATTTAAATTTTTTTACAAAACGAGCTGTCAGGAGTATTGGAGAAAGTTCCATTTCAATATACAGTAAAAAAATTGTTATGTACAGTTTTAGCCGCGAAAATCTAGCCGGTAATCCCCAAAAAGCTCGATGAAGTACCTCGTTAAAATTTTGTATTTCGATAAAGTACCGAAAACCTGGACTGTACCAACAAAAATGGTTGCCAACTAACTCAGTGGAAAGTAAGTGTTCCACGAGGGTTTCAGAATACAACCGTGTGGGCAATACCAGTCTCAAGTGAGAATTATCCCGGAAGTCACATAATCTCGAAATATGTTGATTCCTAGGGAAAGACTGTTACGTGCCGAAAATTTCGGCACTAGACATTTTTAAATAAGTGTTAATATGAGAGGATTTCGCGCTATACATTTAAAAGACTTGTTGCGCGTATTCCCGTCACTTTAGAAGTGCGTTGCGCGAGATTCGCGTCAACGCGTGTGGGGGAAGAAGAAAGTGGGGAATTTCCGAAAGACGCGTAGGGACTTGCTTTCGAAACGCGAAGGAGTGGTATCGTATCTTACCGTGCCATTTTTCCGATTTATAGGTTTCCTGTGATCCCAATTATCGTGCCTTTAACTGCCTTCCCTACCTTATTTGTCTACATATAGGAAGAAGATAGCGAATTTGGATGCAACCTGGATTAAGAAATCCCACACCCGAGAAAAAGCCGTGAGCAGCCCAGACCCGAGAAATATGAACGGAGCCACGAACGCCATCATGAAATAATCCTGAAAAACTTTTTTTATTGTACAAAACACAAAGAAAAAATAAGTCAAATTTACAAGTGAAAATTGTGCTGACTCAAATAAATAAAAAGTCACTTTTTCTTGTTTAGTCAACCTATCCGTAAGTTAATTGTACGTATTTATTAGATACAGAAAACGACACAAACATGTTTTCAAATTGCAGTCTTAATTCACCTGTCCAAAGTTTACCGAAGATGTGTCGAATTATTTTATAAAAGAAAGATCAATTTTTTAAAGCACTTCGTACTTACCATCCAAACAATTACCATACAAACTGAATAGGTTAACTACCTTTGAGAATAGATTATCAAACACACTGAAAGTGCTCAACCAGCTTCAGATAATACTCTACCAAGTTGGTTGTTTTTAATTTTAGGGACACCTTGGTTCCCAGATCGGCAACTTCATGTTGAACATAAGTGTGTTGAGAGTTTCAAAGTCAACCTAAATAGAGGCATTTAATGGTGTCCGTTTTAGCTACAGTCAACAACCACTCATCGGATATTTATGAAACCCATCTGAAACTATACCCGCAAAAATTTGTAAATAACTGAACATTTTTTCATTCATTGCATGAACTGATACAAGGTATCTACAGTGTGTCTGTGTGGCTAAGTTAAGGATTTAGTTAAATACATTTGTCATATATTTAATTTTTAATATTTGCTTACGAATGTCTATCATGTAACTGTAAGTAACAGGTGTGTGTAATACCGTTGAAACACTATCGTGTATAATAGTGCATTAACATGTTAATATTTGTTTTTTTCAATTAATGTAAAGGTATAGTTCAAGTTTTGTTGTAATAAATTATTTTGCAATTACCTAGAGGCGTGATTGAAACTTTAGATCATTTAACATTTGATTATAAACACCTTCCTTTCAGCTAGCAGTTTTCAATAGATATATTAGTGTTCTTATGGTTAATGTTTGTTTTATGTTTAAGTAATGATGTACTTAACGATTTCCCAGGCAAATTTTAAGCCAGAATCACTCTCCTGATCTAAGGTTTTGGCACCCTCTTGTTATTCTTTGTGGCGTTCAAGTATTTTCCCAATTAAGACATATTTCATACCCGATAGTATTCTGGAACCCTCTCTGAACACATACTACCTGTCGCACTGAGTTAGTCAGTAACCATTTTTGTTACTGCAGTTGAGGTTTTCGGTATTTTACCAAAACAAGATTTTTAGCGGAATACTTCACCAAGCTTTCTGTGGATTACAAAATAAATTTTCTGGGGCCGAAACTGTACGTAACAGGTATACTTTTATTACTAACTACTTTAGCTTATATTTTGAGAATAATTGTACCTGTAAATATTGCTTTTGTGAACACATAACCTTCTTTACTACTTCAGACATGCGTGATCCAGTTGGCTAAAAATTTCAGAAGAATGGGGTAATTGGGACACATATTAGGGGTAACTGAAGTCAGTAGTGTTCAGTTACCCCATCATTAAAGATTATAATTAATTACATTTAAACTTACAGAAACGCTAGTAGTCTGTGTTTGTTTGGTTATAGGTCATGGTGCGGACGTATTTAAGAAAACCCAAGAAGGGAGCTGGTACAGCTTAGTTAAGGACCTAAACCAGGCTCTTAGCGACATAAAAAAATGGAAATAAAACAATCCTTGGTGCAGCTACTTTCTATAATATTCCTTGGATAACAATCAAATAATATGCTCACGAGACTCGCGGAAAAGGTAGAACAGTCATTGAGGGTAAAGGAGGGGGAAGAGGGATAGCACATAACCTACCTTGTGCAGATAAAGAGGAACCTGCCAGCGGCATACGAATAATGGAGAAAAATTGATTGAATTTGGTTGAAGCTTATATCGTCCAAGATAAATTCAAAACATGATTCAGAAATCACCATCCTAGAGCTGAATGGTTTATTTCTTTCAGGATGAGGTATCGTTTCTCTATTAAAAAACTACATGTTATAGAAAACTCTAGGTGTGACCAAATCCACCTGTCGGTTGTTTGTGTTTTTTTTAAAAATTGACCAAAATAGTGAAACACTTTGAGCTAGAGGGGAAGCTGGGACAATTCTATAACTGTGATGAAACATCGTTTTGCCATGACCAGTCAAAAACAAGGATTGTAGGAGCTATTAATGTGCAGAGTCGACGTAAAATTAGATCATCTGGGAGGGAAAATACAGCGGCATTGATGTGTGTGTGTGTCTGTAGATGAGAGAATGATTCCATTACTTTTGTAATGGAAAATTGTGCAGATCAACAATTAAGAACAGAGACAGCTGTAGTTGCATCAAAAAGAGGATGGGTGGAGTCACGATTGTTTTTAAATTGGTTCAGAGATGTTGTTTTAAAAAACATTGACACAGAAAGACCAATACTGTTTATTTATGACAGACCATCAACGCATATTTCCACCATGTTAATCAGAATGGCACAATAATCAAATAGCCGCCTCATACTACACACGTGTTACAGCCACTTGATGCGGCTGTTTCCATGAGCTTAAAATAAAAGTAGGATACAGAGCTCTGCAAATAGCAACGGCAAAATTCACAAAAGACGATTCCAAAATCAGAATCTATAGCTATATGGACTAAAGCTGCTCTGAACATTTACTGCTAAAATATCACCAGCGGATTTATGGCTACAGGAATACGATCCTCAGATGAAGGGGTCCAAGAAAGAGGTCATTACAGTGTCTCTTTTCAACTCCAAAGATTTTTACAAGCACAAAAGAAATCTTCTACTGATTGGAGCTTTCAAAAGTAGTATTAATAGCTGGGCAGCCATTGAGCGCCGACTCTTTGGTCGATAAAAAATTAACAACTGAACAGTTATTAACGGCAGGACAACCACTAACAGCTGAAGAGCCATCAATAGCTGAGCAACATCAACAGCTGGCCAGGTGTTAACAACTGAGTAAACACTTACAGATAGACTACCTTCGATGGAAGACGAATCACCAACAGCTGAGCAGCCATTGATACCGAGCCAACTGCCAACTGCTGTAGACTCGGCGACATCTGAGAAACCAAATTAATCTACTTCGCTTCATTCTTGATAAGCAAATTAACTCGACAAAGCTATTGTTAACCTTGTTAACCTTGAGAAGCAATTCACTTGTTTGTTGTTGAGAACACCAGCCTGCGGGTGAAGAGCATATCCTCGATAGTGTTTAAAGCAACAATATAGTAAATTATAGGTTGGAAAGGTTCACTTCAGCCTAAGTGGTGAGGAGAATATCCTCTGAAGTGTTCCAGAACAATAGCTAATTATTTTTTAATTACAGGTTTCCTACTGATGATGACCACATAGTGGTCGAAATACGTATCTGGTATTTTAAATATTTTTTTTTGTGGTAAGGGTTTTTATTTAATTTTATTGAGAAGCAATATTATAAATAGCCCGATTTTCACACATTCATTTTATAATTACGGTCGGTTCAGTTCAATTCAGTTCTTCAATTTCAAAAGCCGTCCAAGAAATTTGTCATGTCCAAGATTCTTTTAGACTGCAACAGTTGCAGTTTTTTGACGTTAAAAAAAGTATAAGTGTACCTATGTGTTTGCAGCTAATTCTCAAAGTCTTTTCATGTTCCTTTTTGAGTAATAACTCTTTATTTGTACATATTTTTACCAAAAATCTTTCGTGTAAAAGTTCTAGAAAAACAGGAAATGTTCGTATTCTATTAAAATGGTGTGATATTTGATGTTATGATCAAAAAATTAAGTTAGTTAAAATTGCATCTCGTTTTATTAATAAATAGAATTTTTAATAGTATTAGAGTAAATCTGGAATTGAAAACTATTGCAATATTTGTACCTTTATCGGTGTAAATATAATATATTTCCTGTGTTTTTTGCGGCATTAGCAATTAACTAAACCAAGTAATAATTTACTGAATCATTTAAAATATTTTATATTACAAACTCTAAAGTCACTTCCAACATGAATTCAAAGTTAACGTTTGGTGTGTGTAACAAATATATTCTGTGGTACTAACTTTTGCAGCCACTTCTATTTGTTACAGCTCTGTGGTATCTGATCCTTTTTATTTCGCATGATAATGTCAGAAGAATCAATTTCATAGTAGAAGAGAACGTTATTATCATTTAATTAGCTTTAGATTTATCATAAGAAAACATTCAATAGTAACAAATACTTTGAAATTGTCCTAAGAACAAAACGCCTTTAAAAGAAAATACATTATGAACAAGCCACTTGTGTTGCCTAATTCGTAGGCGGATTGCATTCACTTTTACAATTATTAAGTTAATACAGGGCTTGCGCAGAGTGTCACGAGGTGACGCTTAAAACAGATCACCGGTTCTTGACGTGGAAGGTACAAAAGAAAACTCGGCCATCTTGCTTGAAGACAGCATTAGCGAAGCGGGTAGGTAAGAGAATGAGGGCACCTTTACGTGCCAGCTGGTGCGTTAGAATAGCAATTTAGGTCGGCAGAAGGATGATGTTCGTTTTAGAGGGGTCCGAGATGTAAAGTTTCCCCGGGCTCCGGCCAGACGACCGGAACACTGTGTATGGTGACAACGTGGTTATCTGTCCTCGACATCCGTTAACGTGTTTCGGTGAAATTATAATTGAAAGACACCTTTGTTATGGAAGAATTTGAGGCCGTTCGAAGAGCTTTTTTTAGAAAAGCGCGGTGAGAAGATGTCGATCGTTTATTATGGGACTCCCATCGGCAAGCTTTTGTTAACCAGATGAAGCCCTAAGTTTGTGGATAGGAATTTTTTGAGAAGCAATGGTTTCCTTATGTATGCAAAGACCAGGTATTTAAAACCCTCGTTGACATAGGAGTCAATTCCTGGTGAGTGTTTGATTATTTTGTGTTAGTTATGGCGGAAGCTTTGTTACCACGTCTTCTATACTTTTGAAAATGCTCACAGAGTCGTTAAATGATACCAAATTTTATGAGAGGATTAAGTTAATGATACTAATTTTTATGAACGGATTAATTTTGTAATTAGGTTTTAACATAAAAGGCCGTAGATGTAATAATGTTCTAATAATCTTATATCAGGTTCATTTTCTTACCTAATGTTAAAAATATAAAAAAAAGGGAAACTTTGCTCTTTCTAAATAATCTAAAATTGTTCTGTAGAACATGTGAGATATACATGTGGCTGTATAAAGAGGTTTGTAAAGTTCACTATCACTTATTAATGTCTAATTATAATATGCTGGATAATTAGTAGATTATCCGTGTCATTCCTGTACTATCTCAATATAAAATTTTCTTAATTTATGTAATTCTCATGCTATTTAAATTTTTTTTGTAACAAATACTACAAGCGAGGCTTATTTGAAACATATGTGAACCAATTTAACAGATCTGTCTATATTGGGTTATAAAGATTTTGTGTTTTAAATAGTACCAAATGCTAAGATCTCATTATGCAAAGAGAAAATTTACGATTCTTAAGAAATCCATTTTGTTTTTGAATATTATACCTGTAACGTTATTTAACAAAAAGGAATTACTTTAAATTACATTTTTAGTTCAAAACTATGTCTTTTTATTTTATGAGTAGTTAAATTTAATAGGAACACAATCGAGAAAATAAATTTAGAGGAATACTGAAGAAGTATAAAGTAATGGAAATGACTCTTGATATCCATTTTTAGATAAGACACCTTTAGTGTGGTAATTTCATCATGATTAATTCATAAATATCGTTGTACTCTTTTGTTGTAAGACACATACTGTGTCTTTTAATTAAAATTTATTGTGTGACATTTTCTTTCAGGATCGTAGTAGCAGGAGTAGATACTTTCGAGAAGTTTACAGAGATGTTGTTTTATATAACTTGTATGTTATGAGTAGTCATTAAAACCCGTGGGTTTCGGCATCTTCTTATAGGATACTTTCGTTATTTATCGTCCAAATAGATGCGGTGGCGCTCAATCCACTTTTTCTTTTTCATGCCAATTCATATTTGAGTTTACCGTATATCCACGCCCATTCTCATTGCTCACCCTTGAGGTAATTCCACACTAAGCCGCGAATATCGTGAAGTTCGTGAGTCTCTTGAAAGTGATAGCTTCAAGAATAAATTCTCGCCAGATAATAAAATTAAATATCGCTTCACTGACGCCCAACGTCAAAATAGTTGCATTGGCGTGCCTGACTCACCACCAAACAAAGAAAATAGTAGATACATGTGTCATTATTGATAATCATGTATTGGGCCCTTTCGTATTATCTCCTAGTTTAAACGATGAAATATACCTTAATTTTCTGCAACCTCAGTTACGCGAATCTTTTGATTACTTTTCTCTAGAACTAAGACAAGGCATGCTGTTCATGCACCATGGAGCCCGGCACACTTTTCCAGACTTTTCAAAGATCTGGCTGTCTCCGTTGTAGAATGCATTTCCAAATATCTTACATTAAAATATTCCTGTGCGTATACAGATACCATATCCAGCATCTCTTGGTTAGAAAACTCGTTATATCTGGTCATTTCGTACTTATGAAAAATCGTTGAAAAACTATGTAAAACACGCAAAATGTCAACAAGGTTTGACTTAACTAAACGTGTAGCCTTTGCTATTGCATCTGATTTAGTCACAACCTACTTCAAAAAAATTTTAATTCCGGGAATAAAAAAATGTGTACTGAATAACTGATAAAGAGATATCTGGAAAATTGTCATTCGGAGAGACATTTACAAGGTATACCTTTATTGCGTAACAAAGTTGGAAAATACATAATCTTTAACATTTAGGCTAATACACCCTGACACAACCCTCAATGAGTGACATCCAAACTAAGAAGGAATTTGAATTTGTCGCGTCATAAAACCCCAAAATGCCTAATTCTGTGCTGTTATCTCACCCTGTTGATGTACTATTAAAAAAAACAAAATGCAAATTAAAACTTTAACACTTCGTATCTCGGTTATTATCAAATTTTGTACTGAGGTAAGTTTGGTCAAATCGCAATATTTTTACCCAAGGACTCTTCAGTTTTACAGTGTACTATGAATTAGCGGACACCCTGTTTAAGCCACAAAAGAGAATCCAAAAATAACGAGAAACTTTCGAATTTTTTTAGATTCTTCAATTTTGTATGCTTTATATTGATTCTTTAAATGTACCCTTATAGTTGCCAATTAATTAATGGCTTTGTACCTTTCGATTTTCGACTCTTCAACGTTTTTGTTACGATAAATTTTCTACGATGTCAGGCCTAGATGAGGATTCTACTTGAAACTTTTTAAAAGGTTGCTGCTCCTGTACACCTGATTCCTCACCAAATGCCAAGTTGAAGGTGCTCAAGCTAAGTGTAAACTAGTTTTTAAGCCAATACTTATAGATTGAAAGCGGAAAGGCAAAATAAACAACTTCTTTGGAATAGGTATCAAGAGGCACCAATGAACATATAAGGATATCGATTTTATATTTCATATTTGGCAAACTTCAGGTAAGAAACTGTTTCTATTCTGAAAATGATTTACAATATACTTCAGAGTAAATGTTAGAGATAAATGTAACCGCAAATTTTTAACACAATGCCTGTTTTAAATTGTACGGCCCTAGAAGAAGCATTAAAAGAGTAGGAACATAAATCAAATCATTTGTGTAACGTTCAAAAAAATTCTTGTGTTAGCGTAACTTTAACTTCCTAGTTGGAGGGAACGTTAATTCCATTTTACATTATATGTGCTCTGAGCCGAAAAACTGCAGCGAGAGACTCAGAAGACTACGGCGATATCGTGTATATATATATATATATATATATATATATATATATATATATATATATATATATATATACAGGGTGAGTTTTTAGTGTGGCAACGGTCGATAACTCCGTTATTATAAAAGCTACGTAAACCACATTTGGAGGCATATTAGGCATGCCTAAAGTACACATTCTAAAAATATTTGGAAGCATACAGGGTGTTTCATAATTCCAGGGCATATTAAACTTATATTTTTTTAAATGGAACACCCTATATATTATTAGATTTTTGAAAAGCCCATAAAAAGAGCTTTAATTTGATATCAAATTGTATCTATCTATTCCTTTTAGTTTTTGAGATATTCAACTGTTTTTAGAAAAAATGACCCCAATTGGATACATTGCCACTGCACTAATACACAATTTATGTTAATTTTCAAGATGCAGAAAATTTTACCATATACCATAGTATATTTGTAAATATCACTTTTTTGAAATTTCTTCCCAGTATACAGGGTGTGTCAGGTTTCGCAAAATGCAATTTTTAAAATTTTTTTTAAATGGCACCCTACCAATTTTATTGCTACAACGGATAGTCCATTAAGTGTCCTTTCATTTTTGTTAAGCATTCCCTATACCTAAATCCATTACTTTCTGAGATATTTTTGATTTTCTTCAAATTTTATGAATGTTTTTAATTTACATAATAAAAAATAACTTACTATTGGAGAATATTATAAAACAATTAATACATTTTGATTAACAATCAACTACAGTTATCCAATAACAATTTTCACTAAAGATATAACAACCTACAATAATATGCTATCAACAGAATTCTGCCAGATCAACAATATGCATTTTATAGAAAATGTTCTAACAGGAAATCAGGCAGTCTTTGAAAAAAATAACAATTACAATTAAAATGTCATTTAGGTTTATTAATTGTAGTGTGTTGTCATTTAACACATTATCAGTTCTGTTTTAAATGTAATCTTTGAAGGAGTTTTGAAAATAAATTTTACAGTGGAAGAACAAATAAATATGATTTGGGTATTGAAAGCAAGATTAAAAAACTTCCTACTTGCATCAAAAATATACCAAGAGAGATATCCTGTTAAATGACAACACACTACAATTAATAAACCTAAATAACCTTTACATGTAATAGTTATTTTTTTCAAAGCCTGCCTGATTTCCTGCTTGAACATTTTCTATAAAATGCATATTGTTGATCTGGCAGAATTCTGTTGATAGCGTATTATTGTAGGTTGTTATATCTTTAGTGAAAATTGTTATTGGATAACTGTAGTTGATTGTTAATCAAAATGTATTAATTGTTTTATAATATTCTCCAATAGTAAGTTATTTTTAGTTATGTAAATTAAAAACATTCATAAAATATGAAGAAAATCAAAAATATCTCTGAAAGTAATGGATTTAGGTATAGGGAATGCTTAACAAAAATTAAAGGACACTTAATGAACTATCCATTGTAGCAATAAAATTGGTAGGGTGCTATTTAAAAAAATTTTTAAAAATTGCATTTTGCGAAACCTGACACACCCTGTATACTGGGAAGAAATTTCAAAAAAGTGATATTTACAAATATACTATGGTATATGGTAAAATTTTCTGCATCTTGAAAATTAACATAAATTGTGTATTAGTGCAGTGGCAATGTATCCAATTGGGGTCATTTTTTCTAAAAACAGTTGAATATCTCAAAAACTAAAAGGAATAGATAGATACAATTTGATATCAAATTAAAGCTCTTTTTATGGGCTTTTCAAAAATCTAATAATATATAGGGTGTTCCATTTAAAAAAATATAAGTTTAATATGCCCTGGAATTATGAAACACCCTGCATGCTTCCAAATATTTTTAGAATGTGTACTTTAGGCATGCCTAATATGCCTCCAAATTTGGTTTATGTAGCTTTTATAATAACGGAGTTATCGACCGTTGCCACACTAAAAACTCACCCTGTATATATATATATATATATAATATCAACAATTTATATATATATATATATATATATATATATATATTATATGTATAACTGCAATAACGCCGCGTTGAGCATCGTTGAAAGAGTGTTGTGATACAGATACAGCAATTTGTACAACATGAAATTGTTGACTTACCTTCCTTTTAACTTTGCCTGGCCAGCTCGAAGAAAGTGACGGAGTTTTCAAAATGAAATCAAACCCAGCAATATCATAAAGCATTTATACAGTATGAAATATTTTCTCTTATACAAAAGCATATAGAACATTTAAAACATCTTTTCTTTCAAACAAAATAATTTCTAAAAGGTATCTATTACAAAAAAATTGTTACTTTCTTATTTTAAGTCTACAAAATTAAGCTTCTTCTTTTGCATGGTTTACCGGGTCACGTTTATTGCTATGTTTGTAAGGTTTGTTTGGCCAAAAACGCCTTGACAGACAATCTATTAAAGGTCAGAGTATTTCGAACTCTGAGCACAAATTTTCCTAGTAAAAGCATTTACAAAAAACAATATCATATGATTAACACTTATTATTCTACCTTACATTAAATACAAATCAGTTACAACTAAATCTATAAATAATACTTGCAGAATCTACAAAAATGATCCTCGTAATTAAAATACATTTTTATTTTAAATCGATGTCCAATCAACTTACAAATTTTCCATATTAAAATTCCTGATTTCAAACAGCAATTACCAAAGTACATTTTTGGTTAAGTGTTCCTTTCGATTATTTAATAAAATCTTTAAAATAGCGTTATATTGAAGAATTTTTCTTATTCATTGTAATTAATAATTCCATTTTTGTATGTAATTTGCGTTTAAGAGCATCATTTCTACATTCATTGTTTTATAATAATTATTAAACTACAGCATGCTCATCGCATACTTCAAATATCATCTTTGCAATGCAACAGACACGCGCTTAAATCAAAATAACATTTCGCGATCTAATTTAAGAATCGAAATCAATCTAATGAATAAATTAAATGGAAAGACTCGAATGAATCCCGTTTTTAATAAACGCTTCATAATATACTCTAAATTATCTATATCCAGAAGGCTGTAGAAAAGTGTGTAACATTATAATGCAAGGTTATCAGAAAAACCTATTATCGTCTAAAATCGCGGTGTCTATTACACGTAATATTGTTCCGATTATTCGTAACGCAACGCCGTTTGTTCTTGTTTTACACATATACTATTATTGTATCGTCTCATACTAATGCTAAAGATAATCAGTTTTATCTGATATTTCTTGGATTTTTGTGGGTTATCCGTGTTTCTGCCGCTTCTTGGTATAAACGAATATATATTAATGAGTTATTTACATAGTTCTAAATACCGATAACTCGTCCTTTTATATTTCAGAAAATTCTTTATTTACAATAAATTACTGTAATACAGGGGGCAATTAATTTAAACTTTAATTACTTTATAATGTAAAACGGGGTGCATTTTTTAGAAAATATTTGCTTTCGTGTTTCAGTACACAAAACTAATATGAAAATTGAGGCATTTAAATGCACGTTGATTGTAGTTTAAGTTAAATGCTTAAAGCTACTACTATTCTGTTATTTACAGCACATAAAAAAATATTTTTATATGCATCGATCTGCGCTCGCATTGAAATGCATTTTACGGTATTTTGCAATTAATTATTTTTAAATATACAACTTACATTAGTTGCTATGTATTTACAATATGCTTGTATCATACAGGGTGATTGTTTATACACGCGCAATTTGATTTTCCATTTGTAAATCAATGAATAGAAGTACGCTTGTATTGTAAAGGGCGGAACCTTAAATTTAGAGAATTTTCGGTTTTTTCTAGTTTCTTTTATATTTTGGTGTGATTTAGTCGTAAAATTTGGGTTTCAATGACCTCTCGTGACCCCTTATCACGTCAATATATATATATATATATATATATATATACATATATATATATATTGCTGTGATAAGGGGTTGTTTAAGGGTGTACTTCATAGCCATGGTCGTGCAGGAATTAGAAATCATATTAGGAAGCAGAAAACTGCATTTATTTAAGAGAAAATTGAGTAATTGGGATAGTTTGTAAATAGTAAGCAGTCAACACCCTGTGTATAAAGTATAAGTAGTTTTAAGAGACGCAAATAGGCACATCTTAGGAGAAGAAGACGCATAGTTAGCATAGAAGTAAGCAATACATGCATTAAGTAGATAACAAATATTTAACACCCTGTAGATAGAGTTTTAGTTAATTTAGGTAATGCAAATAACGATATTTTTCAGTAAAAGCACGCGTATTTAGGAGTAAACATAATAAAAATAATTAAACACGCATTCAAAAGAATTCCAGTCAGTTATGATAATACGGAGATAAGAAATAAAGCTTCAAGAAGCATAGTGTAAGTGCGTACAAACAATTAACCAATTTGAATAATAAAGGTGATTAAAAATTGCGTAAATAACAAGCATATATGAAAATTGAAAGTCGAATTGCATCAGGTATTTGTGTACAACATGGAAAAGCGATAACGAGGCAGCTGCGGTCAAACAACAATTACTTGGGGGGACGAGAATGTTACATCAGAAACTACTTTCAATGCAAAGACTTGATTGGTTAAAATTAGCGACGAGCTTGTAGGCCATGCCCACAGACGAAGTGGGATATCAATCATATATTAACAGCGACAGTGATATAGAACTCAGTTCCCAACTCAACAAAGGCCAAGGTGCATCACTCTGAATGTGAGAGTAACGGGTAATAATATTTAAAAGTGAAAATTGTTTAAGTGACAGATAGTGCAACGAATATGAAAATTACTATTGCCGATTAAACGTAAGTAGATTTTGGGAAATATATTTAAACTAAAACATAATAATAATAGGGCTCTAAGTTGGAGGCGGATGAAAATATTCTAAGTCCGGTGAGAAAAATTGATGAGAATAAATTCTGAGTCTGGTGAGAAGAAGTAATAAGTCTAAATAAGACGACAATAATTTGGGGTGCATAAGTCTAAGTTGAATAATAATAATCCAGAGGGTGATGACAACAATTTAAATGCAATAATTCAAGCGTGTGGATAGATAAAATTTTAAATGGGTATATAATAATTCTGAATTGGTGGAGAATAATTTTGATCCAAATAGATGGTATAATGCATGGAAAATATTAGTTGATAATGGTTGCGTCGGTTGCGAGAAGGAAATAACGAAGAAAACAGAGCAGGTTAGATTTTTAGTTTTAAGACATTTTTTCTCTATTTAAAGTTAAATATTGAATATTGAATTTGCTTATTTAATATAAATTAATGTGACGGAGTCAACAAAACAACGAACTTGCATGCGTAAAAGGTGCGTTATATGATAAGGGGTTTTGAACGTTCCAGGCTTCTTTTTATAAAAACAATAGGTTTTTGGTGACTTTAGATTGATTGAACAGCATATGATTTTTGAGATAAATGAGGTTTACAACATTAATTAATTAAAAAGTGTATTTTAATAATTTTCAAAAACCTGTACATAATATTTGTTTTCATTATATGGAATTGATTTAACTTCATTTTATAATTCAAAATAAAACCTAGTCGAGGTCAAAAGATAAAATTTGGGGGAGTGTAATTTGATAATTTAAAAAGAGAGGATGAGTCAAGTAGAATACGCCATTGATATCAAAGAAGGCGTTATCATATCAAGTTTTGTTATTGATCGACACAAGGTCGGTTCAAGATAAAATCCTGTTAATTCCTGGAGGGAGTTCATAGCATAAATATTTGACGGCCCAACGTCGGGGCACGATAATTCCTATTTAATCATATATATATATATATATATATATATATATATATATATATATATCATTAGCATCATCACTAGGTCTTTAGTTCTGGAAGTGGTTAGACGCGTACACCATGGTGTCCTATTCTGAGTTAACCTACGCAATTCCCTAAAATTCCCACAGTCTACATGTTTCAATATCTGCGTGCAATATTCTGATCTAGGTCTACATTTACCTCTCTATTCCTATATCTGTTTGTAATATAGCGCGCACCATTCCCCAAAAATGCCTTAAAACATATCCTACATCTCTATTTCTCTTATCAACGAACTTCGTTCGTTTATGAAATCGATTTGTCGTCCGTCTGTCTGTCCGCCCGAGGCCTTTCTAATGGTCGGACATCAATGTGTGATACATCAATCGATTCAGCTCGGTGTCCTGAGCTTAAGTTTTGATGTCAGTTGAAATCGGGCCACGGGGACGCCGTGCCCCGCGATATTCCGTCGGGAAAATTAAAATTTCAAATAGGTCCAAAATTAATGTGCGATACATATTTGGACTCCCCTAACATAGCTGAGTCGAAATATGGTACCCCCCACAAAATCTGACCACGGATACCCGACCACCCCGGGGAATTAATTTTATCAAAATTTCAAATAGGTCCAAAATTAATGTGCGATACATATTTAGAATCCTCTGAAAAACTGAATCGAAATATGATGCCCCTTATTTACACACACACACACACAAACACACATACATACATACATACATACATACACACACACACATATATAGCTTTTAAAATATTTATTCAATAAAATAAAATATATTAAAATGTCTCTTTTGTTGTTTATAAATTTTTGTATTTTATCTGAATACTTATAATTATTACAACATAATAATTTTAATTTCTTTAAATTGTTTTAAAGTAAGTCTACATTTGGAAGTTCGTTGCGACAATGCCTTGCATTTTCAACTTTTTTTTTTTGTTTCAGGCAAAGATTTTTATTCCCCTACTATTTCTATAACCTCTTTGTTATTAACTTTATCTGTCCATGTGGAAGCATAAAATTGCAAAAGGCTTCCTCCGTTACCTGTCTGCTTCTCCTACTGTCTCTATTTCATAAGTGTATAGTGTTGTGCTCCACACATATGCTTCCAATACTTCTGTCCTGTCCTGTCTATGTTTGTTGTCTTCCAATATAGCCGCTGCTCTTTCTTGTTAGATACAGTACGGTTCCCCTTGTAATGGATTGAAAGAGGAAAGGTAAAATAAACAACTTCTTTGGAATAAGGTATCAAGAGGCAGCAATGAACACATAAGGATATCGATTTCATATTTCATATTTGTCAAACTTCAGGTAAGAAACTTTCTATTCTGAAAATGATTTACAGTATACTTCAGAGTAAATGTTAAAGATAAATGTAACCGCAAATTTTTAACACAATGCCTGTTTTAAATTGTACGGCCTTAGAAGAAGCATTAAAAGAGTAGGAACATAAATCAAATCATTTGTGTAACGTTCAAAAAAATTCTTGTGTTAGCGTAACTTTAACTTCCTAGCTGGAGGGAACGTTAATTCCATTTTACATTATATGTGCTCTGAGCCGAAAAACTGCGGCGAGAGACTCAGAAGACCACAGGGACCAGTAAATTCATTTTACTTTAGTTACGTCGTATGGCGCGGTGTATACATAACTTTCTTGCTACATTTATTTTATGTCCTCGTATCGCGGATTGATATTAAAAGGAAAATAAAAAATATAATTCACATGCCCGTTAGCAATATTTTATTGCAAAGTGAGATTTTTATGTACTTGGATATGTTTCAAAAGTAAAATATGTATTTTCCTTGTGTGCCTTCATTTGACACAGAAAGAAAACATGGGAGTACACTTAATGTACACAAAGGATTTAGAAAGAAATATTAATCATAAAATATAAAGCCCAGCAAAGTAAAAGATATACAGCTCACTTTTATACGCTATCAAAGAATTTAATGTAATCTGAGACCAGGTGTGCTTGATGTACAAATAAATGCCATTAAATTTAGTAGGCAATTACAGTGTTTCAAACAGCGTAGTTACGGCTTGTTAAATTAAATGTCTGTTTGAGAATACGTCTGATTCGTCTTGCAAAATGTTCTTAACATTAAAACGCAGGACTCCTAAACATTTGTGCAAAGCGTGCAGTGCCCGCGGACGGCATATCCAAGAAGTGGCAAATAGCCTTTTGGCCACAGTACATGTTTCACTTTCATAATTCAAAACAAAAACATACATTTAACGAAAATTGTAATAATTACTTAAATTCGCATGCTTATGCATAAGAAGAATATTACTTAACTTAAAATTTCTAAATAATTTTATTTCCCTTTGATTCAAAGCAAGAAAAGAATTTGCAACTTGCGTCTTATCATATTGGTACGTGAGTTATGTATCCCCCAATCTGTATATGTATAATAAAATAGAATTTATTAGGAATTATTAGAAATTGTTAAGGAAACTTACGTCAAATACAACATTGTATTTCAACGATAAATACAGAAAGGTTATTGAAAGTTCACAAGCAGGTTGTAAGAACGGATGCAATACATTGTATTCCAGACTGTAAGTGATACTGCAGGTGCAGGTCACAGACGGTTAAGAAACCGCGATTACTTAGAAATTAAGATTGTTACATTGTATAATGAATAGAATTAAGAAATAAGCAGACATGAGCTCTGCAAGTTCCCACAGACATGTGAGGGGCAGGGACAACATAAATACCCCGGAAGCCCCAAGACCATCAGTCAGTCTTGAGTATTTTAGCTTTAATTTTGCCGTTTGCTTAGGCTACTCGCCTTTATTAAACTCCAATTATTATTTAATTTTCGACTTAGTATAAATCAATTCAGTTTGCCAAATTTCAATACAAGTTTTAGAAGAAGTTTTTAAAAAGACCACTTCCAAGGCCCGAAACGTAACTGGCGCAGCCGGTAGGATCCAGAAAGGCACCACGAATCTAAAAATCGGAGAACTGGTGACCAAGAATTTCAATTCACACTTTGGAAAAACCCAAACAAAGTTGAAAGAGGTACAAGAATCGACCAAACCCAACCAAACAAATTTGGACGAGGTACAAGAATCGACCAAGCCTACAGAAACAAGATGTGGACAAGGTACAAAAATCGACCGAGCCTACAGCCAGAAAACAAAAAAAATCGGCGATGAAAATTATGTAAATTCATTTTCCTAAACCAATTATTCTTTTTACAAATTTATTGATATTAGCTAGTAAAAGAATTTTTTTTTAAAATTTTATGTATGTACAGATTTTTTAATTATCGCAATTTTTGCCATTTTCTGACAATAATTTACTTATCTATTAAGAGAAATTATTTCTATGACGAGAACTTATTTTTAAAACAAAAGAATTTATTTAAAACAAGAGAACTGAAAAGGCGCAATTATATACGCAATTATTAGTAAAAATTATTATTACGAATTATTAAAATACGAAACAAAAACGAATTCAATTCAGCAAGTCTGAAACAATAAAAATAGAACGCAATTAATTTTACCATTTTATCACCGAAAGCTTATATTCAAAGTTTAACTTTCATCAAATCTATAATTAAACACCTACTGTATAATTGTAGAAACATCTTTCAATTTACTATAAAAAATAACTCATTACAAGTTGAAACAAAGCGTGCAAATGTAAAACGCAATTCTCATATAAATTAATACCGGAAACCCTCACTGAATAAAACCATTCAGACAAAATCAAACTTTATGAAGTATAATTAAATATTTCTCAGCACGAAGATATCTAATTATACAAAAGCATTACGCAATTATTTAAATTTATCATCGCGACTGAAAATAAAACCTTTCAGGAACTTAAAATTTATAATTTAGACAATTTTATTGTATAAATTATAAAAGGAGACATTGATGCAACTACTGTAACAAAACGGTAGACTGAAAACTTGCAACTCTATATTTAGACATTCAAGGTAACTAGACAATACAATTGAAAGGAAGAATTTTATGCACTTTTCAATTACAACACCTACGGAGACGTGATAATTAAAGCAGACTCAATTAATCAGCACAACTGAAATAAAATAAAATCATAACTGGCGTAACAAAACGTACAAAGTACAACGCAATTATTCCAATAAATTATTAATCTCATAAAAACCTTTCAGAAAATTAAAACTGGCGACAATTATCATAGCCGTGAAGTATAAAAATATACAAATTCAAGGCTATAGCAATTAACCAAACATTACCAAGCAAAAAGTCCGCAATTTAATTATAACACCGTATAACTACTTATAAAATACAACTAAAATAATTCTTTAAATAACCCAACACAATCCAAACTGAAAATTAACAAACCAAACTAAAAAGTAACAATACAATTTGTAAAATAAATCTCAATTTATACAAAAACTTGAAAGGAATTAAAAGCGAAAGTAACCCTTAACAATCATGAGTTCAGATATGAAAATTTACCTCAAAAGCATACCTTAATTTAATGGAGATCAAGCTGTATTAGAAAATTTCATTACCGCATGTGAAATATTTTTGAAAACCTCTTACAAATCAGGAGATAACGAACGAAATGTACTACTTTTACGCCTAATAATAAGCAAACTGACCGAATGGACACTAACGTTAACTGCCAGCCAAGATGATTTAGACCAGTGGGAAGATTTTAAACGCATATTGATAGCATATTTCGGCGACCAACGCAACATCAAATGTCTTATCCGCGACTTAATAAACTTAAGAATGGTAAGTAACCAATCCCCGTATCAATTCGGAATGAAATGCCAAGACGCAAGAAGTTTAATACTAACAAAACTGAAAATCGAAGAACCCGACCAAAATATCCTCCCACTAAAGATAAAAATGTATGACAAAATGGCACTGGACACCTACATAAATCAATTACCAGAACGATTATCAGATAAAATAAGATTCCAACATCCCCAAAATTTAGAAGCCATGAATATGATCATAGAAGAAGAAAACGTAATGTATTATCGAAACAGATTATACAACCCCAATGCGAACAAAAGTTATTCACCAATAACAATCATACAAGTTGCGAAACAAACAACCACCTATCCAAAATTCACACCATTTAACACACAAACAAATCAACCGCGAATCAACAACCCGAATTTTAATAACGCAAATTTCAATAATCAATTCAGACAATTTCAGATATCAACATTTAATTCAAATTTTACAAAATCCGCATTTCCACCTAGATTCAACCAAAACATAAACCAACAAAGACCAGCATGCAGCGCAAACCAATTAAAAATACACCAATGATAAATAACCATAAAAACCCTAACAATTAATATCCCCCATTAATTTTTAACCTGTACGTTGAAGAGGCAATGGATACTGTCAAATGCAGGAAGACATTTGGAATTACTGTGCAGGAACAAAAAATTGATATGCTTAGATTTGCAGATGATATAGCGATATTAGCGTCTAACAAGGAAGAGTTAGAAGCCGCTCTTACTGAAATGGAAACGGTTCTAACAGAGAGATACGGTATGAAAATAAACAAAACTATTGCTTAAAACATATGTGTAGAGCACAGTACTGTACGGCTGTGAAGCCTGGACAGTAGGAGAAGCGGACAAGAAAAAGGTAGAAATCTTTGAAATGTGGTGCTACAGACGTATGCTGACGATATCATGGACAAAGTTAAGAACGAAGAGGTACTAAAAATGGTAGGGGAAGAAAGAAATATGTGGAAAACGATAAAAAATAGGAAAGCTAGGATGATAGGCCACATACTATGGCATGCGGGAATAGTGCGAAATATATTAGAAGCAGAGATAGGAAAAAAAGAGAAGTAGAGGTAGACCTAGGTTAGACTACTGCACACAGATAGTAAAAGATGTAGGCTGTAGGAGTTTCAGGAAAATGTGTAGGCTGGCTCAGAATAGAAATCAATAGAGGTATGCATCCAACCAGTCCCAAGATGGATAAATTAATGACGAAGAAAGTAACTGTACTTAAACATGAAGATTACTATAAGCAACTACAAGTATTGGTTGGGCAATATTCTCGAATAATGTTAATTGTGTGAAATGATTTACTGGAAAACTATTATTTTGGCAAATGTCTAAGTGTTGGGGATCTTGGCAGCCACAGGCTGCTTAACCCCCTTCACTGAATCTCGGTGAAATAGGGCATAAAATTAGAAAACAATAGAAAGGAAACCGAGCTGTATACATGCTGTGTGAGAATTTCAGGGAACTGTATAGGGTAGCTCAGAATATAAATAAGTACAGGTACATGTCCAACCAGTTTTGAGACAGAAAACCTAATGACGAAAAAATAAGCGCAGATAAATCTGATGATTATTATAAACAACTACAGGTGTTGGTTGTGAAATATCTGCAACTAATGTTGACTAAGTGCTGGGGGAACTTGGCAGCCACCGGGTGCTTACCCCCCCTTCACAACCTTACATGTAATTTTCCAATGCTCCACCCGAAAGTACTACATTGGCCAGGAAGCGAGTTTTTTACCTGGAAAATTTGGAATTTTACCGAACCCTTGCTGTTCCAAACAAGGTAGGGATCTTTAACGTGCGTGACAACACTCACACACGGAACCTCCATTTTACCTGTCATCCAAACGAGGGTGTATTTTTGTGAAAAATGCTCGCCTAATATTTTTCACGCGAACCGTGTCGGGATTCGAACCCGGGACCTTGGGCGTAGTAGTCACACACATACCACTACGCCACGGAGCCGCCTCCCCCTTCACAACCACTGAATATCGGAGAAATAGAGTATATAATTGTAAAACAATAGAAGGGGACCGAACTACATCTAACAAGAAAAAACAGCGCCTATGATGAAAGACAACAAACATAGAACGAGAAGAAAATTGTTGAAAGCATATGTGTGGAGCACAGCACAGTATGCCTATGAAATACGGGCAGTCTGGAAAGCATACAGAAAAACGGTAGCTGCCTTTTGAAATACTGTTCTTCAGATGTATGAGGATGATAGCATGGACAGATAAAGTTAATAACAAATAGGTTATAGAAATAGTAAAGGAACAAGGATATATGTGGAGAAAAATAGGAGAAATAGAGAGGCAGAATACGTTGTAAGGCATTTGTGGGGAATAGTATGGGATATATTACAAGCAGAGATAGGAAAAAAGAGGTAGATGTAGACCTAGATCAGATAGTGATAGATGCAGACTGTGCAAATTTCAAGGAAATCTGCAGGTTAGTTCAGAATAGTAAACAATGATGGTACGCGTCTAACCTGAAGACTTAATGATGAATGATGACATTATTATTATGAATATTATTATTATGAATATTATTATTATTTTACTTAAATAGATGAATAAAATTAACTGTATATCAATAAAATGGTTCAAATAACGTTAGCTGTAAATCTTGATTCTATTTATACCTAATACTTAACAAAATAATATGCTTGTTGTTATTTTTTATATGTATGATTAGCGCCGGTTATTGTATGTAAGATGGCTTTCAAAATAATGACAATAATAAATGATAAAATAAACCTTCTTTGCAATATCTCCCATTGCCCAGGCTCCTCCCACAGTGTCTCTGTTTGGAAGGTAGCACAAAACTCGGGACTACAAGCAAGTCTAGAATTATAAGTGGGCGGGGCTCCTCTTTGATCAGCCCTTACCACAATACCTCTGTTTGGAACACAGCACAATACCCGACGTAATCGGCACAAAACATCACTAACTAGCACAAAATTTTGGCAAAGTTTTAGTCCAAAATTTAAGTGAATGGGTGTCGCATTTCCTCAGCCTTCCCACAATATTTTTGCCTGGGAAGTAGCACCAAATTCGGTATTACAGGCACATAACAGCACTAACGTGGCACAAAATTCTGACAAAGTTACTGTCCAGAACTGTAAGTGGGCGAGGCTCACGTTTCCTCGGCGTTACCGGCACAAAATAGCAGTAACGCGGCAAAAAATTATAAAATACGCTGATTCGTGCCCCACACTTTGGGCGTCATAAATGTTCTGAAGTCTACTTGGACATATGCTGGATCACCTACCTTCCTGGTCCCAAAACTTATCTTCTTCAGTGAAGTTCGCCACGGATGCTCTACTACTTATACCTAAAATTATTACCCTATTTTCTACCAAAGGAAACTCGACTACCAAACACTCAACACAATTTATTTCAACAAAAAATTCTATACAACAAAAAATCTTTATCTAATAATTATTTCACACATAGATTACGTTACAATCATCCTCATTTCACAATAATTCATTTTCAATCTAATATTTGCAACATTAATAAATTTCGTAAAGTAACTGGACTAACCATACCCTTACTTTAACCTCAGGTCTAATATGAGCTCATAGTAAAAACCCTTTTTGTACACATGTGCTAATTTTTGCACTGAAATCATCAATAGATCTTTTTATTTTGTACATAAACAAATACTGAAAAATTATTTTATAATTCTAAAACCTCACTTAAAAATATGATCAAAAAGTACTCTAGAACAGTTCAAAAGCAAACCCTTTTGTTCTTAATATTTCTAAAATTTTGCCAATACGGCACCAAAATGTCATAACGTACCAAATGCTCACAACAGAATAAAGTTTCACAAAAATTGTTACCTGGTAAGCACCACCTCGCATGGATCTGCAACTAAACATCGAAGACGTTGCCCTCGATTATAACTGCACGTTCAGGAACCAACTTCCAAGTTGAATCATGCCCTCCTCGACGGCAATCTGCTATCCAATTCTCTCGTCCACCAAATTACGGTATTTCCAAATCGCAGATTTCATCTACGGATCCAACTAGCCTCAGTACACCATCACGTCAAACCATTTAATACCCACTACTCCATAAAGTACATATCTTGCACCAACAACCGAAAATAGCAAGCAATCTTTACTTAGTTCTGACGCAAGCTTCGTATACTCAAATGTACTGCATAAAATTGTTGAACTGCTTATACAACAATACACCAACTAGTGCATATTTTAATTAACTTGAATTAATTTATTAAAATCACCAGTTACATAATTGGCTTACTAATATTACTCGAAGCTTGGATGGGAAGCAAAAGAGAGCCTCTCACTGCCTATCAGTGT
The DNA here is from genome assembly GCA_036346225.1 of Platerodrilus igneus. Taxonomy (NCBI): domain Eukaryota; kingdom Metazoa; phylum Arthropoda; class Insecta; order Coleoptera; family Lycidae; genus Platerodrilus; species Platerodrilus igneus. The sequence goes on along the minus strand of JARFIW010001049.1, from coordinate 1,808,019 downwards.
TTATATAGACATACTGCCCCCTGTCTAGTTGTAATTCTTAAAACATACCACTACAAAAAATATACCTTCTTGGTAAATTTTCAAACCGTCAACACGCTTCTACAAATCACACGCGCACAAACAACTTTCAACCGTCGGTAATTCTGAAAACTCCTCTGATAACGTTCATTATTTCGACTTAAAACTCGCAGCTGTGCACCAACCGTCTTCAAAGCTAAGAAATTTTCAAAACAAACAAACGATTTACTACGAAAATATACAACGGATGTTAAATTCGCCGAAACCCTCGCTAAAACTGTCAAAAGTTCTACACTCTAAAGCACGCCTTTAAAATATGCATATTCAGGTTGTCTTAGTCTAACTCACATACGAAAATTTTCTATTTCTTTCTTTGTACCCTTTCTACATTTTCTATTCCTACTACCCGTTCGCTGTATCCTTGTCTAACTTGTATTCAATATCTCTTTTCTTTTTACCCCTTGTTTACAATCACGCTTACCCTAACTAGCATTTTCCCTCACTAAACTATCGTCTATCCTTCCTATATATGATCCAATAATCTATCTTCGTTCCTTCTATGCAATCTTGTCTATAACCTCGATATCGATTCCCTATTTCACACTTCAAACGATGTCTATACACCCATGCTGCATCTCACTTATACCTATAAACTCTAATCTTTCCTTGTCCCACAGTTTCTTACAAAATCAAACAAACCCTTAACATATGCTATCTTTATCCCACTTGAATGCATGCAACCAATAATCTGTCTTTATCTTATATCGATCCCTGCCTGTTCCATACGTCACTACCTTCGCAAAAAATAAATGTTATTTGAGCACATCCTCTGTCTGCCTATCGAGAAATTTAGCAACGATTATTTTGTTTACTACACTATTCAGAAAACTTTCAACACCACCAAACTATTGAGAAACCTTGAAATAAACTTCTACTAAGAACTTGTTTTCAACAATATTCGTTTCGCTCCTGTTATAATTTTGAAATTTATACAAATGTTAAAGCTTCCTACTAAATATAATAAAGATGCATGCAAAAAATATTTACACTTAGAATATTCGTTAATCGTCCACCCTCCTTGATAACGGTCTTAAATTATCGATTTCTGCACTACTGAAAATTGAAAGCTTTTCGGACACTTATACCTACATTCTAATCTAAATAAGATGTATGTGTTTACATTGCACGTTAAGGATCTACATTTCTTACATCTATTACTTGTAATTTGTATTTACACTTATTCTAAGATGAAGCAAAATTGACTTAAAAATCTATTTTAAAAATGCAACTCCCGACATTATACTTATGGAAAACGTTTTAAAATTTTAAGTGAATTGTATTTATATGCAGTACCCTGCAATAAATAATTAGCTGCCTTATTTACTCTATTTCATCATATTACAGAAATACACAGAAATACATGTTTATTAAATTTCAAAAAAAGTAGTAAATGAATAAATAGGATAGTATAACCCTAGTACTATATTTTGGATCAATTCTGCAAAATTTGTTCCAAAACTTCACGACACAAACACGCACACATAAAAACACACATACACACACATGCATGCATGCATACCTATAAGCATACAATAACACATACATAATTATTACAATTAAATAAAAGACAAACACTTTTGATAAATTTACTAGTGTCACAATGTTAGATTATAATAAAGGGTGTCCCAAAATTTACGCAAGATTTGAATTTGCTGCCATTTGTGCAGTAAACTGTTGGCAACTCTTTAAAATAAACAGTTTAACAGCTGACAGTCTAGGATTAGTAAAAATGGAGCGTTACACGACAGAACAACGTGTTTTCATTGTTGAAGAATATCTCAAAAATAATGAAAGTTTTGCGGCCACAGTTCGAAAAAACGGTCGGAATGTTCATTTAACTTCGTCAACTGTGAAGAGAGTAATTGGAAAATTCAGGAAGACTGGATGGACTGGTGATGCTAAACATTCTGGTCGTCCAAAAACAAACCGTTCAGATGTCAATATCGAAGCAGTGCGTGACAGTGTTGGTGAAAACCCAAGAACATCAATTCGACGACGTGGACAAGAACCGTAAATTTCAAGAAGCTCTCTACAGCGTATACTCATCTGCGGCTCCATGCCTACAAAGTTCAATTAACACAAGAACTTGAGCCTAATGACCATGCCCAGCGAAGAGAGTTTGTTGAATGGATTATCGAACATCAACAAGTGGACCCTGATTTTTCTAAAAAAAATCATCCTAAGCGACGAAGCACATTTTCACCTTGATGGCTTTGTTAATCGACAAAATTGCCGCATTTGGGGTTCAGAGAACCCACATGGCCACATGTGATTGTCGAAAAAAAAATGCATCCACAACGTGTCACTGTTTAGTGTGGATTTTGGGCTGGAGGCATTATTGGACCATACTTCTTCGAAAATGAGGCTGGTCAAGCAGTGACTGTTACTGGTACTCGATATTGCGACATGATAAGAGAGTTCTTTCTCCCTCAATTGGATGATATTGATGTGGAGAACATGTGGTTTCAACAAGACGGTGCCACATGCCATACAGCCCGTGAAACAATACAATTACTGAATGAGACATTTTCTGGTCGTGTTCTCTCTCGTTTCGGTGATCAGAATTGGCCCCCTAGATGATGCGATTTAACACCATTGGATTTCTTTTTATGGGGTTATTTGAAATCAAAGGTCTACGCTAACAAGCGCACAACAATCCGTGCGTCGAAGGAAAAAATTCAACGCTGCATTACTGAAATTGGGCCACATTTATGCACAATTGTCATGGAAAAATTCGACAAAAGAGTGCGTATGTGCCAGCAAAGCCATGGAGGGCATTTGCCCGATGTGTTATTTCATACATAACCCTATTGTGTGTACTTTATGATTCATTAAAAAAATTATAATTTAAAGAAAAATAAATGTGTTTTATATTTAATTCAAATCTTGCGTAAATTTTGGGACACCCTTTATATGTTTCTATTATTATTTTTAATTTTACTGTTGTTACGTTTTCAAGAATAGTTACTGTTTGTACTTTGCTAGTCAATTTATTATATTGATCCCCACTTTAGTAAGTACTATCTGAACAAAATTGCACCAGTTATAAGTTTTTCTTCTTAGTGCATGTCAATAAGAATGAAATAAATTTGAAAATTTAGGCAATAAAAAAACATTACTTTATTCATCAGCTGAAATAAGTGCAATGTCGAACTAAGGGAGTAATACAGAAAGTAATAAAGAGTAATACAGATTAAGGACGCGATAGCATCCCTCTATTTTCATAACACGAACTAATTTTAAAATAGCCGCCTTTGTGGTATAGCTTTCGCATGATAGAGGGAACTACTTTATTTTAACTTTAGTAATTTAGTGGTTCATTTCCAAGTTAGGCAAATAACGGTTGCTGGGATACGGCACGATGCTATTTTCTCAATTCTCATTCCTGTAACTATTCGTCGTAAATGACCTTCGGCAAACTCGAAGTTACTGAACAGCAAGCAAAGCGTCAGGTACATAGTGCATTCTAATAATAGGCAAGGTCGTTTTCCGAAACAAATTTGTATTGTATTATTTCATTTATGTACATATTGTATTCGCTAATTGTTATTTTTGAATATGTAGTTTATTGTTCATAGAGTGACATTTCGTTATTATTATAAACAAACATTTAGTTCTTTATTTAGTGTGGGTATATTTGAGCTTGGGGGGTGAGTATATTTTAAATTCTTATACTTTGTGGATAGACGGATAAAGTTAATTATATATTTCATTCGATTTTGAAAATGCGTGCTCAAATATTGACTTTAATTTTTGTAGATAGATTTAGAGTCGAGCAACTACTTTCTTCTTGGATAAATAAATTATTTGCTTTGCATACATTATTTTATCAAAAATAATCGTTATTTAACTTATGACACCGAATGGTGAAACTGAGTATACTCGCTTTTTGTCCTAAATAAATTAGTTGTTATGTATAGAGTGGGGAGAGAGCATTAGGGAGTCTTATGCCAGAGTTTGGCCAGAACGGTTTTGCTCTGTTGAGTAGTTGTTCACTATATAAACACAGTTTGTAATAACCTTTATTAAAATAAAGGTTATTACAAACTGCGTTTTAGTATTAATTACGTTTAATTAATAATACAAGTAATAACATAACAGATGTAAAACTCTATTTACAAAATACTAATTACATATAAAAATTTGCATTGCGTTGTTCGAATATTGCAGTAATGCTTTATATTTTTTAGGCTGCTATCATTGGAAGGCGCAACAAAAAGTTATTGTTTTTAGGAGTTCGTAACAAATACTGTTCGATTTGTGCTAGAGCCACCAACAAAAAAACTTCCTCCAAGTAAACACATTTGTTATCGAAACTGGTCTGAAAGTTCATTAGCAATGGAAGCTGACATAATAACCGAAGGTTTTAAAACATCAATCGAAATGCATGGACTTCGATACAAAACCTTCATTGCCGATGGAGATTCTAACGTGTTTGCTAGTATTAGACGAAATGTGAAATATGGTACGACTGTACAAAAAATAGAATGTGTTAACCATGTTTTAAAAAATTATGGAAAAGCATTAAGGTGTATCAAAAAGGATACTAGTGTAAATTTGCCTGCTAGAATCCAACTGACATAAAACATAATTGCAGAGCTAGAAAATTCTGTTCAAAGTGTGATTTACAGTAATGCAAATGGGGATGTGGAGGTGCTAAAAGAAGATATTTTAAATACACCCAACCATGTTTTTAATGATCATCCAAACTGCAAAGATTCATATTGTGTCAATGTTGGCGAAAGCACACAGAGCCAAGTCACAAATATTCAAGCTACTGGTCAGTTATTGCATATAAATGGTATATTATGACAGATTTTGAATGATTAGTGGTACTCGATTTGGTTGTACAAAAAGCACATAAGTTGTTGGACATTGAAACAAATGATCGAGCAGAACTGTTTATGGGTATCTTAGCACGATTTAATGCTGGGAAGAGGCTTAATCTGACCCAAAGAGGATCCTTTGAGTGTAGATCACATCTAACAGGATTGCGATATGACAAGAGCTTCGATTGGCATTCTACTCCATGGAAGACTGCTCTCAATGTAAGTCCGGGTCACTATTTTAAAACGTATCTAGCTGAACAAACACATAAAGCGCAGTTGATTGCTGCAAGAAGACATATTGTAACACAAATGACCGAGAAAAAAACAAAGATCAAATTGCCAAAAGTTGTAAATAATTCATATGGACCAAAAGCAGAGCAAGCAAAGTTATCATCGACAGAAATGAAGTCAGAAAGAAAAAGATTATTAAATACCATGCAGGTAAGCATTTTTGAAAAACATGTATTGTGTAAGTATCATTGCTTTTAACAGATAACAAAAACAATGCAGGAAGAAATACAGTGTAAAACAATTGGGCAATTTGAAAATCCAATTTTTTTATTAAATAGAAGAAATAGGCTGACAGCGTCTCACTTTGGGTCAGTTGTTAAAAGACTGGACCATACCTCTTGCCATGGCCTTGTCAAAACTATTCTATATGAAAACTTTTCCAATAGTCGGGCTATAGAATATGGTAAAATGAAGGAACCAATGGTCAAGGAAAGATTTTCGATGTAGAGGAAAATTTTGGTAAGAGAATGTGGCCTATTTGTAGACTTAGCAAGAGGATATTTGGGAGCAACACCAGATGGTATGCATTGCTTTCAGTATAGATATACAGATATTCTTTTCTAGGACTTATAGGCAGTAACGCCATGATGGAAATTTAGTGTATGTACAAAATTGCACAAGGACATTTATCTTTAATTGAAGGGATTACTAAATATAAAACAACATGCCTCCAGCTAGTCAATGGCGAAATAAAACTTAAAAGGACTCAGAACTATTATTATCAGGTATGGAAATATGAAGTACATTTTGTGGGCGAACACCACAAAATTGTTGTGTATTTTTTTTTAGTTAGAACTTGTAATGCTAGGATGTGTTTAATTTTTAAAAGGTACGTTTTAACTGATGCTATCAGAATGAATATTTTTTAACGTTTGCTTACTAGGTTTCATATATTTAACTAACATGCATTTATATAAACATTTAGTGTCTGAATCTGGGACTGTATTTGTGCTATAGAATTTTGGCATGTATTTGCTGTCAACTTATTTAATAATGTTTGATATTTTTATGTTTCATTTGTCATTTTATCATGTATAATTGTTTTATTTTAGCTTATTAACCACATATTCCACTGCATCGCTCATATCTCGGTTTAAAGTTAATTATATTGTTTGTTGTTTTGTATATCCTGTTATCTAGCCGATGTTCCTATATAATTAACTAGTATTTAACATTTGTGATAATTGTTGTGATGTAATTGAATTGAACCTCTGGGTATGATCGACCTTGACGTGCCTACGCGTTTGCATTTATGACTATGTTGGAGATAGTTTATTAAATAACTAGCGCCTTTTAACTAAGCGCAATCATACCATAGGTTCATTTCAGCAATTCATGTTGTCTTGTCATTGTACTTGTAGTGTACCCTTTTGCAAATAATAGGAAGTTGGCTAGCCTTTGTGAAATATTTTGTAACACGGACTGGAAACTGTTAACGTATGTATGTGGGTGCGAATGATCGAACCTTGATGAATATAACTAACATTTTATGTCCGTGCGGGCAGGAACATTGGTAGTCAAGGCAGATTTTATCTTCCTGGTGTTCCCCCTCTTCAACTTTAGCTGGGTAGTATTGGTTATCCGACCTCGGTACCTACCAGAAAAGACTAGCTGGTTTACAGTAACGTTTCTTCAGTTGTCATGTGTGGTATGTCTGGGTAACAGTTAACATCCCATTAAATTCAATGTTGGTAATCTGGGTACTTGTATGTTACCCGTCGTTGTCGAGATATGCTAAATGCAATTGGAAGTGTGAGGGCAGTTTGGGGTTTTCTCTGCCGTGCTCTTTCCCCAATCACCCAGGTTGAGTACGGCACTGTTTGCTACTCAATAAATAAGGATATTGGACAATTAGGAGTAGTAAATTTATTGCCGCACATCTCATTAAATAATGTAGTTCCTGATAAAGAAATCAAACCAAGTTTCAATATTGATGGCATACCCTTATTTCCAAGTTCTCACATTCAAAAATTTGGTTCCCAATTAGCTAATAATTCACTTCTTAAAGATTTTGTGAAACATGGTGAAATATTTATGGCAAAGAATGTTTTGCGTACAATATCCACACATTGTGTCATTTGAGTAAAGATGTAGAAAAGTATGATCCATTAGATCAATATTCAGTCTACAAAAAAAATTAGTAAAATGTCCACATAAGCCATTACAACAGGTGTTCTGTAGAAGAAATTAATACTGCAAGTACTTCCAACTGTTCATCTGATGATCATTCACAATTTATATATATTCATTATTCTGGTCCATTACTACGTGAGAGATCTACCTGCTCCCAATTCAAAAAATTATTTGCAAAGGCTATACATTCATTATTTGTTCATATTGTATTCTGACTCGTACTTTATGATGAACGATAATACTATCGTTCAAATACACAATATATTATTAATTCTGAAACTAATGCATTTGTGGTTGGAAGATATTAAATGACTCGTTTTGCAATATCGAGAGTACGTCGAAGCAGTAAGACGAGTGGATGTGCTACTTTTGTAAACAAATCATTTGGATAAGCAGGAACATAGCCTAATTGTATATTTTTCAATTATTGTGTAATTATTCATTTTCTTCACTAATGTATCTTGTAGAGATATGTAGTGGTGTAAAAGTAGTCTATGACTAAACTTCGCCTGCATGGACCTGCAAATATGTCTTATATACTAATATTTAATGTAATATTAACAATAATAAAGTCAATTTCAATTCGAAAGCTGTTCGTATATTTATTACTAAACATTTATGTATTGACCTTAAAATATGGGGTTTAACAAATATTTACAAATGCCTGTTATTCCCTCTTTTTACCGATAGTTTTATATCATTTACATTGCTACGTATGGTGTAAAACAGTGTTCCTTTTAAATTTTTGGTTGGTAATGATTTAACGGTTAAAAATACCTATATACACATTAGTGTAAATATTACAACAATTTAACCTATTTTTATTTTGTTAGTTATTCATTAAGAAATAAAACATTTGTAATAACTTTGTTTTAATAAAGCACACTTTACAGGTAACAAGTCAAAGTATTTGTATTTGAAATACTTTCTTCAATATTAGCATTTGATGAAAGATATTAAACCGAAGACCCCAAATATTCTATTAGTTATGAAATATTTATTGAAATAAACGTTTAGTCGTTTTTGACAAAGCAATTTAATGTAATGAAATAGTTATTTTTTGACAGAATAAACCAAAAAGGAATTCTTTTATGGTTTATTTCTAATCACCTAAAGATAGGTCTAGTTTTGTAATTCGTTTAATCCTAAACAAACTTTTACGCTTTTATTTTTAATTTAGCTTAATATATATTTCATGATTAGTGGGAGTTTTGAAGCTTATTGTTTATTATAATCATTTTTTGCCGGCTGCACAATTTGAGAAAATGACGTCATTATCACATCTATTTACATGTGAACTTTGTATGACCAAAAAATGACGTAAGTCTGCTACATGGGGGTAAAGAATGGGAACACTAATAAGTTGCCTATGTATTTAAAGCTGATTTTGACACTTTTCAAATTGAAAATGTAATTACCATTACAGACCCCTGGTGAAGATACACAAGACAATGAACTTCCCCAAAGTGAAGTGTAAAATGATGTAGGAATAATTATTGTTTTTTGAGAACGTCCTCCCCCCCCCCCAGATCGTTCAAAATTTGTAAATCATTTTGCTGAGTACTAAAGGTGTAGCCTAATTTGTAACAATATGTATCCTAATTCCTTGTGATGGTTCCACTAAGATATTTTAATAAACTTCACTCTTGCTAACTGAAGCAATATTTTGCTTACATTGAATATTGTAGAATTTCTAGTTACGTTTTGGGATACGGCACACTACTCTTTTTTTTAAAAACTATTATAACATAGTATATGTTTCCCAAAGTAACACTGCTGTAATAATTTACTTATCGCTTGTAAACATAAACATGGAAGTTTATAAACAACCATGGATGCAGGCTGGTAACTGTCTTCCAAGCGGAGGTCATAGCCATCATGCACGGCGCTAACGCCATACTGGAACGTGGAATCCAGAACAAAGCTATACGCATCTTGAGCGATAGTAGAGCAGCTCTTCTGAGCTTAAACAAGCAGAAGCTTCTCTCGGGGGTGGTATACCAATGCCATCGTGTTCTCGAGCTCGTTTCTGATACAAACGCCCTTGAACTGGTTTGGATCAAAGGGCATTCAGGAGTACATGGTAACGAACAGGCAGATTCTTTGGCGAGGCAGGGAGCGGCTCGGGGTTTTGTCGGCCCTGAGCCATCGGTTGCTATTGCGCCATCTGTGGTGTTCTCCATGATAAGACAAATAACCCACCGCCGTCACAAGGATAGGTGGGCTTGTACATTAAGCTGCCGGCAGGCAAAAATGTTTATAAGGTCTCCCATGACCAAAATAGAAAAATTTGTCATACGCTTGCCAAGAAACTACGGCTACTAGTAGGTATTCTGTCCGGGCATTGCACTTTAAGGAAGCACCTGCACAGGATGGGTCTGTCAGACAACCCCACCTGTCGCGGCTGTCAACAGGAGGATGAGACGGCGGAGCACATTCTGTGCACCTGTCCGGTACTCGCCCGACTTCGAGGATCCATGCTGGGGGACTTTTGGTCCGAGAAGGCCGGAATTCGAGACACCCCCTGGTCCGACATCCTCAAATTCACCTGCAAGGTCGGGTGGTTGAGCAATGAAGGACCAACCTAGGGCAAGGAAGGCGGCACAATGGGCCCACCAGGAGGCCTAAGTGCGCGTGGCTTTAAGTCACCCTTCCCAAGTTAATCAATCAATCACAAACAACCATGGATGTTAAGGTTATGTCATTTTTGGCTTCATAAATATTCGCAATTATTCCAATCATTATTAATATTACACTTATCAAAAGGTAATTCACCATATATTATTAATTTACTTCATTTCAATGCGGCAACAACAAAGTCCAAAATAATTAAATTTAAAATATTCTGGTTTTAAACCTTATTCTACACATCATTAACAGTGCCATCTCAGGCGGAACTCGTGAACAATTTCCATTAAAATGGCGTAAAATTAATGTAATAATTCAATCAAATCCATTCAGTACACTACGACTATCATGATCAATATTTTTGAAATTTTTTGAAACAGAACGATTCTATATGTATTCTGCTATCCAACGAATGCTTTTTTTATATACAAATTGATTCCGTTAGATGCAGTAATTAAAATAAGGTTAGTGAATTTTAACATTACTTTTAACAGTTATTTCTTGCTTATTACTCCACTTTGGAAAAAAAAGCAAACCTTCGTTAGAAAGTACAAAGTTTTGTGAGTCTAATGGTGAAGTTACATTTTGCCTATTTTCAATTCAACAAAAGTTATTTACCAAACAAAATAACCTGTTTTTGATGGATTTTAGGCAGCCAACCATACATCCGATCGCGCCCTTAAGACTGAGTAATATAATATAACGTAATTAGTATGTAGAACAATTGAACAGTGAAGAAAGCCAGGACGCTAGGTGTCCTCTGCATCAACATGTAAATTATCGTCGTCGTCTTTGTGTAATTATAATCAACTCATGAAGTGAACGTACTAGATATGAAAAACCTTTCATCGTTATATTTTCGCATTTTTAAAATGAGCATAGTTTCCTAAATGCAGAAAATAATGAAATTGAAATACCAGATGTTACAAATTTGTTGCCGTGCAGATTCAGTACATAGTTTGTAATTTTTGTTTACGAGACCAAACGCGAGAAGTGGCAATAATAGGAGTAAGTGAACCCTGTGTGTTTTGCATTTTATTTCCTATATTTTACGAAACTCTAATGTGTTGTTATGCGGCACAACTATTATTCCAGGTCAGTGATCCAATTGTTTTGATAGGCGCCTTTTGTTTGCTTAGACTCTAAATTGGCGTAGCCGAGCCTTTGTTAACTTACACTATTAATAATCAGGTCCTGATAGTTACGTTCATGTAATGTTGGTATTGTGGATAATTTAAATATTCATGCAACGCGTTCAAGCCTACTGGAATGCTTTTCAAAACAGCAAACTCTCACAGAAGAAAGGATCTGAACGTACCTTTAAGTATAACTTGGAGCTGAGAGCTTTGGAAAATGCGGAGTATAAATAGAATACTTTATAATTTTTTTAGTGATCGTAAACGCTTACCAGAATTTAACATACATTTTATCTAGTTTAATTTCTCTTGTGTAAACATTTTCTGCCTACAGACTGTCATTAACCTTCCTGCTCGTTTGGTGCAGCTTTTGAGCTCGAATGCTTGTTAACCTAATTTTCTATTTAGCTACTTGAAACTACATTCCTGGAATATGATTGGTGGTAACTTTCCATCGTTAAATTTCTCAACGTTTGCTTTACATGTAACTGCATATCCGTGTGAACCAAATAGAGTGCATTTCATTTAGACTATTCCCGGTGATTCATTACGAATAGAAAATCTCTACACAGGAGCTATTACATACTAAAATACGACAATCGCGCCTTTCATACATTGTGTAGCGCAATGAGTTACACTAACAATAAATTAGATGTGAAAGAAATAAAATTTAGTTCTGAAAAGACAAAATATATGGACGCGCTTTATATTCATTCTTAATAATTCACAATATTTTAATTATGTTGCTATAGACATAATTCATATAAGAAAGTACAAATTTATTCTTTTAAATACATTGTATAGTAAGAATGAAGGGTGCGTATAAAATGTAAGCGTAAGAATTTGTGTGGTAAACATAGAGCAAACTCGACACATTATATTAACCAGAAGCTGATCGACTGATTTACAGTGAGCGTAAAATAGAATTGTTGGACGTAACGGAAGAAGAAATAAAGTCAGTTATATAGAACTCCGTTATCTGAAGAGTCAGGGAGTTGCGGTGTTTGGATATATAAGAAATAATGTGAGGAACAATACTGATGGTTGTTGTAAATCTGCTCTCTACAGTAGGAGACAAAGAATACTACTATAGTAAGCCTGCTTATCGTAAAAGGCGATTGAAAGCAACAAGAGGCAGCAGCCTTGCTGGCTAGAAGATATTAGAGGAGAGTCGGTTGGTCTCGGGCGATCCTCAATAATTTACAAGGTTGTTGGGGGTTGGCCGTGACAGATACGGCTTTTTGCTAAAATTTTTAAAAACTGCGAGTTATGGGATCCCCCATCTATTATACATATAAAACTAATAAAGATATTAGGAAACATTAGGAAATGTTAGGACAGTGCAACAATGTCATAAAAGACAAATTGCAACATTTTATTACATTATATTATGATGATTTCAGTTCCCACGAGTGGAAACGCTACAAAGTAGCACAAGGATAAGTGACACTGCAGATGTCAGGTCACAGACGGTCGTAGGATGTCACGTACCGAGATTACCCAGAATAAGCCTGCAACATTGTAATTATGAATAGCTTTTAAGATAGCAACTATGTATTATGAAGTGTAAGCGGACATTACGTCCGCAGGTTCCCACAGAATTGTGAGGGGGAGAAAGTTATATAAGGACCAGGAGTTCCACTCCTAGTCAGTTCATCAAACGTTCAGCTTTTGCGTTGCAGTTCGTAGATAACTCACTGTACAACTAATTAATAATTTCGACTTAGAATAAATTAATTCAAGATTGTAATTGTTCAAATCTGTATAAACAAATAAATGTGTTAAGGACCAAAGAAGTCTTTTTAAAAAGGACCGCTCGAAGCCACGAACCTTAACTTGCGTTGTGGAAAGATATGGGAACCTACCACAATATTTTCCAGGTATGCGTGACCTAAAACACAAAATATGTATGATGTAAAGCTCACAAGTAAAATTCTTGTCCGGAGGTAAAATACCCCCTTATTCGGATCTCCGGGAGGGGGTACTTGAGACTCGTCATTGTAAGAATTTAAAACAACGATTCGATTTAGTGATAGGGACTTGGAATGTAAGGTCATTACTTAAAGGAGATCAGTTAACAAATATATTAGTCAAAATAAGAAAAGCTGGACATTTTGGGTATTAGTGAGGTGAGATGGTCAGACAGTAATGACTTTTGGAAAGATAATTACAGAATAATTAAAACTTCTTCAACTAATGGACATGCAGGGGTAGGAATAGTGTTAGGTAAAAGATTAAGACGTAAAGTTAAAGAGTACTCACAGTTTAGTGATAGAATAATTATGGTTAGATCGAGTACAAAACCCACAGACACTGTTTTAGTACAGGTTCACATACCAACAACTCAGTACGAGGACGAGGAAGTAGAAAAGGTATACGAGGATATAAATAGTATAGTGAGTAAAGTAAGTGGAGATGAGAATTTAATAGTTATGGGCGATTTTAACGCGTCAGTGGGAGAAGATAGTGAGGGAAAAATGGTAGGAAAATTTGGGTATGGTAGACGAAATGATAGAGGAGAAAGATTAGTTGAGTTTTGCCAGGAACATAGATTAGTAACTGTATACACCTTATTCGAACAACATGTTAGAAGAAAATATACCTTGAAAGCGCCAGGTGTTAGAGCTAGATAACAAATAGATTATATTTTAGTTAAACAAAGATTTAGACACCAAGTTAAAAACTGCCGTAGTTATCCAGGGGCTGACATAGATAGCGATCATAACTTAGCTAAAATGAAGTGTAAGTTAAAATTAAAAAAATTGAGAAATGTTAAAAGAGAGGGATGGGATCTAGGTAAGCTTAATGATAGTGAGGTAAAAGAGAAATATAAACAAGTATTAGATAATAAGATCAAATAGATAGCTATAAGAGGGAACATAGAAATTAGATGGAAAAAATAAAAAGAGCTGTACATGATACAGCAACACAGACTATAGGTAAGAAAAAAAATAGAAGCGAGAAAACCCTGGGTAACAAAGGAGATATTAGATTTAATAGAGAGTAGAAGAAAGCTTAAACCTTTCAGAGAATTGGACAGTGAAAGTAAGCAAAAAATATAATAAAGTTAGAAATAAGATAGTACATGAGTGTAGAAAAGCTAGAAATAAATGGATGGAGGAGAATTGTAAGGGAATACAAGATGATTTGGGAGTAAGTAAGACAGACAGGGCTTACAGGGCAGTTAAAAAGTTTTTCGGGGAAGATAGGCAAAAATATAATGCTATTAAAGATGAGAATAATGAGCTTATAATAAATAAAGTTTAGGTAGCAGATAGATGGAAAAGATATTTAGAAGATTTATATAAGGGAGACGATATGGATGAGTTAGAGAATGACCAAGAAGAGGATGTAGAAATAGGATTCTCAATATTAAGAGAGGAATTTGATAGAGCTGTTAGGGACCTTAAACTAAATAAAGTGCCGGGCACAGACAATATGCCCGCAGAATTAATAAAATATGCAAATAAGAAAACTTGCGACAGATTATATGAACTACTAAAAGTAATATATAACACAGGAGAGGTCCCAATAGATTTCGAAAAAAATATTATTATCCCAATCCCAAAAAAGTCAGGAGCTGATAGGTGTGAGAATTTTAGAACGCTTCCAAAATACTAACAATAATAATTAAAAATAGAGTAGAAGCTTTGACTGAGAATTATTTAGGCGAAGGCCAATATGGTTTTCGTAAGGACAGAGGGACTAGAGAACCGATACTAATGCTTAGCGTAATTATCGAAAAAAGGTTACAAAAAATAAAAACTCATTTCGCGTTTGTAGATTTAGAAAAAGTATTTAATAGGGTTAATTGGATTGTTATGTTCAGGGTTTTGCGAAAAATAGGAATCTCTCTTAGGGATAGAAAAATTATTTACAGTCTATATAAAAACCAAAGCATAGTAATTAGATTTGATGAAATAGAAAAAGAAGTCAAGATTAGATATGGTGTTAGACAGGGCTGTATACTATCTCCCTTGATTTTTTAATGTTTATATTGAGGAAGCTTTAAACTTAGCTAGAGAGAGAAAAGAGATAGGTATTAGTGTACAGGGACATAAAATAGACATTTTACGTTTTGCAGACGATATAGCCATTATAGCAGAGTCTAGAAAAGAGTTAAAAGAGTTTTTAAATGTTTTAAATGAGATACTACAGAGTAACTATAGTATGAGAATTAACACAGTAAAGACAAAGATAATGACAAGTGAGTTACAGCCTAGTTCTAAACCAAAATTAAAAATAGGTAATACCGAGTTAGAAGGGGTAAATGAATTTTGCTATTTAGGAAGTAAAATTACAAAGGACGGACGTAGCAGAAGGGATATAGTAACTAGAATGGCTCGAGGTAAAAAAATGTTTTTAAAAAATAAATACTTACTAATATCTAATAGCATTCGTTTGAATAATAGAAAATTTTTTCTTAAAGTCGTACGTATGGAGCGTTCTATTATACGGTAGCGAGACTTGGACAATTAAAGAGGTAGATAAGAAAAAGATACAAGCTTTTGAAACTTGGTGTTATAGGAGAATGTTAAACATTAGTTGGAAAGATATAGTAACAAATGAGGAAGTTTATAGAAGAGTGTTACACACAATTCCTCAAAAGGTAAATAGTGTGTCTACTCTACCTTATAGGCGGCAGAGCCTCGATAGATTATGTGGGGTTCCTGTTTAAAATCTAAGCCCAGGATAAAGGAGATGATAAATGGCTTTGAGAGAAAAAGGTCCCTCTAATAAGATCTTCCAGCCAGCTAAGCTTCTTCAACTTAGGGCAGAGCTATGAGCTAGGGTCGTAGGATGGTATACGAAAAAAGAAGTTTTATTGGACGCCACCGTATCTTAATGAATGTTATAATGAGAACCTATCCGAAGATCAGATACGGAAATCTTCGAAAAGAAAAAATAATCCTTAAGACGAGCAACATATAAAATAATAATACTTACTTTTGACTCTGCAAACTGGAATGGGAACGACGTTCTCGTACAACCTGAAAATTTAATCACTTCTAAATATTTTTAGACTAGGGCTACGTTAGAGCCTAGTCACTTTATCACAAAAAAAAATTAAAGTAAAGAAAGATCAAATAGTAAAAATTATGCTTAAAAAAAATCTAAACCAACACCAATAACATCCCTCTCTTCACTACAAAAACTTCATAAATGTGGTTGTTTGCTGCTATAGAACAATTACTGCTGACTTCAATGAAAAAAAGTTTTACGACAACTTATTATTCTTTCTATTAATTTGTAAAAAAATATATATACATCGCTTGTACAAAATTATCTGTACGGAGACTTTCGAAACAATTACTTTATTAAGATCCAGTATTAATTTCTGAATACTCATAGGACATTTATAAATGAATAATTTACGTTAATTCTCTATAAGAACTATATGGTTTTCATTTTTATATTACAGTTTAATTATGATACTTGAATAGGATCCTGTTCGAGTTAACAAGAATTAAGTTAAATGCTCAGATTTTTTGTAGATTACAGAACTATATTTTTAACTGATATATTTGATGGAATCAAAGGTCAAAAAACACTTATTGTCTGAATTAAGCTGTACTTCAGGTGTACTGTTAAAAAAATTATACACTATAATGTGACAAACAAATATCAACGTATCACATGTTTAGTTATGCAAATATTTTAGTATAACCTTGTAACTTCAAAATTATCTTATACAAATGCCTTTGAAATAATAAGAACATTTATGCACTATTCGACTATTAAATTTTGAACAAAATTTTAAGTGTATTAATTTAAATGACCATAAAAATTACACAAAAATTTCGTGTATCAAATTTAAGTAAACATTTATAGAATTTTCAAAAATTATTTGTACATTGTAAATGATGGTTCCATGAAATGAATATAGCTCTAAAATTGAGGACGACTCACCGCTGAATATCTGCTAGGCAACCAAATTCTTTAAATATCTAGGTACTTACAATGGTAGGTGCGCGCGGGTGATACATGTGCCCGAGCTTGACCTCTATACTAACCAAACATATGTGGAAATTTCCACCCTCTCGCATAGCAACATTTAAAACTGCACTTTCAGTACAACCAACATCCAAAAGGGCTTATTACGTGTTTGGGTATCCATATTGTTTTTACTTTATTTCAATATAAATCATACTTTAGTACTTGCGCTGAAAAGAAATGGAGAAAATGATTATATAGGTAAGTTGGCGAATTATTCACCTACCGTAGATATATTTTCTTGATTATACTTAGGTCGATACTACAACTAAAAATGAAGCCACGGTATTCGTTGACACCACTTCACTTCTTTCTGGGACGGCATGTTTTATCAAAACCTGCTGGCCCACGTTAACACTTGCTTTCTGTTTACATACCGATATCAAATGAAGCTTGACCACGAGGCTACGTTGCTATCCAAGCACGCGCAGAAAAGGGGATATTGTATCAAGATACATACAAATAGAAGAGATCTTAAATTTTACTTTGAATATTTAAATATAGGTGGAGCTCTATGTATGAATTCGTAATATATTGTTTCTATTGGAATTTAATATTTATTGAATAGGTATATGGAACAAAAACGTATATTTAAGAAGCAGATAATCGTATTCGTTACAAGGGTAGCTAAGGAACCCTGTATGTGAAAACAATTAAAGATCAGGAGAGATAGAATGACAGGGCACAAGTTAAGACATGAGGGACTGTTTAGTAAGATCTTAAATTATAGACTACCAAATAAAAATAGAGTAGGAAGGCCTAGACAAAGCTATATTAGTCAAATTATTAGAGATTTAGGTTGTGAAGGGTATGTAGATCTTTTTACACTAGTTACACTAGTTCAGAATAGAATAGAATTTAGAGCTGCGTCAAACGACCTTAAGTAGGTTCAAAAACAAAACAAAAAAAAATAAATAAAAATCAGTTAACTAAATGTCACCATGATATAACTTACAATTAGTTAGCGGTCTGGCATGTTGGTAGCGATTCGTTGCTTAAGCCTTACCATAACATATAATTTATTAAACGTCACCATGACATAACTCACAATTAGTTAGCGGTCTGGCTTGTTGGCAGCGATTCGTTGCCTAAGCCTTACCATAACATATAATTTAGCACTTTTCCTTTTTTGGAGGGGATAACCAGATAATATTTCATTTCCTTATAAATGGGAATCATGTAAACATGTTGGAGTTCTTAAACAACCATCAGGTTGCTAATATCTATGTAGAGCCAGGTAGATAGAAAAAGATAGAAGAGTATAGGAAGACTTAGACCAAGTTATATTAGTCAAATTATTAGAAATTTAGGTTGTGAAGGGTATGTGGAACTTTTTAGATTAAGACAGAATAGAAAAGAAGTTAGAGCTGCGTCAAACCGACCTTAAGTAAGGTCGAGTACAAAATGATGATGATGTAAATCTTGGAATTAAGAAAAAGGCGAGTATTCTTATGAACTTTTATGGAACGTTTTAAAGGCAATGTTGTGAATTTTTGAATGTCAGTTGTGTGTATTTTCAATTACTTGGTTAGACTAATTAGTGATTTGAAATGCCAGATTGATGGGTGAAATTTAGGGTAGTAAAAGTATTAAATTTAGTAAATTTGGAATGGACAATGAAAAGATACAGAAAAAGTTGTGAGTTAACTGTCTTTTTGTTTTCGTATGGACGACATTGCACATAATTTAAGATTTATGAATGTCTTATAATTAAATATGAAAGCAGGAAATTTGTAGTATTGAATAGTTTTGTTGATGACTTAGATTTAAATTTTTTTAAAAATTTTTCTGGGATTTATTTTCGCAATACCTGGAGAGATTTGAGGGTACGAATTTGTTTGCCGGAAAGTATATTTGTATGTATACTGAAATTATTTTTATGTTTGAGGTTAAGTTTAGGTTGTTATTTCAATTGATTCGGGGCATAGGTAAAGTCAGCTACTTGTAAAGTATATCCAGTTACTTATTATTTCTGTATTTCTTTATTTTTCTTTATTTTCATTCCTCAGTGCAGTTAACCGACGCAATCTTATATTATTACAGGTTCCTCGCCCCTTCAGGCAAAATCAATTCATTTAACGCTTGTTTTACCCGTAACAATTTCCATGTTACTGGTTTTAGAGAGACACAAAACGTTCGATTATACATTTCTAAATATCAAAATAATTTTAAGAACTCTAATAGGAGTGATTCGAAAATCCGTAATTAGTATGTATTTTGTTAGGGGAATTACAAATTTGAAGCTTGTTTGACTTTGTAGAGGACGCTGGTTAATATTTTCACTAGAAAAACTTATATGTAATTTTATAGGTTCTAAGATAGCTATTAAATTGCGCAATGTATTTTCCTTAAAAAATTTTATTTTTTAAATTTTCAGTACAAATGGGAAAGAAAAAAACATTTTTGTTTTATTATTTTTCAAAATATTTCTCTTTAAGATTTATACTTTTCTGCATGCCCTCAAACCGATTATCGAAACATCCAATTCCCCTGGAAGCTTTATATCGAAAATAAAGATCGCAGTTCAGGAATTTTTGATTTGGTATTCGGGAACACGAAGTAGTAGGTAATAGAAGATATCACAAAGACAACCGAAGAAATGCTTATGTTGCATTGCTACGAGAGGTTCGCCCTGACAGTTTTTAAAATAATCTAGCAGAAAATTTTAGGTTTATCGTCAAAATAAAAATTTTAGGATACTTTACGAGATGTAAAAGTTAAATCTTTTGGGTATAATGTTTGTTCCCAGGTTATACGTGTACACCAACTCTCTAGTTAAAGGATTTACCAAAATTTCACAACTAAACTATAAGTCCACAAACCAGAGGAGCTTGGGTTTCTCTTAAAGTAGAAAGTCTGGGGTTGCTTTATGTAGTGGAAAATATTAAAAAGTGTCTGTTTTAGGCAAACAGTGTAACGGTCATTTGGGAGAGGACGTTCCCAAAAGCACCGTACGACAGAAAAAAGGGGGTTGACACAGATGAACAAAATAATTGAAGGGAAAGAATATATAGGTAAAGATATAAATTGCACGGGGTCAAGTGGTAGGCCGGTAGATAGAAAAGTACGTGCCCAGCTATACGGCTTAGCTGCTTGTGGAGAGTGGGGTGGGTGGATAACCACTCGTGGGGAAGCCAGGTGAGATTGGCCAACCGCAAGGAAGGAATAGAAATTCAGAAGGCGCCAGGGACGCCATAGAAACAAGATCCAACGTCGCGATCCCACTGCAACGCGTAGGTAACCCAGTCACACCACTGCGGGGGAAGGAAGCACTGAAGATAAAAAAACAGTGGTCATCGAAGGACAACGCTAGCTGAGAGAAAATATTAGTAATTAAAATAAATAAACACCAGGATCCAAAATTCTTTGGTATATAATGAGGTACTGACAAATAAACAGTTGGTATAAAATGAATTAATTTACCTTAAGGATTAAAGTGCTTAAGATAAACTAAAATGACGTAATGCGCAAATTCTTAAACATCAAAATCACACTATATATTAGAATTAATTGTAGAGGCCTCTTACGCACATTTCTTATATTATTAATTTTAAATTCGCGCGTTACAGATGTGTAAACTATTGCTATAAAAAAAATTAACTGTTAAATGAACTCCGCAACAAGTGTCCTGACAGGACTGTTAATTGTGGGTTTACCCAAAATAATTATTTCTTACAGCCTAGGTCAAGTACCAGTTAAATTTCGTGTACTCCTTACAACTAAAAGGTTTGGTAGGTTAACTACATGAAATAAACAAGCAGCCAACCCGTAGAAATTTTAATGCAGGCCACGCTGGTTAATTTTGGGTAAATCTTCAATATTTACGTGAGAAACTCCAAACGTTACCAGATGTGAAACATTCCAAGTGATATAATCATCTGACATCTACTATGATCAATCGAACAGCTGGAGGAATAACTATCACAAATTTCAAGATATGTGAGGAACAAAATAAAAAGTAGAGTGTAAGGTAGAGGGCATAAAATAGGATCTTATAGGCTGAAACCAATATCGTTTAGGATTAAGTAATTATAGCATTACTATATATACAAATGACGATAACAAATACAGATATAACGAAGTTGCCTCTTATTTTATTAGTAAAGAATTAATTAGTAGTAAGTAAACTCGACAGTACCCATTAACAAGGTGTAAAATTAGCAGAACGAGTTCACCATGCAATGAAACAAGAACCAATGCCTTCCTAAACGTTAGCAACTTCAGATTAGAATTGAATTGCGAACGTTAGATAAATACCAATAAGAAATAAACAACAAATGAAACGACTGTAATGCAGCTACAAGGTAAATTGTGAAGTGAAGCTAAGCCAAGAGATGGCGTGACAGATCCTAACAAATCTAATAATAATTATAAAATAGAAAAAGCTGAACTGTATGAAAATTAGCACGTTACAACAGGTTGCTCTACTGTTGAAAAGAATCCCATTGTTAATGCCTTTTAATAGTTTAATTTATTATACATATAAATTGCATATTAGTTGTAGAAATTATTAAGTACCGCCTTGACTTGTACATAAGTAACCCCCATCATTCACGGTCCAATACGAACCAACCCGAACTTTATGTCCTTTTGGTTCCTGCCGTAACGTTAAAAAAGAGTCGTTCTCGAACTTTGTGCGCAACACGTCGCGTGTTACAGACGACCATTCAAAACCTACATGAAGGTAACAATTCGCCCAAGTGCGTGACGTTTTTCGTTGTGAACAATAGCTAGCATCGGCATTAAAACATTAGTGCTTATCAACATATCAACCTATAGATCTACAGTCCACATTCAAAAATCGAAGATATCAACAGCAGACCTTTAGAAGCATGCCGGCGTGATTGTAAGTATTAACCAGTGTACGTTATTTCTTTTTAATCTGCACGGCATACTGTACACCCATTGAATTAGCTCTAAAAGCAAAACAGGGAAAATTTCCGGAAGGTTTGAAACCACCTAAAACCAGCAGTAGGAAAGTGTGGGCGACTCCGTAACGCAGTTGGTATGCGTGTGACTACTACGCCCAAGGTCCCGAGTTCGAATCCCGACACGGTCCGCTTGGAAAATGTTAAGCGAGCATTTTTCACAAAAATACGCCCTCGTTCAGATGAAAAGTAAAATGTAAGTCCCGTGTGTGAGTGTTGTCACGCACGTTATAGATCCCTACCTTGCTTGGAACAGCAAGGATTCGGCAAAATTAAAAATTTTTCAGGTAAAAACTCGCTTCCTGGCCAATGTAGTACCTTCGGGTGGAGCATTGGAAAATCACATATAAGTAGGAAAGTGTTGTGTTGGACGACGGTTCTGTGCCAGAATCAGTACCGTCTTCTACTCCTAGACTTTGAAAAGGACGTCCATCAATATTAGTTCTTTAATACGATACAATTATGCTACATTTACAATTGAAATGCTGAAATCGTTAAAATGTCCGACTGCGGCGACTGCTGTTTATTTTTCAAATCTAGCTCTCTGCATTGCATAAATATCAACCTTTAGGTTTGCGCTTTCTCTTCATATATAAAGACCGATTGTGATGCTTTATAAAGTGAAGCTTGTCTAATAAATTCAAGTATAAAGGTAAGCGTCCCAAATGGAAGATTATTCTTTCAGTTGAAAAGCATTCCTTGTATGCACAAATTTTCCTTCCGTGGCGTCATTTTTCGCTCCAAATATTTTAAAAGCGCTTAATGCAAATGTAATTCCTTTGTTTCACCGTAGATTCGAATACGGAATAGTACAATATTCATGAACTCTATATAGCCGAACATTTATTCCAATCGAATGGAAAAAGTAATTGGAAGTATAAAACTGTTGCCTGGCTAAATATTTATGGTGTTCGATAATTTAGCTGATAATTTTACCACTTAACCAAATTGAAAATTGTGTGGAGCGGTGAATAGTAATTCGCTATAAATAGCTCCATTAGAAAAAACAGCGATGCATTCGCAATTCTTATCGTTTTAAAAGCTTCTTTTAATTTTCTATATACAGTTGGGAATTTAAAATCAGAAAAACTTATTTTCCTCATCCTGCAGCTTCTTCCAACACATTTCTTTAAGATACGCAACAATTACGAGTACCACAATTTAGTTTGTACATCAAATCTACCTCGGTTTGTACATCAAGTTGTAACCGCCCCGAAACGAAAAACAAACTACCAGACATAAAATTTAAACAAAGAGGAAGTACAAGGACAAATGTCCTGGAGCATAGGGGGCGGGCAACAACCCTCAGCTTGTGCAGCAGTGAGTGGGCGAGGTTCCAAGAAAGAAGTCCCCCAGCGACGGCAACCGACCAGAATAGACGCCCCCTAAATCACGATAAGCTGTACCCCCACGAAGTCGACTTGCGAGAGTTCTCCCGATAATAGCAGATACTCCAAACCGCACACTATTGGAAAACAAAACAAAATACGCAACTCAGCTCAAAAAATAATCATTAGACTTATAAATCACTAAGTAATAGAAATAATAATCAAGTAAATAACAAATAATTCAAAAGTTGCTCGGATTTTATTTTCCATAACGGAAATATAAATAATTACTTTTTCATTTGAGCCATGAGTACGCGATCGAATCTCGTCTTGGAACGCAAGTTCATACTCTATGGTAAAAAAAGTAGAACGTAATTTATCTTCAAATTCATCCCAAGAATTTATAGAATATTTGACAGCCCTGTACCGGATAAGGGCGGAACCGTGAAGCATTTCGGTGGCTGAATTAAACAATAAGCCTTTGGCAACTCTGCGCAATTCGCAAAGTTTATCAACCCGTTGAAGAAAAATCGTTAACACTAGAAGTGCCATATCATAACTAAGATTCCATTTATGTACGGCGAGAAAAGATAGGTACGCAGTAGGTTTATTTATATTAAACATTCTACTGTTGTTGTCAGTATAACCACAATTTACCAAAGTCTTGAATACTTGGACATTCAGTTTTAATTTAGGGTGCAATGTCCTGATTATAATTACTCAAGCTGTGGTAACAACAAATTAGGTTGGTCTATAAGACTAACTTCACCTAAAGGTACCTCTAAATCAATTAACGAAATCTGATTTTCTCTAAGAGGGCTAGAAATATTTCTACTACCGGACAGACTTCCTAATTTAGTACGCAAACAGTCATTCAAAGATTGAATTTTAGTAATTAATTTATCTATACGTAAGACATGCTGTTCATTCACGTCTAATATTCGTTTAAGTCTATTTTGCTACATGTAAAAGTCACGTAGAAATTCGTTTACTCTCACTAAACTATTAGTAGAATCAAAATTTTCAATGTCGCTTTCTAAATCACCGAGTGTTGTAGCACAAAATGCAAGTTCTTTATCAGATAATAGATTTATGATTGAATTCGAAACAAACTCAATAGTGACATCAGCTTTCAATAAATCTTTTAGTAGCTTACGCTTTGCTTCGACATTAGTTTTATCTACTCTTAATGCTCTAATATTCAATTAATCAGTGAGTTCGTCTCCCAATAAACGATAGCAATCCATTTAAAAAAAAAAAACAATTCCCAATAACTTCAAAATCGTTTATGCCAACAAACAAAAACAGTACAATACTGAACAACAAACAAATACCAGGCAAGAAGACTCACGTTGGGCGCCAAAAATATCTAACCGCCACGAAACGAGAAACAAACTACCAGACACATAAAATCTAAATAAAGGGGAAGTACAAGGACAAACGTTCTGGAGGCTAGACGGCCGCCAGCAACCCTCGGCTAGTGCAGCAATGAGTGGGTGAGGTCCCAAGAAAGAAGTCCCCCAGCGACGGCAATCGACCAGATGTAAACTGATAACCCAAAATAGACGCCACCTAAATCACGATAAGCTATACCCTAACGAAGTCGATTTAGGAGAGTTCTCAGGATAATGGCAGATAGTCCAAACCGCACACTACTAGAAAACACAACATGAAATACACAATTCAGCTAAAAAAAATCATTAGACATATAAATCACCAGCATAAGTAACAGAAATAATAATCAAGTAAATAATAAAATAATTCAAAATTTGATTGGATTTTATTATTATTATCTTAATAACAACTAATTATTTGTATACACTGTAACAGTTTTTTTGACCACTGCAGAGCACCAATAAATTATTAGTTGTATACACCTTTTGTCTAGTCCATTATACCAGTGAACATCTTCAATTAAATAAATAACTGTGTTGGAATCATGTGGTAACCGCAATACAGAGATGTTAGTTTGGTTGCTAACATCAGCTTTCCTATTTCGTGCGCAATATGTCGGCGGTCACTTTAGTAGCTAGAATACTTGGCACGAAGATATCATGGGGAACCTGAAGGTTCTAGCAAGTAATTTGCGTGTGGCTTTACGCCGTAGTGGAGCTCAAGTGTAATGAACACTTGACTTAGTGATTTCTAATAATGGTAAGCAATTAAATATTATTTACTAGACGAACTAAATAATTCTGTTGTAGCGCTCCTTTGGCGTCGCCGTGGATCAATGTAGTAAGCGTAAGACTACGGATCTCAAGATCTTGGGTTCGAATCCCGACACGGCCGACTGCTTGAAAAATGGCAGGTGAGCATTTTTCACAAAAATTACGCCCTCTTTCGGATGAGAGGTTAAATGAAGGTCCAGTGTGTGAGTGTTGTCACGCACGTTAAAGATCCCTACCTTGCCTGGAACGGCAAGGGTTCGACAAAATTCTAAATTTCCAGGCAACAAACAACTCGCCTCCTGGCCAATGTAGTACCTTCGGGTGCAGCATTGGAAATGTAAATGCACTGTAGCGCTCCTTTTATACACTCCTATAATTATTCTTTTAAGTATTTCTCTTACGAATACTTTTGCATATTTTTATGAATACCCTTTAAATAATCTTTTTGTATATTCATTTGAAAACTCCTTCGTATATTCCTTGTTAGAATGATTCCGTTTTATCTAGTTTTATAAAAATCAGGCCGTTTAAATGTTGTGTTTCAAGATGATATGGATCCTTTCTTTGCATTTACGATTATCGAGTTTATAGTTCAATTACTTCAACATAGCGATAAGAAAATATTGGTGTAGCATGACCGTCCTTCAACTTTACTATAATAGTTGGTTTTAATGAAATGTTCTGCGATGAAACTGTGTGTTTTAAATTTTAAGGAAATGTTCTGCAAAGTGGATAGCAATTTTATGGTTTGAATCTAACGTCCGATAATTAATAATAATAGTCTTTTTGGAATTGCTAGTATGAATTTATAAGTAACTATATGAACAACTACATGATGATAATTATTTTGGTAACGATCTACATATAGTAGTACATCAAAGTTTTGGATATTTGTGATATCCGTTGTAATGGATTTTGGTTTGCCCCGTTGGTGCGTATAGGAAATACGCTTTAAGCTCATATGGTCAAGTACAAGAATCACGCAGCTGATTATTTGCAGTACAACACGTGCAGGCGACGTCAATTGTTTGTCCAAGGACCGTATGTATAAACACGTGTTCCAACATGATGTAGCGCCATCATACAAACAACACCTGTTGAAACGAGGTAAAAAATTTGTATTATTCTTACATCACGTCTGCACTTGGCAAACCTTGATACAAGGCTGCACCAGAAAATAACTTTAGGATGACCTATTACTATTAATTTGTTTAACAAACTAGAAAGGACTTTGATAAATTTTTATTGCCAATATAAATGCAGTGTAATAACAGTTATTATTATTAATGAGTTTTATTATTATTCTTATTATTAGAGTTCTGATTAAAGTTTCATTTATGCATAATTTTAATTACAGCTTTTGAACATTGAATTATTAGACAATTTAGATATTTTCATATATATTTGTAAACAGAATAGCAGATCTGGTATTTTTGGTATAAATTTGAGTTAATTTTTGTAGTAAAAAAAACTCTTAAAGTTTTGGATATTTTTTTCGAATTCATAGTCCTACCTCAGGGTAGATGAAATTATATTATCCTTTTTAAACGTAAATTTTATACATGCAATTTTTTTATGAAGAAACAACTTTTGATTAAAGAATCAACATATAATTCTCTTAATTAATTGTTTTATTTTGAACAAGTGAGTTCAGAAATAGTGTAACCAGGTCAATGAACAAAAGGCATAAATACCTTCGAGGTAATGATAGTGGTAACTCCGATTTAACAAAGAATTTGAAGTCTAATATTTGTGTTCATAAAATTGTGTGATATAATTAATCTTTTCAGTTTTTTTATGAGGTAGCAAGAGTATACCTCTTGTGTCCTCACTTTGTTAATTTAATTCAATTTTCTTTACAGCACCTGCGTAAGCAGTTAATACGATATTCCTCTCTAAGAACTTCCAAGTCCCCCTTAGTGAAAGCCTGTGTTTAAAATGTAATGACTTGGTGGCGCCCCCCCCCCAAACCCCTGTTTTAGTATGAATTAAGCCCTAGTAAGCAAATAATGTTTTGTAAAAAAAACCACGACCAATCCTCATAAGCTCTACCCGAGGAATAGACCCCTAGCATAGTCGGAAGATATTTGCGTTCCATCATTTTAAGGAAATGAAATCCTTCCTTAAAGTTCACTGGTTCCATTTGGGAATATTAAAGAACCTACGGGTTACTTTAATTATTCAATTAACCCCAAGTGTAAGTATTCATTTTATAAAAACACTTCAATTTTTTTTTATAGAAAATTATAATTCAATTTAACTGATATGAGAGTTACGACAAAAAAATACTTACGCCAACAATAAATGTTTGAATAGAGCGCTGTGAGCTGTTATTAATAAAAACACGCTTTTATAATATTTTATACGAGTCAGGGGGATGGTATCAAAAACCTCAATTTGTATGCTTTTCTGTGAAAGTAAGGCCGCTAACTAATAACTTTAGTTTGCTAAAAATACCAAGTACATGTTACGTTAATGCCGCTATTTGAATCAAATTCTATAGTGCAGCAAATTGCAGTTAATTTATAATTATAGTATTTCGGTACAAACAAAATAATGGCACAATAATCAGGACCAGTACTTATGTAACAAGGTGTGAAAACGCCACTTTTAATCCAAGTTGACTGTATGAGAATGATATAAAGCGTCTTCTTGAACGCTCTCAATAGTTGAATAATAAATATTTAAAGCGAGCACTTACCTGAGGTTGGTGTATACAAACCTATACCTGAAGTACGGCACGAGTTACATATCCCCAAATCAATAAATGTATATTTTAATGGAATTATTAAAACTTAAGAATTATTGTTACATTGTATAAATTGAAGGACATAATAAAAGGTTAATGAAAGTTCACAAACCCGACATGAGCATGGAAACACATTGTATTCCAGACGTAATTTGACACTTGCAAGTGCAGGTCACAGTAGGTTATAAGACAGCAACTATTAGAATTAAGATTATTAAAATGTAATACTTTGTATTGTATCAAGAAATAGCAGACATACGATCTGCATTTCCCATAAAGTGATGTAAGAGCAGGGATAGCATAAATACCCTGAGAACCCCAGGAGGGTCAGTCAGTCTGAGAACTCCATAACTTTAGCATTGTTAGTTGCTCAAAGCTACTCACCTGTAATTATTAATTATTGATTATTGATTTGTAACTTATAGTAATTTTCAATTCAAGTACTTAATGTTTAATGTATTAAACGTTCCATTGTTTTAAAAGAAATAGTCATTTTGTAATTAATAAATTAAAATACACTTGATAGGAGTGTAAATTTGGAAATAAAGTTTTTTTAAAAAAGGCCCAAAACCTATTTCACGCAGCAGCTGGAATAGTTGTCCTTATCGGTCGTCAAGTTACCACCAGATTAAGTAGACAAGGACTTGTACCAGAAACCACTAGGGTAGTTCTTGGATGTCGCAGATAATACAAAATGAGTTAAACGACGTAAATAGGTAGACCATCATTACGTACAAGTATACAAAGAAAAGAAAAAGAAAAAAAACCTATACTTGACCAAATTAGTATCAATAACATAAAAACGGTTTTTCAATCCACAAACCGTTCGAAAACGGGTTCGTCCAAAACCCAGGCGGTATTACAAATTTAACAAACGGTGATAAGAATAAATTTCAATCAAATCTACAAAGAAATAACGTTGTAATAAACTGCAATTAATAAAAAAACTTACCGATTGTAGAAAATCCCAACATGGAAACATTAGGTGAAACTAAACATTCAAGTTTACACTAAAATTCAGCCAAATAATTTACCAGCAGCTAAAATTCTAGACGGTAACATCATCGAGGGCTGGTTTGCAGATGTATGCAGTATAATGGTTTCCATGTAACTGCTTTTTATAAAACTTTGTTTTGGTGTTTATTTAATGTGCTTTAACTCTTTGTGCGTTTGAGTGATTATTTCTATGAATTTGATGGAATTAAAATTTTATTGAACATTATATGTAAATGAAAACATGTTTATGTAGAAAGGGATAATTAATGTAAGAATAACAAGGCTGTTTTGTACAAAGTAAAGGGAACATTTGTTACTGCACTGCTGTAATTTTGCACACAAATTTAGAGTTACTGTGAGCTCATATTAAGACAAGGGTTAAAGTCAGGTATGATGTTAGCCCACTTACTTTAATAAGGTATATGTATCATAAAATTTTTTAATCCAAACACATATTTTTTAAATGAATTGTTTCTAATCAAAGATATATTATTGTATGTCAGTGAACAGTTGTAATGAAAATAGTTTTGGAAGATGTAAATTTTATGTGTGATGTATTTTGGTAGTTGTGTTATTTTGGATAGGCTTGTAGAGAAATATTTGTCTTTCAGATTACAGCATAGTGGCAGTTAGGAAGAGTTTGAGATTCAGAAGACTAAGTAAGCTTCTTTGTTAGTTTCATAAGCATTGTAGGAACAAAGCGGAGCAGCCGAGATAAACTTCACAAGTCCAAGGAGCTGAACTACACAATATAATAGCTCACCAACGGATGGGGCTCGAGTAAATAGAGCCAGAGCTTCACGATATTTATGGTGGCCCATTCGTGAAGCTTTTCCAGAGTATTTATGGCACCCCAATTGTGGGGCACGATTAATCCTGTTTGAGAGTTCCTGTAAGAGGTTCACGATACTAAATATATATAAATTATATATATTGATGTGACAATGACCGCACATTGAAGCGCAGAGTGATATAAAATTGGCCCCACGTTGAGGCGCCGCTGAAAGAGTAATATGAAAATGACCGTTCGTTGAGGCGCCACTGAAAGAGTGCTGTGCCAACGCCGCACGTTGAAGCATCACTAAAAGAGTGCTGTAACAACGCCTCGCTCTGATGCACCGCTAATGCTGCGATACACATACAGCAAATTGTAAAATTTGAAATTATTCATTTACCTTCTTTTCTAACTTTGCCTGGCTAGCTCAATGAAAAAGTTGGAATTTATAAAATGAAATCAAACACGGCAAAATCACAAAGCATTTATACATAAAATATTTTCTCTCGTACAAAAGCATATAAAACATTTACAGCATGTTTCTTTCAAACATCAAATTATTTCTAACAAGTACTTTTATACTTAATTATAAAAAAATGTTCCTTATCTTATTTAAATTTACAGAACTAAATCTCTTCTCTTATGGATATTTTATCTGGTTTTTTATTTTCACGCTTGTAAGGTTTGTTTGGCCAAAAAGAATCCTTGACAGATAATCTATTAAAAGGTGAGAGTGTTTCAAACTCTGAACACAAACTTTCCTGGAAATAACCCTTACAAAAATAAAGTGATTAGGACTAAATGACAAATACTCAAATATCAGTTTTTTAAAAAAATTATACTTGCAAAATCCACGAAGCGTTTTTTATCCAATTCGTAATTAAATATCTTCTTATTTTAAATTGACGTTCAAATCAGCTTGTAAAATTTTTATGTTATTCACATCTCAATTTAGAAACAGCAGTTACCAATTTTCATATTTGCTTAAATCTTCCTTTCAGTTATTTAATAAAATTTTTAAAGAAGCGTTAGATAGGCTTTGGGCCTATGGGAGATTCTTTTTAAAAAGTTTTGTCGCCAAAAACTCTTTTATCAAATTTATTTTTAATTGTTTAATTACAAAAAATGACTTATTTCAGTGACAACAACTTAGACGTTTATATTCATTAAACATTAAGTAATTGAAATTGACAAAAATACTTGAAGTTAATAA
The DNA here is from genome assembly GCA_036346225.1 of Platerodrilus igneus. Taxonomy (NCBI): domain Eukaryota; kingdom Metazoa; phylum Arthropoda; class Insecta; order Coleoptera; family Lycidae; genus Platerodrilus; species Platerodrilus igneus. The sequence goes on along the minus strand of JARFIW010001049.1, from coordinate 1,776,773 downwards.
ATCAATAATTAATAACTAAAAATTACGGTGAGTAGTTTGAACAAGCAACAATGTTAAATATATGTAGGTCGAAAACTAACTGACGATCAGGTACTGCTTACAGTATTTATGAAGCAATGGACCGCACTGCATCTTGTGGGAAAGTGCAGATCTTGCTGTCTGCAGTTTCTCGATAATCATACAATGTCTCATTCTTAGTAAGTTTAAATACGTCTGCTTGATTGCAGTTCATTGTTTCTGCACCTGCAGTATCGGGTTGCGTCTGGAATACAAAGTAGTTGCTTCCTTTCTTATTTCTGATATGAATTCTGATTCACTTTTAATTATAACCTTCATTTAATACAATGTAACATTCTATTTCTAAGACATAATAAATGCGTTGAATTTTATATATATTTTAATATGGGGGATATGTAACTCGTTATATTGAAAAATTTTCCCTCTTTATTGTATATAATTACATTTAATAATTTCCATTTTTATGCAGGTTACGTTTAAAACCACTTTTTTATTCAATGTAACACCATAATTATTAAATTAAGATATGCGTACTGCATACTTCAAATATCATCTTCGCACAGCAACAGCTCGCGACTTAATAAAAATAACATTTCGCGATCAAATTCATGAATAAATGCTTCCATTTATATACAAAATTATCAATTTTCTAGAAGAAACTAGTGTTTTCGTGATTCCATTCCAAATAATACACGCTTTTCTGATTCAATTTTCCGGGAATTTCTCATTAGTGTTCGAAATAGTCGCGTTTTATTACCTCGTTAACGCGTTCCTTTTATTAGTGACATGCACAGTTCGTTCTACTCTAACACATAACATACGGTTACTGTGGCGTCGCATATTAATGCGAAAGAGAAAGATAATAAATTTTTATTGGCTAGTTTATGGTTTTTTAGTGTTCTGACCGCTTCTTGGAATAAATGTTTCATTTATTAATTAGATATTTACGTAGTTCTAAGTACGGATGACTCATCCTTTCTATATTCCTAATATTCTAAATGATTTTTTATTTGAAATGAATTATGTAATACACGGGGTAATTCATTTAAGCTTTAATGGATTTATAATGCAAATTAGTTGCATTTTTAAGAAAATATTTGCTTTCACGGTAAAACGTATTTTAATACCCAAAATTAAGACACAAAATTATTTATTTTTATGCATGGAAAGGGCATTTTATTTATTACAAACGAATAGCTTTTATATTTATCTTAAAATGATCGATTTGCGTTCGCATTTAATGCGTTAATTATTTTTACATATACAGCTTACGTTATTTACTATATATTTACAATACGCTTATATCATACAGGGTAATTATTCATACACGCAAAATTTGCGTTTTTGCTTGGCATTTTAATGAATAAAGAAACGACGTGTTCTTAAAATATGAAGCCTTAGCAAAAGAGATCGCTTCAAAGTGTAATATTGCGACTGATTTAAACTGTTAGACCTCGAAAAATTAAAAGATTTCGCGATGAGTTAGCTTCTGATTATGTAAAGAACAGTCTATGTCAAAAATTTAAAATGAATATCTTTTTTATAGCGTTAGATACATGTATACAAACTATAAGAAGCAGATTTAAAGGTCTTTTAAAAATTCTCAAAAATTCTCTTGTTTAACGATTGAAAAAATTTTAAACGGACAAGAAGATAGAAACGTTGATTGTGTTTCAGTTTTAATGCAATTTTACGAAATTGATTTAAATACTACTGACACAATTGACGAATATAAATCATTTTGTTCATTTTTGAAAAATGTGACAAAAGATTATAAAATTGTCACTGAAGAACTTTCATCATTTCTTGTATCGAATAATTTACAGTTCACGTTTACCAACATTTCAAAATTATATAGAATATTTTTTACTATAGGTACGAACAGCGCATATGCTGAAAGAAACTTTAGTCGTCTTAAACAAATTAAAACATATCTTAGGCCAACTATGTTACAAGAAGGATTAAATAATTTCTCCATTTTAAGCTGTAACAATTACGATTTTCTGTTATTTAAATATACAATTTTGTTCAATACACCTAATCAATAAATGTTAAATTTCTATTAAAACCTTTTATTATAAATTCATACATAGTACGCCATCTACATTAGAATAGCATAAGTACACTTTAAGTGAACTTCTAGTTGTTTGTATCTTGTTTCAATATCCTCTTTCCCGGCGCATGCTTGTATAACTAAGCTTGCCTCGTGGAATAAGCCATTTTGATATCAGAGGTAGTCCGTAGACCAGTATTATCCTGGTCTTGCAAGTTTTTAATTAAACATGCCGCCCGAACAATTATTTTAGTGGAGTCAACATGTACCATAAGATAGTTTTGGTAATCGCACCGACCTAAATGGTTGTAGATATATTTTTACGCGCAAGTTCTTCTTCTCCTTTTTTTAGTTTGGAGTTGTAAGGATTAAACTACCTATCATTAAATATAAAGATAATTATAATTCCGAATTTTAAAATATTAAATTCAAGTTAGAAGTAATGAAGTTATGGAAATTTAAGTATTATAAAGAAAACAATCGTTAAACATAAGGCAAGTACTAGAGTAAGAAACAGCTTCAATTGTTACTAGGCAGGAATGTAGAAACCCGCACATGTGATTGGTTTGTATGAAGGTTAAATCCGGACCCCTGCGTCAGCCCCGCTCAACTATAAGAGTAAGGACGCAGATGTTTAAAAAAATTTTTTTTTTTTAAAAAAGAAAAACCGGCCGCCAAGCATATGGCCAGCGGTGAGTCATCCTCCATTTTTATACTTATATCTTTTCAAGAAACTTTCAATTAAAATGCTCAGATAAATTTTCGAAGAAGCTATACATAAGTTTGTTTAAAATTAATTCTCGAAATTTTGCTAAAGTTCATAGTTCAATTAATTTGTTTCATTTAAAAATTTAATTTAAAAATTTAGTATTTGAATAAGGCATAATTGACCTTAACATTTTTAAGATCTTTGTATAAGATTATGTTTGAAGTTTCAAAGTTGTATTGAAAGGTTTGCTTTATTGAACATGTGATATGATAAGAATTGTTTGCCGAATTATTGTGTATAACACATTGTGATAATACACCTGAAGTATAATTGAATGTCGACAATAAGTACTTCTCTTTGACCTTTGATTTTATTAAAGATAGCTATTAAAAATGTACAACCATAACCAGAGAAATTATTTTTGAATATGTAATTTTTTTTGTGAACTAAAAAGGATCCTATTCTAGTAGCATGAAGTCACTGTAACATAAAGTAGAAGTAATATATTTCTTAAAGAGAACTGAAATAATTTATGCAATTAATAAAACAATATTCCAAGAATGCTTACAGATTAATATTAAATAGTGAAAACGGAACTGTTTCGAAAGTCTCCGTATAAATAAGTTGTATAAACAATGTATATATAAATATTTAAAAAAAAAAATTAATAGAAAAAATATTAAGTTGTCTCAAAATTTTCTTTCTTTGAAGTCAACAGTAATTATCCTACAGAAGCAAATTGTTTATAATTAAGAAACTTTAGTACTGAAGAAAGGTATTATTGGTGTTGAAGTTAAAAGTTTTTCTTGAAAGTATAGTTTTGACTAGTGAATTTACATATAATTATTTTTGTGATAAAGTGACTAGGCTCTAATGAAGCCCTAGTTTGAAAATGTTTAGGTGTGATTAAATTTTCAGATAGCACGAGATCGTCGTTCCTATTCCAGGTTGCAGAGACCACAGTAAGTATTTTTGTTTATGTTGCTCGTCATAATTTTTTTTTTCTTTCGAAGATTTCCGTATCTGATCTTCGAATAATTTTTTATAAAACACTCATTAAGATACGGTGGCGTCGAATAAAATTTCTTTTGCTTTATCATATACCATCCTACGACCCTAGCTCATAGCTCTGCCCTAAGTTGAAGAAACTTAGCTGTCTGGAAGAACTCTTTAGAGGGACCCTTTTTTCTCAAAGCCATCAACATCCTTTTTACCCTGGGCTTGACTATCAAACAGGAACCCCTCGTAATCTATCGAGGCTCTGCCGCCTGTATGGTAGAGCAGACATATTATTTTTCTTTGGAGGAAATTAAGAGGTTACAAAGCATTGAATCTGATTATGCAAAACAAATAGATTTACTGTTATTGTGGATTAGTTTAATTAAATACATTAAAACAAGGCGAATGGTGTTGTTAGTACTTAACTATTTTTTGCAATATCGTATTTTATTGTTGTTTTTTTCATGCAAAAAAAGAATATTTTTTTAGTTAACTATACATATTATAACTTGAACTGTACATACTAATAAAAATAATATTTTAAAAATAGGTATCTACAAACTTTTTGCCGCTTTTTCAATGACCTACCCCACCCGCCTTCAAATGCTAGAAACGTCACTGGTCGGCGCTGGATAAAAATATATTACCTTTTAAAATTTCTTGTTTACAGTAATCACCTACACTCATTGGTCATCTGACTAATGTTTAATTTACAAAATAATTACAGCATCTAAGGAATTCAATACGGTCTTCAACATAAACCATTAGATTGCAATAAAATCACATAATTCGATCTTATACATAGGAAACGGAGAACAACATGTGATTTTATTTTATTGAAAGTGTCGTCTATATACATAACGTTATCATCAGAAATTATACAACATCAATATCAAACAACGAAGCCAAGCTGAGCAAAAGGACCAAAAAGGTTTTATTCAATATACAAAATGAAATCTGGAGTTCATATAAAACCATGAAGTTGTCAAGTGTATCGTTATCGAACATGACGTGTGTTTTTAATCAAAATGATATACGGAAACCCATTAAATAACTGAAACGTTATGGAAATTTGCATGTGGAATTTCAAACACATATAATTTACTGGCCGTTTAAATGAAATAGAATTAAAATGATATTTTCAATTTCTTATTTCTGTTAAATTGGTATTTACATTTCCCCTAAAAGTTGCATGCCGAAAATACCTAAGCGAGATAAAATGGTTGTATTTATTTTTTAAAGACAATTTCTTATAAAGTATAACCACAGGGGCCATGCATTGATTAGTCAGTTTTTTTATTAATGTTTTAAAACTGTTTTGCTTATTCCAAGTTTTAAGGTATACAAAGTAAACAACTAAATAAAGCGCCGGGGATAAACGATATACCCGCAGAATTAATAAAATATGCAAGTCAGAAATTATTAGACAGATTATATGAACTATTAAAAGTAATATATGACACAGGTAAGTACCCAATAAATTTCGAAAAAAATATTATTCCAATCCCAAAAAAGGCATAGGAGCTGATAGGTGTGAGAATTTTAGAATGGTTAGTTTAACTTCCCACGCTTCCAAAATACTAACAATCATCATCATCATTAGGTCTTTAGGCCTAGAACTGGTTGGACGCGTACCCTCATTGTTTCCAAGTCTGAACCAACCTACGCATTTCCCTGAAATTTGCACAGTCTGCATCTATCACTATCTGTGTGCTAAAGTCTGATCTCAGTCTACTTCTACCTTTTTCCTATCTCCGCTTGTAGTATATCCCGTACTATACCCAAGAAATGCCTTAGAACGTTTCCTGTCCTTCCATTTCTCCTACTTTTTCATTTTCCATAGACATCTTTATTTCTCTACTATTTACACAACCCATTTGTTATTAACTTTTTCGGTCCATGCTACCATCTTCATACATCTAAAGCACAACATTCCAGAAGGCTTCTATCTCTTTCTGTCTACTTTTCCTACTGCCCCTATTTCATAGATGTATTGTGTTGTGCTCCACACTATGCTTTGAATAGTTTTCTTCTTGTATCTATGTTCGTTGTCTTTAAACATAGCTGCTGTTCTTTCTTGTTTGATGCAGTTCGGTCACCTACTTTAGTTTTACAGTTATATACCCCATTTCCCCGATATTCAGTGGTATATGAAGGGGGTAAGCAACCTTTGGCTGTCAAGTTCACCCAGCACCTGAACCTTTGTTGAATTAATAGCTTTTTCCAATTTAGCCTTTCGCACAATCAACGCTAGTTGAAAATATTTCACAACCAACACCTGTAGTTGTTTATAATAATCATCAGATTTAAGAGCACTTATTTTTTTGTTATTGGATTTTACATCTTGAAACTGGCTGGACTTGTACCTCAGCTTATTTATGTTCTGAGCTAGCTTACACCGTTCGCTGCAATTCTCACAACATTCGATATATAGTTCGATTTCCTTCTATTCTTTTCTAATTATATGCCCTATTTCACCGAGATTCAGTGGTATGTGAAGAGGGTTAAGCAGCATGTGGCTGCCAAGGTTCCCTCAACACTTAGACATTTGCCGTATTAATAGTTTTCAAATAAATCCTTTCGCACAATTAACATTAGTTGAAAGTATTGCAAAACCAATATCTGTAGTTGTTTATAATAATCACTATGTTTAAGAACAGTTATTATTTTTGTCATTAGTTTTTCCATCTTGCGCTGGTTGGAAGCGTACCTCTGTGCTAGCCTACACATTTCCCTGAAATTCTCACAGCCTACATCTTTCACTATCTGTGTGCAGTAGTCTAACCTAGGTCTACCTCTACTTCTCTTTTTTCCTATCTCTGCTTCTAATATATTCCGCACTATTCCCTCACGTCTTAGTATGTGGTCATCCCATCTCTCCTATTTTTTACTGTTTTCCACATAGTTCTTTCTTCCCCTACCATTTCTAGTACCTCTTTGTTCTTAACTTTGTCTGTACATGGTATCTTCATCATCATCTTAGCATGTGGCCTATCATCCTACATCTCCTATTTTTTACTGTTTTCCACATAGATATTTCTTCCCCTACCATTTCTAGTACCTCTTTGTTCTTAACTTTGTCTGTCCATGATATCTTAGGTCTGTAGCACCACCTTTCAAAGACTTCTGCCTTTTTCTTGTCTGTTTCTACTACTGTCCAGGCTTCACAGCCATAGAGTGCTGTGCTCCACACATATGTTTTAAGCAATCTTTTCCTTGTTTCTATGTTTGTTGTCTTTGAACACAGTAGTTGCCTTTTCTTGTTGAATGTAGCACGACCTTGTGCTGATCTTTGTTTTATATTTTTTGCGCTCTTCCCATCTTGCGTTATTTGACTTCCTAGGTAGCAGATATCTTTAATCTCTTGTAAGTTCTCTTGTACTCCAGTTTTTAATTTATTTTTCCTTCCTTTGCATACTAGTACTTAGTTTTGTTTTTGTTAATTGTCATACCGTGTCTCCCTGTTAGAACTATTTCCATTTCATTAAGGCAGCTTCTAACTCTTCCTTGCTAGATGCTAATACAGCTATATCATCTGCAAATCTAAGCATATCAATCTTTTGTCCCTGCATAATAATTCCAAATTTCTTCTTGCATTTGAGTGTATTCATTGCTGCTTGGAGGTACAAGTTAAAAATTAATGGGGATAGGACACATCCCTGTCTCACCCCTTTCCTAATATTCACTTTTCTACGTTCCTGCTCAATTCTATTACCGCTGTTTGCTTTTTATACAAGTTATGTACTATCCGTCTATCCCTAAAACTCATTCCAATCTTTTCGAGTATTTCCAACATCTTTTTTCCATTTTACACTATTGAATGCTTTTTCAGATCTACGAACCCTATATACACGCTTTCCCTCTTTTCTATCGTTTTCTTCATTATCGCCTTCAGAGCTAAAATAGCCTCCCGTGTTCCCCTGTTTCGCCTAAACCCAAATTGATCTTCTCCTAGTATTTTTTCAACTCGTTTTTCCATTCTAGTTAATATTTTGGACACGTGTGCTATCAAACTTATTGTTCGAAAATTTTCACATCTATCAGAACCTCTCTTTTTTAGAATAGTGACTATGATGTTACATTTGAAATCTTTGTGTATCTCGCCTGTCTCATACATATAGCTCACAATTTGGAAGAGATGTTCTGTTACTGCTTGTCCAGCGGCTTTTAGAGTTTCTGCTTGCACCTTATCTGTACCAGGAGCCTTACCATTTTTCAGACCCTTTCATGCTAATTCAAACTCATCTCTAAGTATAGGATATCCCAAGTCGTTCCTTTCAACGTCTGATTCCTGTTCTAATGCTGTTATTTCCTCTCCTGTATATAAATTCCCTATATATTTTTGCCATCTATCCACTTTCTTTACGTTTTCTATAATGACGTTTCCTTCCGCATCCCTTATATTTTTGCTATACGGTTTTATATCCCTAAAATTTATTTTAATTAATTTGTATGCTTCGCCTGTTTTTCCTATTTCCATCTTAGTTTGTACCTCTTTGTACTTTTTCATCAATCCATTGTTTTCTAGCTTTTCTGCATTTGCAAATAATTTCTCATTTTATGGCGTTGTATCTCTGTTTTCCTGTTTCATCCGATCTATTTTTGTATTTTCGTCTTTCTTCTACTAAATTCCCTTGTTATCCATGGTTTTGTATTTTCTTTTTGTGTATACCCTAGAATATCTCTGGCCGCCATGTCTAAGCTGGATTTAATGTTATTCCATTCTGTTTCTACTTCCTTAGTAAACAAAATTTTTACGATATCTTTCAGCAATTCGTTTGACTTTTTTTCAAATCTTTCGTAGACATCTTTACCTTTTAGATTCTTTAAGTCAAACTGCCATTTTCCGTTCTTTTTTTTCAAATTTTTAAATTTGAAAGCGGCCTTCATAACTACGATGTTGTGATCAGTGTCTATATCTGTTTCTGGGCAGCTTCTACAGTCTTTTATTAGATTCCTAAACGGTTGTCTAACAACAATGTAATCTATTTGATATCTGCCTATATCTCCTGGCATCTTCCACGTGTATTTGTGATGGTTAAGTTGTTCTTGTCGCAAAATTTTACCAGCCTATTTCCCCAGTCATTTCTCGTGCACAAACCAAATAAACCTACTATCGCTTGTTCCCTATCCTCACCTACCACTGCATTAAAATCCCCCGTAATTATTAAATTTTCATGTCTTTTTATGTATCTTAGTATGTTTTCGATATTTTTGTAGATCGCCTCTTCCTCTTCCTCACTGTAGCTAGAGGTGGGCATGTATACTTGTATCATTACTGTATTTACCGGTTTAGATTCTAATCTAGCCATGAGTACGCTTTCGTTTTTCTGTAAGTAATTTTCTACACGTTGTCCTATCTCTTTTCTCATAACTATCCCCATATCCGAATTTTCTTCCTCTGATCCTGAATTACCCTAAAGTCTTCACCCCAAAAATCCTCCGCCTCTAGCCAGAAAACTTGGCTGATCCCTACTATGTCTAGCGCTAACCTATCCATTTCAATTTTCAAGTTCTGTAGCTTACCTGTGGAGTAGTAATTAAATGTCGAACTTCTACAGGATACTTGAAAACACACTTAACATCAAACCACATAAGTGTTTCACTTAGCCAGAACGATACGGTAGCAGAAATAGCAAATGTTATAGAGAAATAGTGACAGGGGTTGAAGCACAAACAAGACTCAACCTCGATTTGATAAGTATTTTGTCATCAAGCAGGATACTTCTTCATAAAGGTTCTTCTTTTTAATTTGCTTTTTGTCAACTGTATCTTGTCGTGCTAAGTAGATTTTTATTTAATAATTATTTAGGCTATTAGAATTTAAAAAAAAATTTAAATTTTTTTACCTTAAAAAAAGTGAGTTGGTGGACGTAGTTCCAGCTACGTTGGATTAGGAATCTATAAATTAGCAGAATTCTTACACATACCTTAGTGCCACCACATAGGAAACGTTTAGCAGTTCAATTGAAAATTTGTTTACAACCTTGTGCAGCTTCACCAGCGATATCAGAAAAAATTACAAGATGAATAGCAAAAATGATTTGTGTGAATTTGCAGCTAGTATCTATTGTACAAGACGTTGTTTTTTCTTCCGACTATGCAATGCTATCACGTAAAACTGTTATGAATAGAATTCATCTGTTGATTTTCTAAGTACAAAATGAGCTAAAACTAAAGTTAAGTGCATGTGCATTTTTCTCATGTACTTTGTTACGCTGACGCGTTACTTAAATGAAACATTATGTAGTAAAAAGGAATTTATTAAATTTGGTTAGTTAGATGAGCTTTTATCAAAAGAACAACCCGAAAAATTTATAAGCTTTAGCAGTTTACATTTAATGACATTGCTATTTCAATATAATATTAAATACAAATATTAGTAAATATATGTACTTACATCGGTTCGTGTTAAATTCAAAAAATTACATATAGAAACCGTAAAAGAACCGTTTATAATAAAGTTATTTGTACAAATTCACACCAGTTCAAGAAACATTAACCATAGGACGATACACCACAATAAGTATAAAACTGCCATAAAAAATGTGTTGAGAACGAACGAATGACGCAGAATATCGGTATTGCGTGCAATGTCGTAGCAATGAACAAGAGTTCACAAGGACAGAATGACAACCAAAACTGTAGATCGATTAAAGTTTGCTTTCCAGTTTATAAGTATCATACGCTGTTTTGTTGTATTTATTAAATGTTATTGATGGTAATAAAATGTGGAGCTTATTATTAAACAAGGACTACTAGTGTTGGTGCACTCTTAGTTAAAGCGTATTGTGAATAAGAAATTCTTATACGGAAAAGCACGTCAATTGTATCCGCATAATTTATATGCACCAGCTAATTTGGTTGGATGTCTATAATCGATAAATTTAAGATGTTCTGTTTCTTTTAGATACACGCATATTTGGTCAATTATGGATAGAGCTTAGTTTGTTTATTTTTGTTATTTATTGTAATATTAATGTTTGATAATATAAGTTAAGTGAACAAGACATAGTTTTGTTATTATTTGTGTTTTATTTTAAATTAATAGACGGTGAGAAAACGTGTACACAAGGCTCCATCAACCTCCAACTGCAATAATAACCATTAAATCGTCTCTCGAACCACCCATCTTTCGGACAGGCATTATTTAGAATTATCCAGATGGGTTGAAGCCCAAAAGTTTTATTAGATAGAGATTTCAAAGACCTTCCCAGGTAGGTGTAAGAGTATTTAGTGAAAGTTTTACAATTTGTATAACCCTAAAAAGATTTGCAATTGCTTTTAGAAAATCCACCTCTTACCACCAAGGACTAGCTTGTGAACTATTTGCTGTTACGTCGCTTTGCATTTGTAAAATAAATTAATTGGGGCATTTAACATCAATTCAGCACGTAATAATTGTTAGCTTATTCTACATATTACAGAAGTTCTCAAACATTATTAGGCCTGCATTATGCTATAGATAGACTGAAAATGATTCGAACATTCATTAGGCAAAATGCGACATCTACTGGTCGAATATATAATTATGGATATTAGTTTACATAAGTCAGACGTTACAAATCGACTACTGGATATTGGTCAACCACTGTGCCACAACCCTATAAAATCACAAATTAAATCCCAAACATAGAGTCGTACTGAAATGTGTGTGTAGTTGTCGATATCATCCATGCTATACAACCTTTGACATCAATTCTATACGACGATTGCATGTTGAAAATCAAGTATCAAAAAGACTCTATTCACTGTTCAAAATATGGTCTGGAGTTCACATCAAATTACAAGGTTGTCAAGTAAATCGTTATGAGATATGACGTATCTAACCGTTGCATATTTAATATAAGTGAATATAGAAATTTAAAAAATCTCTTTATCATCGTACAATGATGTTTCAGTAACATACCTCCATAAGAAAATAAAATTTAGTTCAAATTGAAGTAGACGACAAACAATTATAGAGGTTGATGAGATTAGTGTGATTGAAGAGCTGTTTCCGGTTTCTTTTTAAGTTCGATTTCCATTTCCATTTCGTCCAAAAAGCTGCACCTGAACGAGATAATAGGGTTGAATTTATAAATTGGAAATAATTGCTTGTAAAATATTATTACCTCAGTGACCAAGTATTGATTAGTAAATATTTACAGTCACGCAGCCTTTCTTAAATTCTCGAGCTTTTTAAAGCGAAATAACGCTGCTTGAACTTCTTTCATAATTAGTTTGGAGTAAATAGAAAAGAATGATCAGTGAAAAATATACCAGAGAGATTGTATATAGTTCTAGGACTTGTGTAAAATACTTTTATACTTACAAAACTGAAAATTTTGTGTTGTATTATTTAATTTTTCCTATTAAACTCTAAATAGTGCACTAGTTCAAGCTTGACGTGTGATTCATAAACATTTACATTTCTTACGCACTACATCGAAGAAACGCATATTTAACGATGTTACAAAAATGCATTTTATCCCTATTGAAGAAGTTTTGAGAGGTTTAAAAACTTTAAAGCGAAATAGAACAGTGGCCAAATACCAACATGAAACCGGTCATACCATTAACTTTGACAAGACAAACTAATTGCCAGAATTCCATTTTTCTACAACAGAAAAAATCAGAGAATCCGTAAAAATCACTAAAAAAAATCTAACAATCTAAACAAAGACGATGGCTACTATCTTTCCCCATTTGAAAAACAAGCCAATGTTCACAAAAGCAGAACCGTGACGTTCACTGATTCGCTATGACACTCCTCCCTATTCATGATCACTCATGCATCAAGTTCTCGCCTTATATAAACTACCACTTTCGCTACTTTCACCAGTTACTTTACCACAAGACACCTTTTGGCTTAAATGGGCTGGTTAGTCTGCTAGTTCATACGCAACTTTGCATACTCTTTACATTTTAACTTGTCTACTTAATATTATCATTCTTATCTTTATTATTTTTTTAAATTATTTATTTTCTTTTCTTGTCCTGTTGAAGCCCCTTACAAAAGTGGGCAAAACGTCGACCTTAGTTTATAAAAAAATGACACGGTCCCAACCCGGAACCATAAATATTGATAATGCCTCCGGCTGTGAAAGCCTTCGACAATATCACGCGATAGTAATGTACTTAAAAAAATTAAAGTTTTTACGATTACTAGATGGAAAGACTAAAAACTGTTTTGCTGACGGTTAACTGCTATCATTCCAAGGCAGAGTTGGGCATGGGCGTGGTTGAAATTTTGTTACTTACACGGAAAATAATTTAAATTAAAGTTGGACGCCACTGTATCTAGCAAAAATTTATTTTAGGGTAGATACAGAAAATCTTTCGTAGTTGATGATTCTAAATTTTTCTACTTATATTCTTGGATAATCGATACGACCTCTTTACCATAAAAAAAAATTACCAGAGTAATAATACGTCTATTCCATAACAAATAATTTGAATTAAAAAATAACGTTTGCAACAATTTTATTTTTGATAAATCCCTTCTTTAAAAGTCCGAAAATAATAAAACACTTTTATTAAATAATGTCGTAATACATTTAACAAGTAAAATAATACATTAAAACAGCATCTTGATTTGTTAGTCTATTGGTGGTTGGATGTCGGTGTATTCCACAGCCAGTCGCAGGCGCGTTTAGGTGTGACAACCTCCCCCCTGGATCCACGCGATCGTCCGAGCGAGCATGATAATCACTCGGCCATACGTAGAAGAAGTAACAAGATGTATGAAAGGACGATGGCCAGTAATCTGCGTATCAATTTTAATGAGTGAGCACATTTTCTGAATAGCGCGCGACGAGAGATTAGGCGACGAAAAACATCACTACAATCTACGATGCACTTAGAATTTTGAAAACTTTAATCAACTTTAAGAAAACCACTTCACTTTACGACGTGTACGGTGTACTTGGAAGATGGAAAACAAGTACCTAATCAAGGCTAGGAATGCAGTTTTGTTTGGTTCGTAGTAGTTCCAAGGAATTCTTTTGTGTTTCACTTTAGAAACACGCTATTTTGTTCCGACGTGTAGAAGTACGAATATGATATTTGCTTCAACTATTGCTAAACTGGATTTCCCAGTGTCAAACATAAAATTCACTCATTTGATTTTGTAAGAAACAACACGTTGCTTCAGTATAAACTGTTAGTTACAACAACAGGTGTTACTGACGTCACTTGTTTGTCTGGAATATGCTGCTGACACACGTATCCTTGAAAGCAAATGCTTAGCACTGCGTTACTACCACTTTTGAAAACAAGAATATTTTTGTGATCATTTTCATTATAAACTAAAACTAGTACTTTTAACTTAAAGAGGAAAATTTGTATAGTAACTTTTGTAATGTAATCGACCTGAACAGATCTGACGGTTTAGAATATCTTTGTGTAATAAGTTACACCTTGCTGTAATATATTTGATCATGAATAAGGTTGATAAACCTTACTTTAAATTTACAAAGTAATTCAAGTAGTTATTCAATTTTGTTGCATTGCATTTTATTAAAAAAAAAGAGATTCTTTTTAGTAAATTATTAGTCCAAGCTTAAAGTTTTCTATTTTGATCAAATGTGATCAAACCTAACCACAGGAAATTAGTATCTTTAAGAGTTGAATTTTGATGCCAACCTTATATAGAAAATATCTTTTAATATTTCTTTAGGTATGTTTGCGGGACACTAACAGTGTTCCAATTTTCTATTAATCTAATTATTATACTTTCTTACAGGAACAGCGTCTTATTCTGTTAAGACAGGTTTTTGTCAGCGAAGGCGATCTTTTTTTCTTTGGGTCTCCACGTCCGCCCTTAGAAATATGCCATGCCATTAACGTGAATCAGTCCGGACTTGGTGGCGCCTATTTGTTTTAGTTTGAGTATGACCCACCAACAGATTTCGACTTACCCCCATTTCTCAGAGCTCTACCCAAGGAATAGACCCCTAGTTACGTCGGAAGACTTCGTTTTGTTGACACCCAACGTCTAGAGTCAGATATATATAATAAGAAGAAAAACGTAACACTGGCGCCCATTAAAGAAAAACGCTTCACGTTTTTTAACAAATAAATTATATCGCAGACTTTTAGTTGAAAAAAACTTGAACAAAATCGTGTTACATAATAGTCACGTTCGTTAATGATTGCCAGATCAAGCAGTCATGTATAAATTTAATAAAAAGCAATCTTAATATAAAACTTAGTTCGTTACTCGTAAAACATAAACTCTTTTAAGCTTCTCGTAAGTGAGAGCTTCAAATATAACATAATTTAACAAAAGATTTTCTTTTACAAGAAATATATATTTATAGCCATGCAAAATTAGTAAAATTGTGGGAGATTACAACATTTTAACAGACCCTATAAACTGAAACAGTGAGGATTTTCACGGCTGGCAATCTGATAATATGTGAAGAAGGGTTAAGGATTTGGCAAAAGTAAAAGACTCGCCCTTAACAACTGGTGGTCGACTCCTACTCTTGCGTTGGTTATGATCCGGTTTCAGCTCGTTTCGTGCCGTTCACGTGCAGGAATAAATTTCAATGGGCCCCAGACAACTCGTGGAAGTTGTTGGCCGGTGAGTTTTTTCATTGACATGCGGTTGTTCTCATTATTGGTCTAAAGGTTTTTGTTGACCCGAGGGTGTTTCCTAAACTAAGGATATTTGACTGAACTGAAGGTGTTTGCGCTGAAACGAATATAGATTAAGGAACTTGCCCTTTCACCACTAGTTCTCTCCATCAACGACTCCCATTCCGCTTGGCTCGAAGATTAACGTGGAAGTGAGTGGATTAGGAAAGACTTATGGGAACATTTCGATCTGGGAAATTCTTATCTCCTGAAATTTTAAGCTAAACAGAAGAAATTTTTGGTGATCACACGCCGTGTTTACGAAAACAAGTGGGAAAAAACTTGAGATATATGCGAACAGGCGTACGGAGATAGAGTAAAAATAGAAATTGATCAAATGTTAAAAGAAGTTATCATTGAGAAATCGAGTACACATTTTGGTAATCCGTTAGTAGTTGTCAAGAAAAGTGATGGTAGTATCAGGTTATGTTTAGATGCTAGAAAAATAAATCAGCGAACTAAATCACAATATAATTGTCCATCAACCATGGATAGTGTCTGTTAGGTAATAAAAAGTTTTTATAAAGATAGATCTTAAAAATTCATTTTGGTTAATTTCACTAGCAAGAGAATAGAGGAGATATACGGGTTTTTATGTAGAAGGACATATATATATATATATATATATATATATATATATATATATATCAATTTAAAGCGGTTCCTTTTGGTTTGTCTTCAAGTACAGCTGCGTTAGTTAAGGCTATGCAGAGTATTCTGGGACCGTACGAAGAATTTTGCATCCACTATGTGGATGACGTTATGATTTTTAGTTATAATAGTGAGCAACATTTTGTACATCTGGAAAGAATTTTTCTTAAATTAAATGCGGCAGGTTTAAAATTAAATCCTAAGAAATGCGAGTTTTTTCAAGAAAAAGTAAAATTCCTAATATATCTAATTAGTGATAAGGGCATATACATGGACAAGTATAAATAATTAGGGGAATTAAAATAGGGGAATAGTTGTATAAAATTAGTCAGATATTGTATAAATGATTTAGATACGATAAATATAAATAGCTAGGGGATTAAAATAGTGGAAGAGTTGTATAAGATTAGTTAGGTATTGTATGACGATGGAAATAAAAATATAAAACTTCAATGATCAGTGTGGAATTTGTGTCCACGTTGGGCGCTAAAGTGACATTGATTCAAAGTTTTATATTTTAATTTGGAGGAAAAATGCTATGATAATAGGGTTATTTAAGGTCATATAAGGTCACAAGGGAGGAATACTTCATGTAAATATCATAAAAATCACGAACACCAAACTTTTAAATCATAAAATGTACATAATTCGTCCCTTATGCAAAAAGCAAATTTAAATCACCAGGTATAAAATCAATAACAAGCTACAATTAATTAAAGGGAATTCAGTAATAACTTCACTACATTCGGGAAACTAAATAATTACAGATGCAATCCAATCATTTTTTGAACATTTAAGACATTTTAAAGGTTAAAATCAAATGCAGGTTCAACATATTTGAAGAAAAATAACTGAAATATTGAATATTGGAAGGAGTGAGTAGAAATTCTCTGTTATCATATCGTCGTTCACTCTGTGCGGGTATCACAGAGCTAGTCGAGGCATAAACATAATCGTGTCAATTTTAAATTATTTTAAAGGTACAGAGAGGTGGCGATCAGCAGGCAACTGATCGTTGTACATCTGACCAAGGGCGATATCGTAGATATATATATATATATATATATATATATATATATATATATTACTCATATTTAGACCAGGGTAGAAAATTAAATAATCACATCAAATAATTTTAATCACCGTGTAGAAGCTTTGGGAAAAGGTACGCGTTATTAAAAAACCGTGGAGAATAAAAATTCATTCGTTTCATTAAAAATAAGAGATTTAAATCATGTACAAGACGCATTATATCAAAAGAAGCAGTATTAAAAAGCTCTACGTGTAATTTAATTATTCCTAGTAAAGAAACAAATAGAAATTACGTGCAAAATTTATATTAATTAACTCAATTTTAAGTAACCGGTATTAAACAAAATGTACAGATAATAATTAATATTTGATTAGGAGTCACTAAAAATTAAAGGGTATGATTTTTAATTGGAGTTAATTGAACCGTTAGTAACATATAATATCTATAAAAACTTGTAAAAACCCAATATAATGCAAATCGTAGAAATGGTAGTTAGAAGTAGGATGTTTGAACACCTGCGTATTTTTAAAAAAGCTCATTCTGCGTAAATTTTGCAGATAATTAATGGTTACAGAGAATGTTGGAGAAACCGTCGCATAATAGTTACGGGAAATGCTAAAGGTGGGTTATTTCACAGTCCACATGGACTGAAATAATCGATAATAAAGAATATCAATTTGCACCAATAAGAACAGGTTAGATAGAGACAGATAATATGCGCAAGACCGAGACACATATAGTAAAAGGCGTGAGTGGAGCAACGTCATTGGGTTGCGATTGGGTGAAAATAAAAGGCAAAATTGAGAGGTAAAAATAACATTTCTGTATAAAATTCAATTAGTTATTTCCAGACGTTGCGAGTCGTGTCGAAATTTCTGAGATTTAACTGGGGCGAGTGCAAATTTCGTAAAAAATCGCATGCCGGGCTGCGGAATGGGAACATAGCATGCGAAATTCTGAAGAATTGTCCGTTTTGGGGACAAGACCGACAGACAGGCTAACCGCTATATATACCCAGGTTAATATGAACAAGCTCTCTTAGATCTTCGACTTGATTTAATGCGTTAAACAGTGCTTTTTAGTTTTCCGAGTTTGATAGAATAATTTAAAGTTTGCTCGTATATTTTGGTGATTTAAAACAGTTTGTTCTTTACGTGCTACAATGAATGTACTTTAGTGCACTTAGAAAAGAAGATACAAGGTAATAAAGTCTAGTATCACTGTACCAATTAGTCTAATTTGCAACGACAAATGAATACACAAAAGTAGGCAGTTTTGGCGTATATTGGTGAAAGAAGTATGAATTTCTTTGTTATTTTTCGGGGGTGTTAATAATTAAATGGTTCATAAACGTGTCTGGATCCACAAAACAAGGGTCAGATATACACAGATGAGTTCCCGAAAAGCCCTGAAACAACTTTAGATGAATGGTGGTGGAGAAAATTTTAAAAGCGTTGAGAATCAGAAGCCGTAAATATAACCCAGTTGGAATGGTGTGATTAACAAAGGGACGATGCACATTGAAGCTACGAGTGCAGTAACCTTCAGGTAAATTATACTATTTTGTTCGAACTTTGATATTTTGGTGTGTTGAATAACTTTATAATTGATTTACTTAAAATGGACAGTAGTGAAATTGTACTAACAACAGAATTTTAATTTTAAGGTGACATTTTCTTGTTTAAGTAGAAAGGGGTATTTAGTATTTATGTTCTGGATTATGATGAAAATTTGGGTATGTCTTTGAGCTCAATTAGACGAACCTGGTTAATTAACGTAAAGGGTGGAAGATGCTCCTTTGTACTCAGACTCAGGTCTGCATATATTGTTATATTAATTAGTAGGCATCCTACAAGGACTTTAATTCTGGATGCACATTAAAATGATAAAGATTTAATCTTAAAATTTCTGATACTGAAATTTATGCTGAATTTTAATTTTGAAATTTTAATGTATTGTGAATATTGATGTAAATAGAGTTAACGTTGATGTTTGTGGTAGGAATGTGTTTGTTTTTTTTTGAATGAGGATGAAGGTTTAACTAGAGGAGCAGCCGAGGCGATTAACAGAAGAAAGTCAATGGACCAACACAGTTAAGGTAATGAATAGCTTTTGTAGGATTCACAGCATTCTTGACGCCCAAAAGTGAGGCTCGATTCGAAAACCGTAGTTCCCGGATTTTGGTGGGATCACAGCATTCCTTGACGCCCAATTCGTGAGGCTCGATTCTAATACAGGGAAACACAGCAATATATACACGCGTTATTTAGATTATAAAATTTTATTCTCGATATGTGTTTAAAGGTTTATGTGTATATTGTATTATATACAAATTGACGCGTTGTTTACATCACGTTAAAACAGGACGATTACGTAAATGTGCGTTTTTGACTTCTGTAAATATTCCTTTTTTTCCAATTTTTCTTTCTGCATGACCCATCCCACTCTACGACATTTTGAGCTAGTTCGAAATCTAATTCTTTTAGATTTCTATCTACCCTTCTTCCGGTTTTGTTTGCTGTATTTGGTGTGGACAATTTTTCTTTAATTACTTTACTGCTTCCTTTTTAGTCTGCACGGAATACCGTAACAAGTTTCAGAAGTTTTCTTTTGTTTTTTTTATGGGTGATTGACTATTGTTCCATTACATGTTGCCCTCTACTTCGCATTGACTTCGTCCATCCTCAATATGGTTACTTCCAACACAAGTGTTGTCATGGGAACCAATGCACTTGGCAGGAAATTATTCAAACATGTTTAGGCTACCCCGTCTTGTTCGACATCCTCTAGTTAAGGTAATTGACCTACCAAAGCGGCATATTGATGGCTTGGATGTTAAATACAAAGTGCCCTACGCAAACCGAATCTCATCTTTCTAAATTTATTCGAGGTTTCTTCGGCAAAATTAGGACGGATGAATTAAGTGTATCAAACGAACATACCTTGTGTCGTTTTCTCCTATCTAACCTATATCTACTTAAATATACGTATTATGGACCTAGAATCAAAAATCGGGATTTTACATTTATTTGAGTTAGCACAAAACTGTATATGACAAGTCTTTGTGCTCAAACAATGAGATCATCTGGCGCCAACATTATTTCTTGATAGTCAAAACAACTGAATCATATATGTACTAATTACATTAATGACATAATCTCTAACCTTTTAAACTGATATATGACTGACAACCTCTGAATATGGATCAAATATGATACAAAATAACTTTATCGTAGATTAAAATTTATAGTAACCTAAAAATTATATTTCTTAAAAGGTATAAGTCAATTCTATTGGTGGAATTTACTAACACGGAAATTATTAAAATTAAATGTGGTCAGTGTTTATATCTGCATCTGGGTAGCTTAAACAGTTTTTTTACTTGGTTCCTAAACCATTGTCTGACAAGAATATAATCTACTTGGTATCTCCATATGCCTCCATGCATCTTCCACGTGATTAATCTTCCAGCATAATGTTCAAATAATGTGTTTGTGCCGGTTAAATTGTTTTTGCAGCTTATTTACCTTGTCGCTTCTCGTGCCTAAAACAAATAAACCTACTACCGCTCCATCCCTACCCTCACCTACCACTCCGTTAAAATCCTCCGTAATTATTAAATTTTCATGTACTTTTACGCATCTTAGTATATATCCAATAGCTTTGTAGATCTTTTTAAGCATAATCCTCTTCACGCCCGAATTTCCTTCCTCTAATCTGATACAATGGTGATAGTTTAAATAAAGCAATGTACTCACTTTTTCTTTTACATCTCAGGGCCCTCGTTTTTTCCTGGGTCGGCTACGTCATCGTTGATCCAGATTTATTCGTCCCTCCTCTTTCGTCGTTCGTAGGTAAGGCAGAAGGATACAGGTAAAGGTAAAATGGAACCTACATCCTAAAAAGAGAAAAGACAAAAATCACGACACCGGAAGCTGTTTTCGGCTTGACGTCTCGTGGATAATAATATCGTATTCTACACCGCGCACTTGCGCCATTCACCCCGCACCTGCGCATTCTTTTGCACAAACGCAACTGTCCGGGATGGCGGAAATTAACAAGTCTATTTTAAAATATCCGCAGGAATTTGCTCTAACATATTTAACAATGTACATATCCAAATTTGGAATGTAACACTACATATTGGAATCTCTGGAAAACACCTTGGCGATAAGAGGACTTTGGATAAGATCCGAGCAAGATTTTACTGGGTAAGTTCAAAGAGTGGTGCCGCAAGTGGTGTTAGCGCTAAACACTATTGGGAGCTCAGAAGGCTTTAATAAGGCAAAATAACTTAGGATGCCTCGATATTGCCGTTTCAATTCTTGAGATCGATTCCGGAATAAGTATATTTTGGTGGTTATGAACTATTTTACGAATTGGACCTAAGTGGATGCTATACGAAACCAAAAAGTTGCAAGCGTCGCTTACGTGCTAGTGAAGGAACCGTTCTGCCGTTTTTGGGTTCCTATGGAGTTGTACGCCGATCACGGTAGATATTTTAAGTTAGTGTTAATTCAAGAAGTTTGACGGTTGCAGGGGATGAGAAAGGTCCGAACAACAAAATTACACCGCAATCGGATAGTTTGGTAGAACGCATTAACTGAAAGTAACTTTTCAAGGTGATCCCAAACTTCAGAGAGACTGGAACCAATATTTACACCTATTTTTATTCACCTATCGATCTTCGGTTCATGACAGTACGGAACAGATATCTTCACGTGCTATGCTGGAACGCGAAATACGGTTACCATGTGAGCTTGGGATTGGGAGTAAGTCAAGAAAAGACGTAGTAAGCGAGAGCTACATCGAGAAGCTTAAAAACGCATGACATCCATGATGACGGTAGAATAATATCTAACTCGCAAGCGACCGGATGAAGACCAGATATTACATCAAAGCACATGCGTAAGTTCAAGAGAGCGACCGCGTATGGGTTATACAATCCTTGACGGAAGTGTGGACTGTCACCAAAGCTACAAGGACAGTGAGAGAAATATACTGAGTTGTCAAAACGATCAACGATGTAACATACCGGATTCGTAAGCTCCCAAAGAGCAGAACAATAGTGGTACGCATTAAATGGCTATCATCCTACGACAGTGATGACGTCGGTAATGTCTAAAAATCGTAAGCAATGAGACGAACAAACAGTTACGCTCGTGAGGATGAAAAAAGGTTTGGACGTAGCTATGATTAGTTCATATCTCTGAGCAGCGGCACAAACAAAGCGAGATTTGGGAACATGGAAGAGATTCAAGGTGATCTATTTAATGTGCCATCGGAATACTCTGTTGTATATTGCGTAGCGGCGGATCTTGATATGTCCCGAGTACTTCATCGAGTGTTTAAAAATAAATTTTGTGGTTTGGATCAACTTCGCCGACAGCAACAAGAGGGTTGAAAGACTATACGGCTAAAGGACCGGTGGCATCTATTACTTGATGACTAAGCAATTGCCCTCTGGTAGATCGAACTATATAAATTATATAAATTTCCCAAGCCAGAACACTTAAAATACTAGAATTATTTCATTTATATGACAATATTGTTTATTTTCTTAGATCTGTATATTTTTTCTAAAACCTATAAGCCAATCAATTGCAACAACCTTAGAAATGTAAATTTTTTCATGTTTTGATGATTGAACCGACAAAAATGCAAATGAAGGCTGTTACGCCTCTGGCTGCACAATGCTTTCGTTTTAATTTTAGGAATAGAGGACTTGTATAATCCGAAAGGGAACGCGTTTTTCCATCTTTAATTAAGTTAGTATGATAATATTGCGGTTTTCCATTCTCACGAATTGTAAGACAATGGCCTATAATTTATTGTATAAATTCGTACAAAGCACGTATTCCTCAGGCCAAAAGGAATGTGTGGTTATCGAACTTAGCGAATACGAGACGTTTTATAGTGGGGGCACAAACGAGTTCGTAAAAATGACGCGTTAAAAACAGAACTTGACTTCCAACTACGTGGATATCGTGGTATTAAACGCGAGTGCGCGTTAATTAAGTGCAAAGCGTACCTTTTGCATTCCTTTTACCTGTTCAATTACCTTATTAATATCTTGTGTTCCTTAAAAGTATAGGTTCAACGCTGCCACAATTTAAAGGAACTCCCACGCCATCTTATCTACCTGAAGAAATTCGCGGCAGATTCCTTAGCTGCAATTATTAATTAAGGTAATCTCTTTGTTTAGTCTTTAATTGCTTTCTTAAAATTTAAATATGTACCCGTTTGATGGCAATCATTCACGACCAAATTTGAAGGCATAATAAATTACACCTGGGGTTAATGATTGACGCCGAACGGGGAAAGAAATTTCCCATTTTAGGGCTTTGTATAAATTTTTATGTTTCTTCTGGTCTGTTTATGTATTTTCGCCTTCCTTCTATTAAATTTAGAATATCCTTTGTTAAACATTGTTTCTTATTATCTTTTTGTTTATATTCCAGAATGTTTCTGGCCGCCACATATAAGCTGTATTTAATGTCAATCGATTCTGCTTCTGCTCCCTTAGTATCAGAAATTTTTCCGATGCCTTTCAGTAATTAATTCGACTTATTCTTGAATCATTTGTGGATAACTGTATCTTTTACTTTCTCAAAGTCAAAGTGTTTTTTTACGTTTTCCTTTTCAAATTTGAAAATGTAAGTGCGGATTTCATTATTACTGTGTTGTGTGTTTTGTACAGTTGTGGTCCCCAGAATATCTAGCCTGAAATTCACATAAAATTCGGTAAAGTAGTCCGATAAAAATTCCGTTGCGGTAATAGACCGAACACCTCGACTGTACTAACAAAGTTGGTTGAAGACTAACTGAGTGGAACGGGTGGTGTAGGTGTTTGAAGAGGGTGCCAGAATGCTATTGGGTATGAAATGTGGTCTTGATAGGAAAATGCCTGGGACGCCATCTAATCTCGTAGGGTTGCTAGGGATAAACCAAAATCTGATATTAGCAGAGTGATTCTGGCTTAAAATTATACGTGAAAATTCGTTAAAACCAAAATTACTTTACAGCTAAAACAAATATGAAAACTAAAAACACGTAGACCTTATCTAAGACTTCTAACAGCAAAGCAAATGTAAATGACCTGAATTACTCAATCACGCTACCAGGTAATCACAAAACAAAATTACAGTAATTACAGTAGGTATTAACCAATCTCATAGCAATTGTTAATTCCTCTTTGTAGTGCAATTAGGTAATGTGGATGCATGTGGAAATTTGTTAAATTTAACATAATTATTGAAATTAGGTGATTTGGAAAAATTGCAACATGATTTACGGTGGTATAGGTGAATCGCAAATATTTCATCGAGAGTAAACCATCTGGTATGTTGTTTGTTCTATATGGACGCTTAAGTCGCGACAACATCTGGATTACAAACAAGTAAGCGTTTTTATTTTACTCAACTTGAAATTTTCGATCTTCGCTATGCTGTTTGACCTTATAATATCATTGTGATTGTGAAGAGTACCTTATAGACTCCATTTTTATTTTCGATAAGTACAGATAAAAAAATTATAGAGAGCAGTGTACATTAACGTTTAATTTTTAGAAATAACAAATTTAAACTATCAAACTAGGAAAATAATAATTATTCAGGTTCAGGAAACTAAATTATTTCATTATAGACAACAATAGTTAGTAATTATAATATTCTGAAGTACAAAATTCACTGGTTACTGATCAGATTAAATATGTTTAATTGTTGTACTTGTGGTTGATGATATACTTTTGTTGAATGAAAGAAAGATGTTACTGAAAATAAGCATATTTAATACATTAGACTGTGATGATCATGTCTATGCTTATGAGGTCAAAAAAACAATCAAAGTTTTGTACTAGCCCAGATAGCTTGATGAGCCATGTTCCCATGTTACTAACACTTTCGTAATAAGTTCACTATGTTGTTTGTAGGAACTCATTTTTGTAAATATATAAGAGGAACTTGTTTCTGTTATGAAAATATGTTATCTTTTATAATTAGTTCATTTTACCCATAGAGCTTAAACAAAATTTTTATATGTATTATTATGTATTTGTGTGTTGTATTATGTAAGTATAAATTATGCAAAAATAATAATTCGTTTACCAAACTTATAATTTCTTTATTTTGAAATTTTATTTCAAGGTAAGTTAATTGCATTTTCCATTTGTTTGTTCTTTTTACTTTTGATGGGTCAATTCATCATCGACTATTGTACATACCTTATCATTAACGTTTTAGTTATCTTAGACATTGCTAATGCATATGATATATCTGCATTATGACCAACGATACCTCCCCCTGTAACAAACCTATACAAAAAAGCTTTAGTAATGGAAAGTTTGATGAAACTTTGAGGTCGTCATAACAACTTACTATCAAAACTGCTGTTTGTATTACACCAAATAGCCATTACTATCCTTTTAACGGTTTCATCATAAACTTTCCGTTATTAAAGTTTTTGTTTTCTTAGCTACACGAGAAGTATTGTCGGTTTCAAAATGCTAATACATCTTGTATATTGACAATGCTCAAGGTAAACAGGACATTAATAATAAAGTAAATAGCTTATAATTAAAGGTAAAATTAACAAACAAGAGGTAAAAAAAAGTTAATAAAAGTAATAGATTAAGGTTGTTTAACATTTTTATAGTACAGAAATTTAGATTTTTATGGAAAATGAAAGTCTGGTTATAACTCGCCTTTAAATTAATTACTGCAGGCAATAGTATACGAAGAAACGTTGGACACTGACCTTATGTAATGTGTTACTACGTGGCAGTATAAAATACTAGAACATATTATGAAAATGGTAAAGGAAAGGGTGCCGTACAGATTTCTTGATTAAGTAACTTAATGATTAGTAAACCAAACAAAACTTTTTCTATAAATACAAGGATAAATTTTGGTGACGTCATTTAAATACGTATTTCTTGATATACGATTTAATGAGTATACTTTGCAGAATGTTTTAGTTATATATATTTTTTGAACCACAAACTCAGCTTCATTTAGTATACATATTACAGCTTTATATTACCAAAAATTAACTAAACCAACGCGAAGTTTTCATTCTTTTACTAACTTAAGACAAAGGGATTTTACCCAAGAGCGTCTTAAAAGTATATACAATTCCCTTCGCATATTTTTCCACTGCTTGTTCTTTTCAGTTTATCCTAGTCTAATTATGAAAGAAGTTCAAGGAGCTTTAAAAACTTCTCGAGTAGACGGAAAACCTGTTAAGTGTGACGATAAAGGACTACTCTAATCAATATTTAGTCGTAGTAGTGCTTTAGAGCAATTATTTTCAAAATATAGATAAAATTCTGTTATCTCCCTACGCATTTGCCGACGTGCAACTTTTGAGACGAAATGTAAATATAAATTTACCTGAAACGAAGATACGAAGCATCACTTCAACTTCACGTAATTCCAACAACCAGCGCCTCGTCCTGATTGGGCTCATCAGGACAGAAGTAGTAGTTGTTCATAAGGAATTGTCGAAAGCTTTTGTGCCTGGAGTGACGATATATCCGATTTTAGAAATATAGCATCAACTAGCTCCTATTATTATCGTTGAACATGACAATCTGAATTGTGTCAAAAATTGGTATGATCGAGATTCCAATCAACTGTTTTACTCTATAGACAAAGAACAAAGAATTAGGTAGTTGCACCAAATTTCCACAATGCTGACTATTGCTAAAATTTACGAAGTTGGTTGTAAAACGTAGATTACACACAAGAAATGATATAGTCAATCAGTAATCGAGCAAAAACAACATTCAGTTTTCTAAATGTCGAATACAAATTTGTGACAACGCCGCGAATATGCTTGGGCAGTACATTGAAATGCAACAACAAATTCTACTTAAAAATTTTGATGCAGTTTATATACCTGTAGGAAAATTGACACTTTAGATGGTTCTTTGTGTTTGTAATCCTACATTTGATTAATGACTGATGTAAGTTCGAAGGACCAGAACAGTATTATCATTTATTGAACACAGTTTTGAACTAGTGATTAAATAATATTGACTGTTACGTCATCATCGAACATTCATTGGAATTTGTGACAATAAACACGAGTGGTGCGGGTGCATCCTACAGTTTTCAGTGAAACATTTTTATATACCGGCAGTAACAGTGCATAAAGTGAGTCGCCTTCGAACCCTTGCAGAAGACGGTCGTGTGAGAGCTTTTGAAAGCGACACCATCACCCGGTCGAGCGTGTTACTGGTGGTCCGTCGGAAGCTCTTTATGTGTGAATGTTTATTGCCCCCAGCGGCACAGGATAAAAGGTATTTATACCCTTTATTAAGTAGTTTGGTGTAGTTGTAGTTATTACATAACCGCTCCACTGCTATCGTTATTGCTTGCAAAAAGCAATTGGTCCTTCCTGTAATTAGCATATCTTTATCAATTTATATCATCTCCTTAATCCCATCAATCATTGACTGTTCAATGATAATGCAAGCAGTAAACTTATGCACAATTTATAAGTTTTTTATTACTACTCAGATTGTGAATGACATAATAATTGTTTATTGATTAATCTCCAAGGAGATGAAATAAGCCTACTAAAACGGTTTTGTAAATAAATTGAACATTGATTTGAGTACATGCGCTTGCATTTAACTTACAAATAAACATATATACAAGTATGTAATATCAAAATGAAAATACAAGCACAATATTTCTAACATCCTCCGCCCTTTGTTAGAAGAGATGAGAAACGAGTGACTTCTAACATGATAAATGAAAAATGTTTATGAGTTATAACTAATTGCTAAAAACTCTTGAATGGCATACACATAAAGTATAACAGCATGTTAAATTATAACAAATTGTATATAAATAAACTAACTAAACTATTGAGTGTTACAAAGGTTCAAATTAGCACTGACGCGTTTAAGAGCGCAAGCAAGTTTGGAAAATGAGAACATACTAATATTGATAATATTGGTACTAATACATATATACTCTTCATTGTAAATTATCATCTTCTTGAATAGGAAGAGGACAGACCTTGGAGATGGCTCGCTGAGTAATACCTGTCTGAATGCGGATAGATACCACACGAACGATACCGTCAATACCATAATGTAATTGGACAATGCGGCCCAATTTCCACTTATTTGGTGAAAGATTGTAATCCTTAAGAAGCACAAGTGTGTCGAGCTTAACGTTTTGACATGAAGTTTTCCATTTAAATCTTTGTTGAAGCTCGGAAATATATTCCTTTGTCCAACGACGCCAAAAATGTTGAGTGATTTGTTGAAGTCTTTGATATAGTGCTAGTTTATTTTCTTCAATGTGTATCACACTCGGATCTGGTACTGTAGTAATTGGTTTTCCGATTAAAAAATGTGAAGGTGTGAGAGGAGATAGATCATTTGGATTAGAGGATAATGGGTAAAGGGGTCTTGAATTTAAAATCCCTTCAACTTGCACTAAAATACTATAAAATTCTTCATACGTGAAAGCAGAGTCACCGATGACTCGTTTTAAATGAAACTTAGTGGCCTTGATACTAGCTTCCCACAGGCCACCCATATTAGGAGAGCACGGAGGAATAAATGACCAATTGAAATTGTGACTAGCTAAATGCGATTCTAAGGTATCTTTATTTTCAATCAAAAAATTATAAAGGTCCTTAAGTTGAGCATGAGCACCTACATACGTGCGACCATTGTTCGAGTATATTTTTGCTGGCATGCCTCTACGTGCAGTAAATCTACGTAAGCATAAAACAAAGGCATCTGAAGTTAAATCAGTGACTGGCTCGAGATGCACAGCCTTTGTGCTAAAGCATATAAACAAACATACATAACATTTAGCAGTTTTCGCGCCGCGACCCCTTTTATTCTTTATAAAGAAAGGACCACAATAATCTGTACCCGTGACGTGAAATGGAGGGTGTGGTGTAACACGATCGATTGGTAAATGACCTAGGATATTTTGAATGTCTTTAAGTTTTGTTTTGAAACATTTAATGCAATTGTGAACCGTTTTCTTTGATAAATTTCGTCCGCCAATGGGCCAGAACGAATCTCGGACTGAACTAAGCAATTGTTGAGGTCCAGCATGTAATAGAATTTTGTGTTCGTGACGAAACAAAAGTTTTGCAAAGGCATGTTTAGCAGAAATGATTATGGGATGTTTTTTATCGCACTCAAATGATGAGTTTGCAAGTCTTCCACCTACACGCATTGTAGCACCAACGTGTAGGAAATGATTGAGAGCAGAAAGCTTACTCCCTTTGTTTAAGGGTTGACCAGAAGATAGACATTTAATTTCGTCTGGAAATGATTCCTGTTGCGAAAAGGACGCTAAACGAATTAATGAAGCATGTAATTCACAAACTGTCAAAGAACCTTGTTTCCTGGCTTGTTTTGGCAACCGTAAATTACTAATAAATCTTAAGCAATATGCCATGATACGCTTACCCTTTTGAAGTTCAGAAAATTTCTCAAATAAAAAAAATTATGCGCTTGTTTTTGACGAGCGTTGCAGTGTTGAAACTAATGCATGCACGCACTGAGACGTGAGTGCAGTTGTGAAACTAAACTCTAAAAGAAAACTTGGACCACAAAACCACAAAGATAGATTCAGCAGTTTTTTAGGAGCAATGCCTCGTGTAAGGAGGTCTGCTGGATTTTCTGATGTTGAAATGTATTGCCAATTTGAAGTGTCACAAAGATTTTGTATCTGAGCGACACGATTCGAAATGAAAGTATCGAGTAGATGAGGTTGAGTTTTGACCCACGATAAAACGATATTCGAATCTGTCCAATAGACAATGTTATCGATTTTTACATCTAATGAGAATTGTACTTTATCAACTAACTGTGCCATCATTAAGGCTCCGCACAATTCAAGCTTGGGTATTGTCAGCACCTTTAGAGGACTAACCTTAGTTTTTGCGCATAATAAATGGACTGATACCTTGTTCTGATTGTCAATAGATCTTATGTATATGCATGTACCGTATGACCTTTGACTACTGTCTGAAAATGCATGTAGTTCTATAATTTGCGCAGAATTACATATGACTTGACGACAAATCCTGAGTGAATTAAGCTCAGTTATTTCTTTGGAGTATTGAATCCACTGCGTTTCTAAATCAGCAGGTAATCTTTCATCCCAACCAATTTTTGTCAGCCATAGCTGTTGCATGAATATTTTTGCCGTGGTTGTACATGGACTTAAAAGACCTAGCACGTCGAAAATTGTAGATATGAAAGATAATACGACACGTTTTGTAATGATTTGTTTGCTTGATTGAAATGCACAAATGTTGTAAAAGAATTCATCCGAGTAACTATTGTAAGCAAGACCTAATGTCTTCGTGTTTTCATTTGGACCAAAATCCAAAAGGTTGTTTGATATTTCTGATGACTTGACTGGTTCAAGTACTTCGGATGGTTAGAATTCCATTTTCGCAAAATGAAACCACCTAATTTTAAAATGCTTGAAATATTAAAACATATTTTTGAAGCTTCTTCTAAAGTAGTGCAACTTGTAATGAGATCATCGCAATACATATCCTTTCTTATTATTTTGGCAACGACAGGATATTTCTTTTCGCATTGAATTGCCAACTCAAATAAACATCTGATGGCAAGAAAACTTGAAGCCTTTTCACCATATGTGACCGTACATAATTCATATGTCAAGAGGCTGATTAGGATTTGATCGCCAAAATATTCTTTGAAGAGACCGTTGCGATTCGTCAACCCATATTGAACGATACATTTTGGAACAATCGCTTGTAATAATGTATTTGAATCTGCGAAATCTAATAAGTATAGAGAAAAGATCGTCTTGTAAAATGGGACCATTTAATTGGATATCGTTTAATGATACGCCACTGGAAGAGGGTGCGCTTGAATTAAAAACAACTCGTAAATTAGTTGTCAAACTTTCCTCCTTATAGACTCCGTGATGTGGAATGTAAAATGTATAAATTGCAGTGTCTGCATTTTCGTCCACCTTTTTCATGTGACCGAGATTCTCGTACTCTAACATGAAGTCAACGTACATGACCTTTAATTTATTGTTTGCTTGTAGACGTTTTTCCAAAGACAAAAATTGCTTTAAGGCATTTTGTTTTGATTCACCTAATACAGCAGGCGATGCTGAGAGTGGAATTTTAACTACAAACTTGCCATATTCGTTACGTTTAGTGTGCTTCTTGAAGTACGATTCGCATTCTTGCTCTTTTTGAGAAAGTGCCCTTTTGGAAACAATGTTTTCAACTTCCCTAAACCGCGATAATTGCCTTGAGAGGTCAATTGTTGTAAGATGGCAGGACGTTTGATTACAATTAGAAATGCTAGATTGGAATTGTCCCGAAACTACGTATCCGAGATAGGTGTTGTGAACATATGGAAAACGTTTAATGAGTGGTCGACTGCTATTAGTTGCCAAAAAATGTCGACGCCGAGCAAAACATCAATGTGCATGTCTTGCTTGCAATTTGGATTTGCTAAAACAATGTCTTGTGGCAAATCAATGGACATTAAACCTGATTGCGTTGGTAGATGATCAGTTATATTTTGCAATAACAAAAATGATAAGTTTGCACAAAAGCTACTGTGCATTGATTGTATTTTGGCATTCGCGATGCTTGAAATTTTTGCTTTTGTTTGATTTATACCCGATACTGGTATGTTTACGTGCTGCGTTTGTAGTCTAAGACGATTACACAATGAGATTGTCATATATGATCGCATAGATGCAGAATCTAGCAACGCCGTACACTTATGCGGTGCACCATAACGATCATAGACCAAAATTATGGCCGTAGGTAAAATCTGGCAATACTTGCCGTACGTACTTGTGTGGCTAGGGAGACTAGCTAACGTGGTCGTGTTTGTTGCTATATCTAAATTTGTTTGATTCACTTCAGGAGTGCCTAAAGTTACGTTTGAAATAAGTGTCACATCGTTTTGATGTAACAATGTTGAATGTTTGCGATCGCATTTTTTGCAGTGACTTGAGCGGCAGTCAGCTACTGAATGCCCTGGTCTCATACAATTGAAACAAAGATTATGTTTCTTTACTTCCGCTATTCGCGTTGCTATTGGCATTTCTAGAAACGTTTTACATGTGAATATTCTGTGACTAGACTTACACAAAACACAATTTTCATTTTGAGAGCTAACGAAAGAATAATTTTGACTTCTATGAAACTGTTTTTTGTTTACCTTAGACGCGTTTTGCAATTGTATAGACGTATTTGATTGGGATGTTTTATGCTTTTCTATTTTTTCTAATAAGGAGCATCGTTTTTCTATAAACGCCATGAGAATCTCTGTATTAGGGGTAACGCTTCCCTTTGCTACTTCGATTTCCCACTCTTTCTTACTTTGGTAATCTAGTTTATCTGTTATCAGATATTGTAAGATACTAGACCATGCTTGTACAGGCTCACCTAGTGCCTCTAATGCCCGTAAGTGCGCTTGCAACGAATTTGAAAATTGGCGTAAAGATGATGCACATTCATTCACGATTTTTGGATGATCAACAATGCCTTTGATGTGCGAGTGTAGTATAAGTTGTGTATTTTTATACCGCTTTTCGATTAAAGCTAAAGCAACTGGATAATTGTTTGCACTAACTTCCAACGATTCGATTACCTTTAATGGTTCTTCTCGAGGCATGTTTTAAGTACAAAAACGAGAAATGTCATCTAATTTATCATTATTATGAACTAATGATTTGAAAGTTTCATAAAAGCAAGAAAATTTTCAGGTTCCCCTTATACGTTCGTATTTGTAAAACTGGCAACTTTACTTTAGTGATGTGCTTACTTGAAATACTATTTTACCGTTAGCACCGTTACTGCACTTTGACGGGTTTAATTGATTTGACGGTTCAGACGAGTTGATAGAATGTTGATCGAACTGTAACAAATCTTGATTTTGTGAATGATTTTGCGCATATAGATGCTTAGCTTGAGCTAATAACTCGTAATAAGCTGATTCAAATTCTACAGATTCCTCGTAACGATGATCAAGATTATCATCGCTTTCTAATGCAACACTTTCGCTATGTATATTTTGAAATTCTGCAAAGACTTCCTCAAATGCTAAAAGACGTTCTTTTAATTGTAAAAGATCGACCTCTGATAAAGAAATAAGTTTAATATCGAGTGACTCTCCTATTATGGTTGGAGTTTGTTTAGCTGCTGTAATACTATGCAAGAAATTTTTAAATCCCGTTAGGCGGGCTTTAATATGACCACGTTTTCGAATTAATGCACTAATTGTAGTCATTTTGAAATAATGTTACTGTTTGTAACTGATAATGAACTCGATTTGTACTAACTTGTGTTTAACTATACTTACTGTACTTGTCAAATTTCCGCTTATCAAACCTCTTCATACAATTCCAAGTTCTAAGAATCTTTGAATTCTAACTTACGGCGTACTGCAAATTCTAATTTGATGTTAGTGCAAATTGAATAAGATTCATATGTACAAAACTAGAAAATGAAAGGATTAATGATTATAGAGACCAATTAATACGTATCTGTCACTAGCTTTGACAAATGTAATCATACACTTCACTCACCGGTTTTGCGTGGAATTTGTAAAGGTAATGAAAGAATGACCTGATATTCCTTGCTTGAAACTAATGGTGTACCTATTTAACCCTTGTTGCTATAAGGTTGGCGTAAGTAGATATGCTTTGGCAAAGCAATAAATTTGCAGAAGTCGTTTATGACGGTTCAATAGTTAGTACTGATTTGAAGATTTTTGATTCTTGTTGACTTGGCTAGTTTGCTGGTTGTCAGATTCGTAGCTCTAAGGACCAACTTTTATGTAGGAAAATTGACACTTTAGATGGTTCTTTGTGTTTGTAATCCTACATTTGATTAATGACTGATGTAAGTTCGAAGGACCAGAACAGTATTATCATTTATTGAACACAGTTTTGAACTAGTGATTAAATAATATTGACTGTTACGTCATCATCGAACATTCATTGGAATTTGTGACAATAAACACGAGTGGTGCGGGTGCATCCTACAGTTTTCAGTGAAACATTTTTATATACCGGCAGTAACAGTGCATAAAGTGAGTCGCCTTCGAACCCTTGCAGAAGACGGTCGTGTGAGAGCTTTTGAAAGCGACACCATCACCCGGTCGAGCGTGTTACTGGTGGTCCGTCGGAAGCTCTTTATGTGTGAATGTTTATTGCCCCCAGCGGCACAGGATAAAAGGTATTTATACCCTTTATTAAGTAGTTTGGTGTAGTTGTAGTTATTACATAACCGCTCCACTGCTATCGTTATTGCTTGCAAAAAGCAATTGGTCCTTCCCTGTAATTAGCATATCTTTATCAATTTATATCATCTCCTTAATCCCATCAATCATTGGTCCTATAAGTCGATCCGGATTCATCAGTCCTATGGTATACGCATGTCCTAAATTAAATATCCTAAACTTTGCATTCCAGCGAGCTTTTTAATTAATTAATGATTTAGCTTTAAATTTGTGTTCAAGCTCCATATTTAGCAGGTAAAATATGTACAATATTAGCTACATACTTTCGTTAAATTAAATACAAATACTTTAGCATCAAATCTGTTAGTTTTCAGTTTTAAATTTATTTTAGCGGTATAAAGCACACAGCAACCTGAAAATTATAGTCGCCTTATACTTCTTAAGTAAAAAAAGAAAGGGATTTGCTTTGTATTTAAAAGCTATTGTACGTTTTCTATCACATGCAACCCTTTTCAGTCGGTTTGCGGTAAAATATTGAACATCTGCAGAGGAATAAGGTTGTAAAGTTGCATCTTTCGGCAAATATGTTAAAACCACATGTTTCTGTGAGCTTTTGATGTAAAGGCCGACCGTAACCGTAAACGGTACATCTTATCTTCACGCTTTGTTTGACAAACCCTTGTTTTCGACGTCTCGTTTTAAGCCCACATTGCAGGCTAATGGTCATAAAACGTGATTTATTGGTTTATACGCTGTCTTACCTTTTCGTGCTTTGAACAAATCATAATATTTTAATATTTCTCAGCCCACATTTGAACTTTGCGGTTTTACAGCATTTTTATATTGTAGATCTTTCAAATAACAGTCACTATGGCTCCAAAGAAGGCACATGTAGTAGAACTAGAATTACTGAAAACACGTATTATAGAAATGTTTGAGCTTAGTAACGCTATACAAAGTGACCCAACTTTAAAAACGTTGTTCCTTATTCAAACAAGGGGAGTACATGACCTTTATACAAATTTCAATAAAACTTTAGTTGACGTCTTAGCTTCATGTGATGATGTAGAATCATTAAATTACAACGCCTTACGGAAGGAAGTAGATTCCGCTTATTTTTGCATACTGCTGCATCTCGAAACGATGCAAGAAATGAAAGCACCACAAATCATCGAAAATGCTCCAAGCAGCACGGTATCAAAATTGGTACCGTTAAAGCTCCCACTCTTTAAGAATGAGGTAACTGAGTTCGCATCTTTATCGATTTATTTGACAGTCTGGTCTATAATAACGCGTCGCTGTCCAATATCGAAAAGCTAAATTATCTTATCAGTTGCTGTACCGGGGAGTCTTTAAGAATCATTAAATCGGTACCCATTTCGGGAGATAATTTCATTATCTCATATAACGCCTTGCGTGAGCGATTTAGCAATCCGCGTTTATTGGCAACTTTGCATTGGAAAGCAATGAAAGACTTTCCACCTTTAAAATCAGAAGACCCTAAGAAACTTAGGGCACTTATTGATTGTTTTTCAGAGAACCTTGCTGTTCTAACTAACTTAAAGTTTCCCAGTGAACATTGGAACTTTATTCTAGTCGATTTGCTTTTAGAAAAACTTGATCCGTTCACTAGAAAACGCTTCGAACTCCAATCGGATCCGAAGCAAATACCTAATTTCGAGGATTTGAGATATTTTTTAACTCAACAATGTGCAGCGTTGGAAACCTTTTCTTCAACCGCACCTGTTTCTTATTCGACGACTGTCCATACATCTCACACATCAGTGCCTAAGAAATCCTCAGCGTTTCAGTTTAAACCAAGAGTTTCTTCTAACGTAGTTTCACTGGACACACCAAGTAGCTCCAGTGACTCAAAGAATTCATTTTCGCACCATTGTCCTTCTTGCAAGGGCAATCACTTAATTTACAGATGTCAATCGTTTCTAAAGAAAACTCCGACAGAACGTTTCGACATTGTCAAACGCTTACGCCTTTGTTTAAATTGCTTACGAACAGACCATGCGTCCATGCAATGCAAATCTTATAATTCCTGTCGAACTTGCGCCAAGCCGCATCATACCTTGCTACATTTTGAACCGCAACCTGCTTCTAGCCGTTCAGCTGAACCGACCGCTACACCTATGCATAAAAATGCCAATAGGACGCAGTCAGCCTCTCCTATTCCGGCAAATGTTTTGTCTTCACAGACGAATTCAAATCTTGGGGTTACTGTCTTACTCTCCACTGCTGTTGTGGAAGTTCAAGACCGGTCTGGTAGATACAAACCGATCAGGGTACTCTTAGACCCTGGCTCTCAAGCTAGCTTTATTCGAGACGATTGCGTGAGCAAACTTTGGCTTCCACGCATACGTTCGCAAGTTCCGATTTATGGACTTGGGCAGACAACTTCAGCAGTCAATAGGGGTGCCGTCAGCTGCACCATTCGCTCTATGTTAGACTCTGAAAAATCTCTAGAAGTCACAACTTTTGTGCTTTCGTCAATATCTGGCAAATTACCCAGCGTTGAAGTTCCTAATAATTGGGAACACTTATGCGGCCTGCACTTTGCAAACCCGACCTGGAACTCTCCAGGAACTATTGACATGCTCCTTGGAGCAGATGTTTATCCGTTCATCATCAATGGCGGTGTTATACATGGCAAGTTTCTTCAGCCTGCCGCCCTAAATACAATTTTTGTCTGGACTATCATTGGTCCCACAAAAAGCTTGCAGTCTGATACTGTCCAAGCATTTTTTACTTCTGTAGAAGATCCTATCGACCAGACCCTAAGGCGGTTTTGGGAGATAGAAGAGTTGCCATCCAAGCCTTATACTTCTCCAGAAGAAGAAAAGGCAGATCTGATTTTGAAAACACGCTTTCTCGTGACCCTAGCGGTCGTTTTATTGTTGCGTTACCGTTCAACGATACTTTGCCCGTTTTGATAATTCCTTTGAGATGGCTAAAAAGACTATTTTCGTTGGAGCGCAAATTGCATGCTCAACCGGAGCTACGCGCCCAATACAACAATTTCATGCAGGACTATCTGGATGCGGGTCATATGGCATTACTCGATTCTCCGCCCGTTGGGAACGATAATTATTTTTACCCCATCACCCTGTGTTTAAAGAGGAAGGTCATACTTCTAAAATTCGTGTGGTTTTGACGCCTCTGCAAAGGCTAAAAACAACGTGTCACTTAATGACACTCAATTGGCTGGACCTAGTCTCCAAAATGACATTTCGTCAATCTTATTGAAATTTCGTACTCATCGTTTCGTTTTTACTTGTGATGTTCGCCAAATGTATCGACAAATTTTGGTTACCGAAAACATCGAAAGTTTCAATTAATTGTTTGGCGGTTCTCCGCAGAAGAACCCATTCAGACTTATCAGCTTAATACAGTGACCTATGGTATTAAGTCATCGCCTTATCTAGCATTAAAACTCTTCAGCAATTAGCCATTGACGAAGGCAAAGGTTTCCGTTAGCCGCTGAGGCTATACGGTCAAATCTATATATTGATGATTTCGTCGCCGGTGGAGATTCTATACAATCGGCCCGCGAAATTAAAGATCAACTTATCCGACTTTTACATTTGGCTGGTTTTGAACTTCGAAAATGGAGTTCTAATTCAGTTTCTATTTTGGAAGGCATTCCGTCAGATTTTTGCCAATATACTTCTCTCGATTTCGATTCTGACGAATCAATAAAAATATTAGGTCTTCAATGGTCACCTACAGAAGATGTTTTCTCATTTCGGGTTAAACCATTAAACCCAATATGTACAAAGCGCAACATACTTTCGCAAGTTGCCAGAATATATGATCCATTAGGATTTTTAGCACCACTAACACTTTTTGCAAAACGCCTAATCCAGCATCTGTGGATGTTAGGTTTAAATTGGGATGACATCCCACCAGCAGACATTTCGTCTCAATGGCAGCAATACCAAGAAGAGTTGCCGTTATTATCGTCATTAAAGTTACCACGTTGTTTACCCCCTTCGGATCCTTTTACTTGTCATTTGCATGGGTTTTGCGATGCTAGCGAGGTAGGGTATGCAGCGGTAGTGTATTTCAGTTCATAAATCAAACTACTGGAGAAATAACTGTACAATTTGTAACCGCTAAAACAAAAGTAGCTCCAATTAAGCGCATTTCAATTCCACGTTTGGAATTATGTGCCGCCGTTTTATTAACCGATTTACTTTCTTTTACCATTCGGTCTTATCAAGGCTTGATTGACATCTCCGATGTTTCAGCGTGGAGTGATTCTACGGTCGCTCTCACTTGGATACGTTCTCCACCTTTTCGTTGGAAAACTTTTGTGGCAAACCGTGTTAGCCACATTCAAGAAATCATTGCACCTAGCCGATGGTTTTATATTAAATCTTCGCATAATCCGGCTGATCCTGCATCTCGGGATTAATGCCAAGCGCGGTTATTTCATGTTCGCTATGGTGGGCGGGGCCTGAATGGCTTCACTACCCTAGTGACTCGTGGCCGCCTCAACCAACATTGTCAACCTCAATTGCTGAGGTAACTACGGAAAAGAAGATCCTAACATTTGTCGCTCAAACAGATCCAAACGTCATTGACATTTTACTAAGTCGTTTTTCATCGTTATATAAAATCCAAGGCATCGTGGCTTACATTTATAGATTTTTTAAACCCATGGCTCAACGTCATGCGGGTCCCTTAACAGACATTGAATTACACAATGCTCTCATGATTATCGTCCGGCATGTACAAAATGTTACATTTTCAAAGGAAATAGCTTCGATCAAGGCAAACCGTAAATTACCTAAAAGCTTGCGAAAACTTTCTCAATTTGTTGATCCACAAAATATCTTAAGAGTAGGTGGGCGCTTGACACATTCTTCGCTTTCCTATTTCGAAAAGTTTCCTGCGTTATTGCCTCAGCGGCACCGATTAACCGAACTTATCATTCGCTCAACTCATGAAAGGTATTGCCATCCCGGTGTTAATACCACAGCGTATCTTATCCAACAGAATTTCTGGATCCTTTCCATTAAAAATTCAATCCGAAGTTATTTATCATCATGTCATGGATGTTTTCGTACCAAACCGGTCCTGGTAACTCCTCCTATGGGAGACCTACCGGCAGCACGTATTACCCAAATCAAAACTGCACATGGCACACTAAAACGACCTTTGGTCAAACTAGCGCCGCTACCGGTATTTTAGTTTTATTTTTTATGTTTAGATGTATATACACATTTCTTACATGTATCGTAGTATATTATTTTTACATATTTGCTTATTTACATATTTTTTTTTATTTTTGCATAGTTGGTAATATCGCTCGCTGTAGTGTACTACCCTATCTTTTGTTACCTGTTTTCCTAGCAAGGTCAAATCCCATGTGATTTCCTTCACCCAACCTACTTCCCTCCTTTTCAAAATTCTATGAATTTGGTGGGCGGTATGTTACGTCATCATCGAACATTCATTGGAATTTGTGACAACAAACACGAGTGGTGCGGGTGCATCCTACAGTTTTCAGTGAAACATTTTTATATACCGGCAGTAACAGTGCATAAAGTGAGTCGCCTTCGAACCCTTGCAGAAGACGGTCGTGTGAGAGCTTTTGAAAGCGACACCATCACCCGGTCGAGCGTGTTACTGGTGGTCCGTCGGAAGCTCTTTATGTGTGAATGTTTATTGCCCCCAGCGGCACAGGATAAAAGGTATTTATACCCTTTATTAAGTAGTTTGGTGTAGTTGTAGTTATTACATAACCGCTCCACTGCTATCGTTATTGCTTGCAAAAAGCAATTGGTCCTTCCCTGTAATTAGCATATCTTTATCAATTTATATCATCTCCTTAATCCCATCAATCATTGACTGTTCAATGATAATGCAAGCAGTAAACTTATGCACAATTTATAAGTTTTTTATTACTACTCAGATTGTGAATGACATAATAATTGTTTATTGATTAATCTCCAAGGAGATGAAATAAGCCTACTAAAACGGTTTTGTAAATAAATTGAACATTGATTTGAGTACATGCGCTTGCATTTAACTTACAAATAAACATATATACAAGTATGTAATATCAAAATGAAAATACAAGCACAATATTTCTAACAATACCTTATGCGTCGACTCTGGAATAAGTTGCGGTAACCATCGTAGATGTCTCACGAGACTCGTATTCGAGTGGACTTTTTACTAAATTTAATATACCTAGTTAGTGCAGATTTAATGACTGAATTATTTATGTAAGTAGATACGTGATACGGACAATTCTAAACCTAAAAAATCAAAATACAACCTAGCAACATTATAATGCGAAGTCACGCCTAAGTTTATGTATTTCACTTACCTCGAAACAACGATGTAGTAAATACAACTACAAGCAAGGTCGCATGTGTTATACGAGCTACTTCCCACCACCAAGAATTTCATTCATAATCATTTACGAACTATAATAACAACACACTGAAACCGGGTGGGTTTTGTTTATATTAATTACACAATTATAACACCGTATATCACAATACAGAGAATTTAACGTGTTTGTTTCCAAGTGCACACAACATAAATAGAAAATGGAAACCATCTTTTTTCGCAACCACAATTTCAAAATTTAACACAGCAACCCAGTACACCCACAACAAATTTGTCAACGGAAACAGACACCCCCTTTACTAGATCATCCAAAACTCCAGGATCTCCACATCACGGAAAATACAAACAAAAAGCAAAGACCTTTCCCCAACAACTGAAAACGACCAGGATGCAGCAACTTTTATGTTTACATCTCAGAATTAAAACGTGAAATAACACATTACATTTTCAAAGTAACAAACAAGATCTTCAACTTTTGTGCAAACTAACTTTTAATACAGTTTGAAAAACTATTCAACATCGTTGTTGAAGCAATACACACCAAGAAAGTACTTCTGGCCAACTAAAAAACTACAGATGCAATCCTAGGCTATATACAACATAAATTAGATAAACCTCAACCATACCTCACTGCAAGCACGATATGCTTCTAAAATCTCCTCTACTCCTAGCCATGCTCCCCACCACCCATACCATCCCCAAAAATCATCATCTTTAACTCTAACTCAGCAGAAGTTACCCCAAACCAATTAATTTCCATCATTAAAAAAATTAAAAACCTAATCTATCAATGCTCAATATCGTGTCAATCAAACCCACCCGTAATTCAGTGATCTTACAAACACATAAAGCATCTGATATTCCTCTCATATCATCTCTCTATAAATCCATCTGTATAGTACACATACCAACTCCAAAACAACCTCAATTAATCATCTTCGACGCCGACAAAGACATGTTTGACATGTTTTAATATTTAAGAACGCTAACACAAAGATATCAATTAAACTATTCATTTAACTACTTTTTGGCGTTAAATATCTGCAAAAACGTTTGTAATTGTAATCGACCAACGAC